>VXBJ01000660.1:31644-276644 GCA_013400055.1 Nycticryphes semicollaris
TGGGGGGTGGGGGTGGGGTGGATCGGAGAGCTGGGGGGCAGGGACACAGCTGTAAGTGGGGAGGGCACATGAAGTTACCTGCTTTAAGGGTTGAACAGGGGCACATTTGTCCAACGTGACTCTAAACACTTGACAAAGACATAGAAGGGAGATGTTCAGGAGTGGCTAATGAATGTGGATGTCTTCATTATCAGGCAGTGCCTTTCCAAGGCTCAGGGTTTTATCAGTTGCTGTGTTTAAGCTGTGATTGCTCTGCCAAGGTGTGTCGGGCACACTTTGGAAAGTGGAAGCCACAGCAGACAAGTCACTGCACATCACAGCCTTTGCCACGGNTTATTTTTTTGGGGTGGGCTTTTTTCAGTTTGGTTGGGTTTTTTTTTTTTTTTCATGATCCAATCTATTTTTTTTCTCCCTGTGTTGGAAATGTGATAAGGGGAGGCAGATTCCAATCCCAGCTGTTTCAGCAAGGACAGACAGGATGGAAAAATAGTGAGTTGGGCAAGCTGTACCCAGAGGGCAAATGGAAAAGAAATTTCACCCTGGGCAAATGCAGTCTATCTGCATAGGGGGGTGTGGGGGGGGAGTGTCAGTGCCTAGCAAGACCACCTATTGGGGATTCAATGTCTAGATCAAGGCCCTGTGCTGTTACCCTAAATCAAACTTCACTCTCAAAGAAATATGGATCTGTGCTATAAATTATTCTGTGCTGGACTTCAAAGGTTCAGCCTCTCTTCACTGTATAAAAAGCATATTTGGGGGGTGGGGGTGGGGTGGATCGGAGAGCTGGGGGGCAGGGACACAGCTGTAAGTGGGGAGGGCACATGAAGTTACCTGCTTTAAGGGTTGAACAGGGGCACATTTGTCCAACGTGACTCTAAACACTTGACAAAGAGACATAGAAGGGAGATGTTCAGGAGTGGCTAATGAATGTGGATGTCTTCATTATCAGGCAGTGCCTTTCCAAGGCTCAGGGTTTTATCAGTTGCTGTGTTTAAGCTGTGATTGCTCTGCCAAGGTGTGTCGGGCACACTTTGGAAAGTGGAAGCCACAGCAGACAAGTCACTGCACATCACAGCCTTTGCCACGGTCATGGAGACTGAACTGCTCATTGCTCCATGTTCTGCTTTTGCTGATAGCCATTTAATACTGTTGTTGCTCTTTCCTGTCTCTTTTTAGTAGCTGTTTTCTTTCAACTACTTTCCTTTAACTTTCTCCATCTCAGCTTAAATTTTTTAATTCCTTTCCTCATTTTTTTTTTTTTAAACTTGCATCCCTTTTTGTTCCACCTCAGTCTTCTCAGTCTCTGCTCTCTCTCTTCTGTTTAGCATTCTTCCTCCTGGTGCCTGATGAAATGGCATTTTCCTTTTGCCCCTGCTTTTGCATTTGTTGCTCCAGGATAGAATTAGAGAAAAAATACGCACCTTATGGAGAACTGGTTTTCTGGTATTTCTAGACTTTTCTGCTCTGCAAAGTTAATCGGTGCTAATGATTTCCATGCAAAGGTGGGAACACTGAATTTAAGTGTTACCCTTGTTCATCAATAACCTTGGGGTTTTTTTCTGTTTTGATCAAAGTCAGGAAATAAAGTGCTGCTCGCGCTGTCTTCGATCCCAAGATTTCCAGCCCAGTTTCTGACATCAGGTGGATTGGGAATATTAAAACTCTGCAGCATTTATTCAAGTGAGCGCTCAGAGTTTCTTGTAATGCGTGTAGCACTAGTTAGTTGTGTTATGAATTTAAGAAGAATAAGCTACCCTGGATTTGGCAAATTCATGCTCGATTCTAAAGAAGCACTTAAAGGGATTATTGAAATTTGTCTTGTAAAACCCCCTGAAGATTTTAGCAGCTTGTGTGGGATTTTGGTTAGCATTCGTAGGACTTGGCAGGCTCAGTCGTTGTACAGAAGGTCCTGTAATCCTCAGGAATGGGAAGGTGCTGCCAGGGTCCCACACGTCAGCAGAGCACCCATCAGCGGTCACTGTGCTGGGAAATTTTCACTGCTTTTCCACCCAAGTGCTGGTGCGGTTCATCTCTCGGCTTTCCCTGCAATTTGGGCCACTGAAGCTTCAGTCTGTTACCCTGGGAAGTAATCCGATGGTTGTGGAATTCTGTAGTTCAGGCAGAAATCACTAGTGAACCAGTTAAAATAAACCCAAACCCACCCGACGAACACATGTCCTCGGAGGACACTAGTCATTGGCTACCATTTGCCAAGATTATGTCCAAAGCACGAAAGGATATGTAATCATTGGCTAAAAGAAATGAATGCAAATCATGCTTTTGAGAAACCAACTTTAAGTAGAAAGTAGATTGAATTCCTTGGGGCACCTGAAACTCTGGTGTGTAGGGTGATGACTGGATCCACTCTGGCCAGGGAAGAGCCTGGATTCTGTGCATCCCTCTGTCTCCTCCCTCTTTGTCATTATCATAATCTTCCATCTTATTCCTCCGGACCTGCAATTACCCACCTTGCTCCTACATTACCTAAACAGAGTTCTTTTCTCTGCTAGAGTGGAACAAATTATTTGCAGGAAAAGTATATTGAATAATTTTACTCTATCCCTCCCCCTCCCCTTCTGTTAGCTTGAGTACTTCTGAAGAGATTGTGAATTCCTGCTTGTTGCTTGAACTTTCTGGTTTATAAATATTTCTTTAAGCTGTGGGTTTATCACCAATATGAAAATTTGACTTGTCATGTTAGATGTAGGAGCTCTGAGGAGCATCTCTCTGAGGGTGCAGGCATTGTACAAGCACAGCATAAGAGGCAGCCCCCGAGGAAGCTTTATTGCTATGGTTTATTTTAGGTGGAAGGAGCTCACGTACTGCAATAATGGCAGACAGTGTAATAGCTAAAGACAGGCACTCTGTGTGCCAAAAATAAATCTGTATTGTGATTAGCTGTGTAGATATGATTTCTCAGCAAAAGTAATTCTGTGAGGATTTAAATAATGATTCTGTTAATATTGTGGGCAGCTTTGAAATTCACTTTTCTTGAACATTTGTGCTCGTAAAACTCAATTGCTCCAATGTATGCAGAAAGCAAACACAAATGCTGAGCCAAAGCAGACTCATTTCAGTTTCAAACAGACTGCTCATTGCATGGAATGTTTTGGGGGCATTTTTGCATTATTTGCCATCTCTTATCTTGGGGGTGCAATGAGGGCAATTGGCAGTCTCGCCTCTTCTACAGCTACAGCTAAACGAGCAGGGATGCAAAGCAGGCTCATGGCAAAGCTACTTGAATAACTCCTTCCTTTGTCCCTGTTATTAATTAAGGACATTTCTCCTTTCCCACCGTGAAGAACAAACTGTATCTACAGAGCTGCACGAACACATTCCATTTTTCATGTTTCTTCCATCTTGCCAAAAACCCAGTGAGCAGGGACAGCACGTTCCCCTGGGTGGTGGCACAGGGTTCCTGGTGGCTGGTGGAAACTCCAGTGAGTGTAAGCGAGCCTTAATCTTGATGAGGAATTCTTGAGCCTTTTGAAGCCTTTCAAAGGAGAGGGTGGGTTTCCCACTCCAGTGCTCACACAAGCTCACACCCCACCGTGTTTCCGAAGAGGATGCCACCACTCACCACTGCATTTAGCCAACAAGCCTAATGACAATTGCAGTCATTTAAAATTACAAAAAGGGCAAGATCTACCCAAAGGGACTTATTTTCTGCCATGATTGAATAAAGAAGGGAGGCAGCTGCTGAGACTGGGAAAGGTCACTCAGTCACATCGGTTGATGAAGGAATCAGAGAAGCTGTCATCCCTGCCGTGCCTTCGCCTGCCAACTGACGGCCGTGCATGGCCCCAGCAAAGCCGAGCTGTCACCCCTGGCATCTGTCGCAGCTCCCAGCCGGCCGTGGGCCAGGAGACCCTGCCACCCTCCTCCTCCTCCTCCTCCGGAATCTGTTGTTTGTTCAGCAAATGGTGTTGGGAGACTCTGGCTTTTCTCTCCTGCAGTTTGGAAGATCAAGTTAAGCCTAAATATTTGAAGCTGTACTAGGCTGGTATTGACAAAACACAGCGCCTGGGCTGAAAGGGAGAAGGATGTGATAGGGATCAGGATGTGCCAGGGGCGTTGCAGATCAGATTTCTGTGATGTATTCATAATTTAAGATCTTTCTAGTGTAAGGTGAGGGAGGTAACAGTAAAGATGGCTCAGCAGGTGTGTTTTGTGAGGGTTCAGGTTACACTGGCTGCAGGTAGCGTAATGTTATATAAATCGTTGTGGAGAAAATCCATTTTAGGTTTAGGAAGCAATCATTTTCTCCCCTTGGTCTGTTCAGAGAAAAAGCTCCTGTGGTTTTCTTTGGCTGCCATTCCCATGCTTCTGTGAAGGAATTAAGTTCTTCATGAATTTTGGAAATCACTATTTAGAAAGTAAAAATAGACATTACTCAGGTATACCTGTTCCAGTGACTTCCAGTCATGCATTGACCAAACAATAGCTGTTCAAGGAATTTCTTTGTATGTTCTCCTGAGTGGGGTTCCTCTCGAGACTGCAGAGCCCTGCAAATCCAGAGAGCTCAAGTTCCTTCGACTTAAGGGTTTACCTGAGTGGTGCTGAGATCTGCCTCACAGTGAGGCCTAACTTAGGCTATGATTTTTCAGAATCAATCATGACTTTGATATAATTTCCCCGTTAGTCAATACGTACTGGTATGCAGAGTCCTGTGGTTTGCTTTTACCAGGAATTCCCTGTGTATCTCTTCTCCCTGTGGCTGTCATAATCGTGTTTGGGTAGAGCCAGTTACCTCCCCTGATGCTGTGTTTCCTGCTTATACAACCCCTGTGTACTTCCCATCACCTTGTCGTTCAGGACTAGATCTCCTCAGAGGGTTGATGTTCAACTGGGGGAAAATAGGGCATTTTGAAAGGGACACGCATTGCGGGGCTTGGTTTCCCTGCCAGAGCACAATCTCCGTGGGACAGCAATGCTGAACATACTCCCCTGTAGGTGATCCTTTGATACAGATTTCATGTTCAAGAGGTTTTATGGAAGGGCAGATGACAGCAGGCCAGTGACACACAGATAGAACTGTCCCATTAGCTGTGTCAAAACATTAGTTAACTGCAGTGCGGTCCCTCAAAATACACCTCTTAGGGGAAAAAATGAATCTAAATTCAAACCCACACTGAGTGGGGAACAGCAGAATCCTCTCCACTATGTAAATTAGATTTGTAGTTGAGTGGAATTGATTCTGCTGAGACTAAATTAATCACAGTGCTTAATCACTGTAACCTTTAAACATAGCAGTCCTGACCACAGCGGTGGGATAGCACATTGTTCACCCGGACTTTCATCCTTCCAAAGGCCCTGGGACTCGGGAGGCAGAGTGAGTGAAGCAGCGAGTCAAAGCCGCTTCAGTCTGACCTGGGCTTCCTTCCACTGGTATTAAGGAGGGAAAAAACCCTCCTATCTTGTGGATATAAACCTGAGGTGAGCACACTGTGTGCCAGTGGGCCTGTTTGGTACAGTGGCTCCTCCTCTCTGTGCTGGGATAGAACACATCATTAATAAGGGTCATGAAATAATCCTTGATCCGCCTCCGCTCCCAGCACTGGGAAAACTCTCTGCTGGCTTTTAGTGGCGCATGTTTAGGACTTCAGGCTGAAGGGTTAATTTTTTCTCAAGTCTTGCTGTGTCAACATGAAAGCCTCTAGGCAATGCGTGTTGTGGTTTTTCTTTATGTTAGCAGAGAGCGTGAGAATCTCTGGAAGACACATGTCTGGGCACAGAGGGGATACTTCTACGTGCATGTGCTCCCCACCAAGACAAGTGTTACGGGACACTGAGATCACAGGGGTGGAATGTACAGCCTGTACACAATCTTTAAAACCAAACACCAGAAAAAAAAAATCACTCACACTTTCTCAAATTGGTCTCCTACAGATGAGTTCTGTACATGTGGTAAAAGCTGGTGTGGTTGCATTATGAAAAAAAGCAGGAAATACGCATTTTAAACAAGCTTCCAACCTAAGTTTTGAAGAGATGCTAGGGCCTGTGGGTACAGTCTCCTTAGGGTCTTTCCATTGACTTGTAGCGTTGATGCCAACGTCCATCCTCTAATAGGATGCACCAAAAACCTCAGAAGTTGAAAGTCACTGCGTTCTCTTGAAAACCAAGACCTCCAGCAGGAGTTTGCAGCTTTCTAGAAGGTGGGGGTGCCCAAAGAAGCCTCTCTGGTAGGTGATGAGAGGGCACGACTGATGGCTTTACTGCCCGAAACATGGGTAAAGCTTTAAGTTAAATGGACCAGACAGTGTTCATGCAGCTGTGTTTGTAGTTGATTCTTTTAAAATTGTGGTTTTCTTCTACTTAGGAGTATTTGGGGATAATTTGCTGTGATGCTCTATAAAAACAGTCAGTCTGTATGGCTGACATGAAGGCTTTATATGAGAGCCCACCTATGGATGTAGTTTGTTACCAGATCTATTCCCTACTCTTGTTACCCAGCAGGCACAACTATGTATATTCTAGATATATTCTCAGCTCTTCTGCAGATCTCCTCTACTCTTCCTACTTACCCTTTCTCCCCGGATTCCTGTTTTGTAATGTGACAATGATGCTTCTTTCCCCTACCATCCTTTGTATTTTTTTATTTTAACTGTTTACCTTTTGGGACTGTATGGTACAGTAGGTGAATATTGTATAAGCATAGTTTTCAACCCAGCAAGGCCTTGGTCTTGGTCACAGAATCACAGAATGACAAGCGGTTGGAAGGGACCCCTGGAGATCATCTCCTCCAACCCCCTGCCAGAGCAGGTCCACCCAGAGCAGGTCCCACAGGAATGTGTCCAGGCAGGTTTTGAATGTCTCCAGAAATGGAGACTCCACCACCTCTCTGGGCAGCCTCCTCCAGGGCTCTTGACACCCTCACAAGAAAGAAGTTCCTCCTTATGTTTAGATGGAACTTATATACAAGTTGTATCTGTTTCCTCTTGTCCTGTCGCTGGGCACCACTGAAAAAAGACTGGCCCCTTCCTCCTGACACCCACCCTTGAAGTATTTACAGGTGTTGATTAGATCCCCCCCTCAGTCTTCTCCAGACTAAAAAGACCCAAGTCCCTCAGATGTTCCTCATAAGGGAGATGCTCCCATCCCCCATCATCTTTGTAGCCTCTTGTGTACCTTGTACAGCAGTTCCCTGTTCTTCCTGAACTGGGGAGCCCAGAACTTTAAACAGTGCTCTAGATGGGGCCTCGCCAAGGCAGAATAGAAGGGCAGGATGACCTCCCTCCACTTGCTGGCCACACGCCTCCTGATGCTCCCCAGGATGCCATTGGCCTTCTTGGCCACAAGAGCCCATTGCTGGCTCATGATTATCCTGTTGTCCACCAGGACAGACTCCCAGGTCTTCAGGGCTTCTCTCCAGCAGGTCAGCCTCAACCTGTGGTGGTGCAGGGGGTTATTTTTCTTCAGGAGCAGGACCCTACACTTGCCCTTGTTGAATTTCATCAGGTTCCTCTCTGCCCAACTCTCCAGCCTGTCCAGGTCTTGCTGGATGGCAGCACAGCCTCTAGTTTTGTATCACCAGCAAACTTGCTGAGGGTACATTCCATCCCTTCATCCAGGTCACTGATGAATATATCGAAGAGGACTGATCAATGATCTTCAGATAATAACAGCAACAGCTCTCTTTGTAGGCACTAGGTTGGGTTCTTCTTTAGGGCTCCGTCCCTTTCCAAAGTAAACTTTTTAACAAAAAAAAACTCAAAAAGTTTTCAAAACCTGTGCTGAGAAGGACTTGCTATTGCTTTTAAGGCCACTGTGATGTGACTTTTTTATTTTTTTATTTTTTAAATAAGGTATCTAAAAATTTTTCCAACTGTCTAAGAGGCATTCAAATTCTGCCTTGATGTAATATGGACTTGGTTCACACATATACTTTCTATTAATCATGAAGTATCTTTGTGACAAGAAGCTGGGTAAATTGTCTGACTCCTCAAAACCATCTTTCTTTGCTGTAAACTATTAAAACAACATGACACCGCTGTGGAGTTAACTAACTGTCCCCTGCTGTGTTAGAAGCAGAGGTAAAGGCAGAATGATGACAATTTGCCATTGCACTGCCATATGAAGTAGCTGTTCAGAGACTGAAGGAGGATTAAGTGTTGCCAATATGCAAAAAAAAAGCAAACAAAAAAAGAATGGAATAATTTGAAAGGGCTTTAAAAACCCCTCATTCTTCACTGCTCTGCATCTCCATATGTTATTTAGCTATTAATATCCATATCACAGCTGTATCCTCACAGGAGGGAACTGAAAATGTGCTGTTAATGGTCATTAGAGTAAGGAAGGTCTGAAATCTTTAAGGGAAGTGTGGTCTATGAATGGGGTTTGAACTTAGGAATTTATACATCTGGGTGGAAAATGATGAGAAGGGTCCAAATGACAACGAGGAGTCAGCTACCAGTTTATTTTGGTTTGGAGACGTGTGTCTCCATGTCTAGTGGTTTCAGCCAAAATTACCAAAACCAGACTAACAGATGGCCCTTCCTCCCCCAAAAAAAGAAAGGAGAGGAAGAGATAAAGAGATTTACAAGTTTAGAATGAACTCAACTACTTTAAGGAAGTATTAATACTAAAATTAAAACAAACAAAAGGAAGAAAATAACAAAATAGACAAAATATATACAAAACTGTATCAAGCTCCCAGGATGACGATCATCAGGCATCAGGAAAAGTCCCAGACTGGACTCAGTGACCGACAGGAGCTGGATTCCAGCTCTGGAGTCAGAAATGCTGGGATCAGGACCAAAGGCAGATGAACAGACAGGGTCCTCCTCACACATCGACCATTGATGGAAGAAGACTTGACCCTTTGATCCCTNGTGTAACATCATGAATTTTTGGGTGTGGAGTTTTGGAGATTTGTTTTTTTGCTGTTGAGCATTGAGAGATGTGAAGCTTATACTTTTCTACAAAAGAATAACCTGTGATCCCATATCTAACATGATACCGAGTGGCATTGTCACCTTGAATAGATCTGCATTCTGATGCCACCTGCAGGTGCCCCCCCCGGGGAGGGGGGTTGTTGCTGCCCTTGGTGGGGCTGATGGTGCGGAGCTCCCTGCGTGCTCTCAGCCTGGCTCTTCTGTTTCTCATTTAAAGCAAATGCACCAACCACATTACCACAGCATCATTTGAAGGAGATTTTCCATTATTTCCAAAATAAAGATGCCGCAGTTTTCTGTAGTTTTTGTAGAGCTTGAATTTCATCAGGAAATTTTGGATGGCAGAATCTCCCTTATGAAAAATGCAAGAAAGGAGGGCTTGGTTTCCTCCCTGCCTACCCAGAGCTGCAGCTCTGTGTCTTCTAAAGCACAGGTCAGCCTTGCGAGAGGTGGGGAGACAACAGGCCAAAGAATTATTATAGAATCATAGTAATCAAGGGGGTTTTGCTTTATCTCCAGCTGGTTTCTCGGTCAGGCATTATTACTCTCTGCCTTTCGACAGGGAGTCGGGGCTGCTGAACACCTGAGTTGTGGAGTCATCTGGTAAGGTCAGAAGCTGATTTAGTGTCTGTGGTTTATTCTTCTTGCCGTGACTGAACACCAGAGCCAGTAGGTGTTAGTTTAGTTTTCATACTGGTTACGGCGTTTGGCTGGTGCTGGCTGACCTGTTCCACTGGGTGCTCTCTCCTTTGGGGGTGTTACTTCGAGCCATGATCATGCACTTGGCTTCCTCACAGCTTACGGGAAGTGTCAGAGTAAGGCTTGATACCAGGCAGCGCTTTAAAACAGATTATTCTGTTTTGCTGGATTTAATTATACATATATATTTCAAATACAAATACATGTCTCTATGGTTAAGCTTGTATTTTATCATTTCCTGCAGCTGAAATTTATTGTGGATTGAAATATACAGGTTTATCTGCCTGACCTTTTGCTAATTATTAGATTGAGATAAGTGTGTATGTAAGTGACAAATTGCCTTTAATGACATTTAATCTGCACACTGACATTAATGGCAGGTTTAGCAGCCTGGTTATAGTCTTTGTTGCTGAGAGACGAAAAGAGCAAGGACTTTTATCTTAATTTGACCTTATTCAAAAGGTGTTTGTAGTAGTAGTCAATTTCTGATTAACTTAATGACCTGTTTTACATAGAAAGCAGTCAAACATTGATATATGGAAGAGCCTCGGGGTGATAGATTAGAGAGACAGCAGTGCCATTCCCAGATCCCGACTCTTCAGGTGTGGGGGAGAGGGAGGTGGGAAGCAGAGCAGCCCCAACTCTCCTCGCTGAGACAAGGGTGGGTGTCCCACACAGAAGACATTGCTGGGAAAGCATTGTTGAACCTTTGGGAGAGTGAACAGCTGGTATTTGACTTCATAGAATCATGGAATTGTAGAATCGCCTAGGTTGGAAGGGACCTTCCAATCATCTAGCCCAACCATCAACCTAACTCTGATAAGAACCGTCACTAAACCATGTCACTAAACACTGTGGCAACCGGGCTTTTAAATACCTCCAGGAATGGTGCCTCAGCAACTTCCCTGGGCAGCCCTTTCCAATGTTTGATAACCCTTTCCATTTAAAAATTTTTCCTAATATGCAATCTGAACCTCCCCTGGTGCAACTTGAGGCCATTTCCTCTTGCCCCATCACTTGGGAGAAGAGACTGACCCCTACCTCTCTACCCCCTCCTTTCAGGGAGCTGTAGAGAGCCAGAAGGTCTCCCCTCAGCCTCCTCCAGGCTGAACACCCCCAGCTCCCTCAGCCTCTCCTCACAAGACTTGTGCTCCAGACCCCTCACCAGCTGCGTTGCCCTTCTCTGGACCTGCTCCAGCATCTCAGTGTCTGTTTTGTGAGAAGGGACCCAAAACTGGACACGGCACTCAAGGTGGGGCCTCACCAGTGCCCAGTACAGGGGGATGATCACCTCTTGAGTCCTACACCCCACACTGTTCCTGATACAGACCAAGACTTTGCTTAATTATTTTCTGTACAGTCCAAACTCTGAACTGGAGAGATACCTGATGGTACAAGTTGCAAGAGATTCATATGCATCCCAGGCATGTCTCTTGCCCAGTGTGTTGGGGGGTTGGACTAGATGATCTCTAAAGGTCCCTTCCAATCCCTGCAATTCTGTGATTCTGTGATTTATGGTGGCTTTTGTGGAAGCTGAGAGCACTGTGCTGGGCAGCCCAGGGGTTTGTCATCGCTCCGGTGCTGTCAGGTGCCAGGGGTTTTTCCTTGGTAGAATCCCCAGGAAATAATGAACACATTGAAAGTATCTCCAGTGGGGATTATGGCGCTGAGCTGGAGATCCATCTGGGTATTACATGCACCGTATTGAGGTCAGCTGTGCCCCATTTCTATGACAACAGAGAGAGTACAGGTCCCTGAGGGAAAGCAGAAAAGAAAGCCTGAGGTGGAAAACTCAAGTCCTTCTCTCTCATTGCCCTGTGATATATTTACAGAATGATTTAAGAGGAACTTCAGAGACGAGAGCAGAGGTTATAAACTGCTTTTAGTAAAAGTAAACACCTAAGCAAATCATTCAAGAACCCATTAAATGGCTAGACAGCTCCTATAAATACTGTTCATAATGCACTTAGGAATGCTTCACCACCTACCAGCACCAGTGGGCTTTCCTGGTAGAGTTCTTGAAAGTTTCATTTTAATGATGAAAATCGTTCCTTGCACATCGCTGAAAAAATGTGAAGATGCAGTTCAGAAGATAGCTGGAAGGATAATAATGTACCTTAAGCTTGTAAAACAACTAATTAATTTATAGCTTAATGGTGTTGGGTTTTTGTATG
This sequence comes from Nycticryphes semicollaris, assembly GCA_013400055.1. NCBI lineage: Eukaryota > Metazoa > Chordata > Aves > Charadriiformes > Rostratulidae > Nycticryphes > Nycticryphes semicollaris. The sequence continues at coordinate 43,412 of VXBJ01000660.1, forward strand.
CAATAGAAATGCCTTAAAACTAAACCAAAACGCGTGGCAAATTGACACAAATGTTTAGTGAATTGAGATCAACACTTATTACATCAAATTACAATGAAACTGCAAACAGAGTGCCTTGGCATGTTGTTGTAGAGCTTTTCAGCTGTCGCCTGGCTTGGTGGGGAGGTGCTGCAAAGGCATCAATCACTGGGCTGTTACGGAGTCTGTAAAAGCACCAGATGAGCTGGGGAGAATTGTTGTGAATCAAACAAGTTTCCCTTGCTTGGAGTTTCTGCTGATTTTGCATCTGCAGTTTGCCTACGGGGTATGGCAGCAGCATCCCGCCGGGAGATGCACCTGCCTGTCCCTCTGCTGTCTGAACACCATTAATAGAACAGTTATTATTTAATAAAAGCAACCAAACACAGCTACTGTACCCGCCAGCCATCAGTGTGTCTCAAGGGATGGGAGAACAGAGGGAACCGTCTCTGTTGCTGTTTCTCCTCCATCTCCCTCAGTGGCCGTATCGTTCTAGAACCGTTTCATTTCTATCTCCTTCCACCTTCCAAGATGGGTGCACAACCGTAGCTCAAGTGTTTGCTGAACTCCAGCTTTTACACAGTTATTCCTTCCCCTGGAAGATTTAAGTTTGTGTTGCAGAGCAAGGTTTTGGTAGTGGGGGTGCTACAGGGGTGGCCCCTGTGAGGAGATGCCGGAAGCTGGCCCCGTGTCTGATAGAGACAACAGCAGCCAGCTTCAAGATGGATCTGCTGCTGGCCAAGTCTGGGCCTATCAGAGATGGTAGTAGCACCTCTGGGATAACACAGGGGGGGAAAACTGCAGGAGAAGACAGAAGTTGAGAATGTGTGAGAGGAACAACTCTGCAGACCCCAAGGTCAGTGAAGAAGGAGGGGAGGAGGTGCTCCAGGCACCAGAGCAGAGATTCATTCCTCTGCAGCCCATGGTGAAGACCAAGGTGAGGAAAGCTGTCCTCTGCAGCCTGTGGAGGTCCATGGTGGAGCAGGGATCCACCTGTAGTCTGTGGAGGTCCATGGTGGAGCAGAGATCCACTTGCAGCCCACGGAGGAACCTAATCCAGAGTAGGTGGATGCCTGAAGGAGGCTGTGCCCCATGAAGACCCCATGCTGAAGCAGGCTCCTGTCAGAACCTGTGGAGAGAGCAGGCCACGCTGGAGCAGGTTTGCGGGCAGGACTTGCATGTCTTGTATGCTAAAAGCTATTTTATGTCTATACCATTTACAAAAGAAGTACATTTTAAGTTGGTGCTGCCTCATCTAATTTCTGTTCTCTGTTACTGTTAAGGTGAATTTGAATAGACTGCGTCCTGAAGTGATACGTTATTATCCAAGTACAATTTCCATTCTGCAAATGCTGAGCTGGGATTGTTAACCCTTTTGAGAACAGTGATGGTGTCTCATTGCCAGCACGGGTGAAATAGTAATTGTATTTCCTTGTGAGTTCCCCTGTTCTGGATTGCTGTCTGGTCTGATCAGAGACCAGAATGCCAAAAGAGACCATTTGGATCATTTTGACTGAGCTTCTGTACAACTCATGCAGCAGGAGTTGATGTAATTAATTCCTGATGGAGCATATCTTTAAAATAAATAAATCTGGTCTTCACTTTAAAATTGCCAGTAATTGAGAATCCACTGCAGTCCTTGGGAAGTTGTTCTAGTGGTTAATTACCCTCACAGTTAAAAATTAGCATCCTATTTATAGCCTGATATTTTTTTTTTCTAACTTCCGCTTGCAGCCACTGAATTTTATTATGCCTTTCTATGCAAAACAAGAGCCCACTGTTTGAGTATTGTTCCATGTTTTTCTTCATTTCCATTTTTCTTTTCACTTACACATGCACAAAACAATGCTGCATTAATAAGTTGGGTGGTGGTTTTTTTTTTGTTGTTTTTTTCTGAGGTTGGACTACGTGTGAAATGTGTTTTAAGATTCTAGGGTGGAAATTGCTACAATGCACAAAATTCAAAAAGATCCATTAATTATCCCTGTTTTCCTGGTGTGAGCTTTTGTACCTCCCAGTGGTGTACACCCAGCAGGGCTTCTCCCATCCTTTTGTCTTCTATTAATATTGATACTATTTTACTAGGATTGACACCTGACAACTCTGTGGGGGAATTTAAAGTTCCCCGCTGATGGTTAAGGGTTGATCGTCTGTCGTTGTGCATCCAGGGGAGTCACAGCCTTATCCCATGGTGAGATTTGCCAGTAGCAGCAAAATTAGCTCCGTCATCACTCCACGTTTCCTCCTTCGCCCTTGGAAGTGCCTCTGTCCTGGGCACTGGTGAGGCCTCACCTCGAGTGCTGTGTTCAGTTCTGGGCCCCTCACTACAAGAAGGACATGGAGGTGCTGGAGTGTGTCCAGAGGAGAGCCACCAAGCTGGTGAGGGGTCTGGAGAACAAGTCCTGTGAGGAGAGGCTGAGGGAACTGGGAATGTTCAGTTTGGAGAAGAGGAGACTGAGGGGAGACCTCCTTGTCCTCTACAACTCCCTGAAAGGAGGGTGTAGAGAGGTGGGTGTTGGCCTCTTCTCCCAAGGGAACAACGACAGGACCAGAGGAAATGGTCTGAATTTGGGGCAGGGGAGGTTTAGACTGGATATTAGGAAGAATGACTTCACTTCAAGAGTGGTCAGGCCCTGGAACAGCCTGCCCAGGGAGGTGGTGGAGTCACCATCCCTGGAGGTGTTTAAGAAAGGTGTAGATGTGGCACTTGAGGGCATGCTCTAGTGACCAAGTTTGTAGGGTTTTTTTTGTGTGTGTGTGGTTGGACTCAGTGATCTCAGAGGTCCCTTCCAACCATGAAGATTCTGTGGGATCCTGGGAAACAATTGCATGCAAATTCACTAGTTGTACATTGTTCAGCAACAGTGATGGTTGAGAAAGAACAAAGCGATGTCCGTCACTAGCCATTTTATGGTCTCCTTACATATTGGGGTGTTGTTTAGAGGCTCTTTGCTTTTTGAAAGAAGACAGACTAGATTCCACACCCCAAATGCTTTCAAAAATACATTTTCATCAAACTTATTCAGTCTGTCTTAAAAAAAAGTGTTGAGCTTAGCAAAGCCACCATTGTCACTTTAACCCTTTAAAGTACATTCTCTTATTGTGATCTCCCTGATAGAGGTGTCTGTGGAAAAGAGGAATTATGGAATGTGACAGAATATTCACATTCTAAAGGTACACGTTGGATTTTTTCTTGGCAGTGGCATTTGAAACATGGCTGTAGTCAGAAAATACAAGCGTGTGGTCCAGCTGATACGTACCACCGTAGCTGCCGAAGCTTGGAATTTTGCTCTTTGCATTTTGATAAATCATTTGTTTTAATAAGAAGAGGGGGATTTGCAGCTCCTGCTGCCAGGCCCTGTCCTGGGGACCTCGGCTCCCTCTGCAGCCACCAGCAGTCACCTTTGCATTTCCAGAGCAGACTGTAGGTGTAGAGAATGGATGGTGCTGAGCACCCAATGCCCGTGAGGGCTCTGGAGGGGGGATTCTTTGCACCCTCTCTAGGCTGGTCCCCTGGCTGGGGGCCTGTGGTCAAAAATCAGCTTTTGGTGAGACTGTCTGATGTGTATAAAATTCCAGTTTAAGCATTGTAAAGGTGTCCATGAAAACTACAAAAGACCTGTCTGCCAGGAACCAGTCTTGTGTGAAATCATCTATAAAGTTCTTGAGTCTTTTTTTGTTGTTGTTTTGTTTTTCCTCAGTTTGCCTTCATTTCCCCACCCATGAAATAAAACCACGGACCTTCCCTTTCTTTCTGACTTCCTTGTCTGTGCTAATACAAAGCCGTTCGGGGATGCTTTTGTGCCATATGTCTTCAGAGTGGCAAGCAGGGGGGGGCTGTCAGTCTCAGCTGGGGGCCTGTATTACTACTCATTCTGTAGTAATACAAATAGTGGATAATATAATAATAATGCAGAAAAGAAAGTAAATACGCTTTATATGGAATAATTGAATATCGCTGTGACATTGAACAATGACTCTTAAAAGGATGGGGGGAAGTCATGCTTTTTTCTCCCTTAATTACAGTTGAACTAAAATTACTATATTTAGTTATTTCTAAAGCTCCATTGTATTTTTCTGCTTCTGAAAGAACACAATGATTTGGATATGCATGCATTTTCCTCTCCAGATGTCCCATTGCATCTTGAATGAGGTTTTATATCTTCGTATCTGTGATAATGGAAGCTTGGATTTCTTCACCGGGGGTGGCGAGAAGGCCGATTACACAGGTCAATATTAAAGAAATACTGTAAATGGTCTCTGTGGGCTTAGAATAGCTCTGTCCCACTCTTGCCAGTTCTTTGTATGTGGATAACTGTCTTAGCTTCCTTCCCTTTGTGTTTTACTTGGATTAATGAATAACCTAGATATTTTCAAGTCCATGTGATACAGTCCTTCCTGTAAGAGACTGGAGAAGGTCTTGTCCTCTTGGAATGAATTCCCTGTTGAATTTGCCCCAGTGGTGCTTTATTCACCCTCATGGGCAAGTCAGTGGCTGTATGTTAACAGGAGTAGAGTGTACTGGATTTTGGGTGGTTTAGGAGTTCATATTGCCAGCTCGTGCAGGATATGAGAGTTGTCTCACATGAAATCATTCCAAAGCTGTTTCTACTTTCTCTAAACTTGGAAAATACCTTGATTTCCTGGTGTTGGGACACGGAGTTAAGTCCAGTGGCAGTCACAGGGAACCACTGTCCTGCTTCACACCAGGCAGTTGCCCTGCTTTGCGTTTCAGACGTTATCTCTTTCCCTCTGCTGGCACAATATTCACCATGGTTTTGTGCCGTTTGTTACACACCAGGTTCACAGTCCGTGCTGGGTGTTTGTTACACACCAGGTTCACAGTCAGCACTGTGTGGTTGTTACACACCATGTTCACAGTCAGCACTGTGTGGTTGTTACACACCAGGTTCACAGTCGGCACTGGGTGGTTGTTACACACCATGTTCACAGTCAGCACTGTGTGGTTGTTACACTCCAGGTTCACAGTCGGCACTGGGTGGTTGTTACACTCCAGGTTCACAGTCGGCACTGGGTGGTTGTTACACACCATGTTCACAGTCGGCACTGTGTGGTTGTTACACTCCAGGTTCACAGTCGGCACTGTGTGGTTGTTACACACCATGTTCACAGTCAGCACTGTGTGGTTGTTACACACCAGGTTCACAGTCAGCACTGGGTGGTTGTTACACTCCAGGTTCACAGTCAGCACTGGGTGGTTGTTACACTCCAGGTTCACAGTCGGCGCTGGGTGTTGGCAGAGCAGAAGGGACTCTCTTGCACGGTGCTCATGGCACTTTCACAGCCTGAAAATGCACCATTTTACCAAGCGATGCCCTGACTGCCCATTTAAAAACAGATCGTATTCGGAAAATGTTGATGATTGTGTGGCTTTCCATCAGCTGTTTCCTGGTGGGCGAAGGCTGGTGTGCACACCGTAGGTTCAAATTCACACTATGCAGAGGAGAGCTGTTGTACTTGTTGGTGAACAAGAGGCTCAGGCTTCTCTTTCCCTGCTCGGCTGCCACCAAACCTTCCCTTCCCATCTCCCCGCCTGAGGTTCCCTGTCTGCTCAGTGGGGGTGATATTTCTCTGCTTCAAAGAAGTGTAACACAACGTGATGGTGGCAAATGTAGTTTGAGATCCTTGCTTACCACTTTGTCTTGCACTAAAGCTAAGGAGTTTAATAAGCTGTAAGATGTGTTTTTGCCTTGCCAGCCCCTGTCTACTGATAGCAAACTATCTTCATATCAAAGAGCAGCTGATGTTAAGGGTTATATACATGAGAGCACCCTTCACGGGAGGTGCACAGAAACGATAACAAAAGTTGTTTGACACAAAGCTGCCTGGAAAGGGGAAACTCCTCTACACACATCTCCGCTCTTATGTGCATTTCAATTTACACTACATCAAATTGGATTAGAGCCTGTTAATTCAATTAATGACTACATTGAAAGTTTGCCTTCGCTCATAGTGAAAACAGGAGGGCAGCTCCTAATAGCCTATGGATTTAATGACTGCAACTTTGAAGAGTGTTAAGCTAAAGTGAAGTTCAGAATGGCTTGTTAACTGGGTTTATTAGCTGTTGACCTTCCCTTTCAGCATAATAGTAGCAGCCAGACTGAAGAAAGCACTAACGTACTCATTAGCATTTATCTAAAGATAGTCTGCTGCCCATTCCACAGTAAATTAGCTCAATCAGCCATAAAGAGCCTGAGAAACGTTTTCTCACATACCTTTAATTCTCTTTCTTGCTCTCTCATCCCCCCTTTTCTCTCTCTCTCTTTTTTTTCTTTTTTCTTTTTTTTTATTTTTATTAAAGTTAAATGAGTTCATTTTGTCCAGTTTTTTGAGGATGAAGCCTCAGGACAGTTGCATTTAGAGAAACTGTTTCTACGTGCTTAGATAATTAGAGACCTTCTCCTGTGAGAGCAAGTTATGGGAGTGGAATTACGGCGTTTTCAGGGATGTCCTTGGCTCAGTCTTTCCCAGAGATTACTGATCTCTTCCTTGTTTTCCAGGACAGCCAGACAAGATACCGGGGTTGACCTGAGAGTTGTTTCTTAATGAAACAGCTGGCTTCATGTGTCTGAAAACTCATGTGTTTTGAGGTGCAAAATGCACTGGCAAAAGCTGATGTGTAGGTTTGACCCTTTGCTGGTAACTGGTGGTACGAAAAGCACATTAATACTTGGGACCGTGGTGGGCTTGGCCTGTGGAGACAACTGTGATTTATGGAACGCACTGGGCTGGCCGAGCTGCAGCCAAAAAACTTTTGCTCTCTGCCATCCCCATGGTGCTGAGCAGCAGTGAGCTTTGGGCAGAGCTCTAAAGAACAGGGCTCCAGAGGAAAAGAGACTGGCAAGTGTCAAACCTTGTTTATATTTGTCACTTCCAATGCTGAAAGGATTTATGCCTTTAGTGCTGCAGGTTTGGGTCGAGGTAAATAATTTATATGACACTGATTGTGATCTTCTATATATTGGTAGCTGAAATGGCTCAGAATCCTGTCCTGTATCCTGCAACCCCAATAGATTGAAATTGTTTTCTGGGACCTTTTATTTCTGTATCTATTCAATCTGCAAAGGTGCTAAGAATGTCAACCACAGTCCCAAAATACTTCAGTTATTCACCTTTGGTTACTTATATTAGATAAGCTGGACACCTTCTCTGTTTGCAGTTAGAACATATTTTCTGTTTATAGTTACAAATGTGCTTACAGTTTCTGTTGTATCAGATCTTAGATTCCCTTTTGAAGTTTATAAACAAGCATTAATACTGTGATAGTGAAATAAAAATGTTGATAGAGAGCACTTTTCTACTTTTTCAGGACATTGGACAAAACTTTAGAGGTTAAGAGAAATTAATTAAGAAAAAAATGTTTGAAAAGGAGGTGTGGAAACCAGTTGCAGTTCAATTAGCACTAATATCTCACTTTATCCAGGTCAATTTACAGCATTTTCGTGTTCTTCCTTCAGCATTTCATAAGAGCTTCTCTCAGATATTAAGCCTATTATATAGAGTATTACATAAACTTCTTTTACAAGAGTGTTGCTTCCTCAAAGCTTGTAATAAATATGGTAAGAGAAAAGCAAAAGAGCAGTCTTGGAGGAGGAAGAGGATGGAAGGAAGAGATGAAGTAGTATGAAACTTTCCACTTGTCTCAATAAGCGTCAATTATGGTGTCCTAAGCTTCTAGTTGAGCTTGCCTGAGCCTAAAGATTTCCTTAAAATGGGATCCCTCCATTGTCCTTTGGCATGAGACTGGGCTTCTCTTCTGTTCCAAGCCCAGGGAACAGCTCTCTTGGAGCAGGAGTTTACCAAAGGTCTCGGCCTCCCTCCCCTCCTGGGACACAGTAACGTGGGCAGGAAGACTCCAAAACTGGGTTTATTTATGAAATTTCTATAGGAATTCTTTTAGAAAGTCTTTTTGTTACATTTCTATACACTGTAAAAAAATCTCTGCTTCCAGTGCACCCTATTTTTAGGTTTTCTACACCAGTAACTCTTCAGGATTTTATGTCTGATGTAATATTTCTCTTGCAGTAATAATCAGAAGCCAAAACCTTGACAGTCTCAACATAAACAGTTAAACGTGCACTCAGGCTCTAAAATTTAAGAGCTTGATCTTTGTAAGTACTGGTCCAGCAAAGTGCTTAAGCATGTGTTTAATCTTAAGCCTCGGGCAGGACCATTAACTTCAACAAAACTCTCTCTGTATTTGAAGTTAAGCTTGTCCTGGAGGATCATGCTGCAGGGGAGCAGGAATACTTGGCATCTTGCAGGATGAAGCCATAAAAGCAGCCCCATTTATTAAGGTAGCTCAGCCTGTTCAGCTGTCACTGGTTTTAAAAGGATTTCTGAATATAGTGATTTTCTTTGTTTCTGGAGAATCCACTGTGTTGGCTGCTGCTGTGCAGGTACTTCAGCAGAGCCTGTGGGACCTACATTTTGGTTACAAACTCCAGGGAAAGTTACTCTAAATAAAATGGCAGAGGATTTTCACATAAACATGATGTCTAAGTACTGTAAGTGTGAAGAAACTTTTTCCCTTGGAGTAGAATCATGCTTTTTCTCTTTTTAGTTGTGAACAGTATGTGATCTGGTGACAGTTGTGAAATTTGTATCCCAAGAGGGTTTGAGATTTTTTTTGTGTTTGTTTGTGGGTTTCTTTGGCACCTGTTTGACCTGTGATACATTTGGGTTATGGGTCAGACTAAGTTTTTTTAAATAGTTGCAATGGTGGTGAGGAGAGAAACAAATGTTCTGTCATACAAATCTACAAAACCACCTAAAAACTGCATTAATAAGGATTGAAGGACCCAGTATCATTTGGCCGTAGCTCCACCAAGGCAGCTGCTGTTCCTACCATTGTGAACGGCTTTTACAGAACTCGCTTAATTGCTCTGGACACATCCCCACCAGTCGGGTACCACAGCGTTAACGTTATGGGCTACAGGAGGGTTGAGAGAAGAGGAGCTGGGAGGGAGCAGCTACTTTTGGATTGTGTTGTGCAGCCTGAATGTGCCCTTTTCTCCTTAGACCGAAGGGAAGGAGTTTGGGAGCTGGGAAAAGCTGGTCGGTAGCACCATCTGCAGGCTGAGAACCAGGCCGGGCGCTGCTCGCTGCCGCGCTGGAGCTCGGGTCCTGCATTTACAGGGAAAATAAGGGACAAAAGGCAGCTGGAAGAAATGCAAACTCGGGCACGGCTGTGCCAGTGCGAGCAGTCGGTTGTTCAGAGTTTTCAGAGGGTGCTTTTGCATCCCGCAGCATCCCCGTGCCCCAGGGAGGAGGGAAACCCACGGGGCTGGTGGCACTTCCCAGGGCTACAGGTGGCACGTGCTCTGGCAGGGCTTTGCTGCCTGGAGATGGAGGTCAGGACAGTGCCTGGAGTCTGTCCTTAACCCTCAGACCTGTCCCTTTTCCTTGAGCCAATCTGTCCCTTTTCCTGTCCCAGATAGCTCCATTAACTCTAAGCTCTGCATTACTCCAGACTTTGTTTCTCTGTGTGCCCAGGAAACCCTCTGAGGCTTAAATCTTGCTCTTTCAAGTCTCTCTTAAGCAAGTGTCCTCTAAGGTATCACATCATATGTTGGAATAAAAGGCAACATGAGGTTATTTGTCTTAGGAGAGGAACTTGTGGCTGATTTCTCCATCTCCGCGGTGCTCCAGCGAGACCGGAGGTGGCTCCAGGTACAGGCAGGGCCAGCCATGTCCCTGCAGCTCAGTGCTTCAGGCTCACTGCGTCCTCCAGTGGGGCCGTAGCCAGCTCCCAAACCCCCGTGACCACACTGGGAACGTGGGTGCAAACACTAGAGATACAGCACCAGGGGAGAGAGAACCCACGCATTAGACCTTGGCCCTCTCTCTGGGGGCAGCCCTGTGCGCTCTACGCCCTCCAGGAGCTCGGTGCCACAGCCTGCACTCACCGCTGCTCCCACGTCTCTCTCACAGGGTTTGAGGTTTCTCCAGCTTTTTGCAGCAGATGGCACTCTTTAGTTCTGTTTCAAGCCTTCTCCTTCTGGAAGTTTCTCTGGGAGAATCTGTTTTAAACGAGTCTCACCGCTTTCCCGGCCCTATTCTCCATGTGGCTTCATGAAACCTTGTACAAAGCCCATTGACTTGGGGACAGAGCCCGTGGTGGCACATGGGTCCTGCAAGGCCTTGGCCAGCCCAAACAGTGGGCTGGTTGCGCTTCTGCACAAATTTAACTGGGTTCTTCCTTCTGCTCTTGTATCAGTAGCACTGACCCTTCCAGGAATCCTGCCTGAAACCCAGTTCCTCCAGTACGTTTCGGGTTTCTCCAATCTGCCATGAGGAAAGGGAACCCTTCCATGTTCTTGGCCCACCCGGTTTTTGTCAATTGCATCCCAATTTGTATTTGAGCCCCATCGAGGTGTTTCAGTCAGTTACCTGAAGTAACAAACCTAACTAACAGTTTCATAGACATACTATATTATGGAGTGGAGAAAAATAGCAATGATGAGCTGAACGAGCCGTCACAACGGGCTGTGGTGCCAGCTGTACTGTATCTGTGTGAATCAGACCTATATTTAAACCACAAAAGAGCTGTGATTGCATGAGATGACGTGAACCTCGTCATGCAAACCATCAGGGACTCTCTGACATAATGCTGTCGCGTGTCCTCCACCCCCCCCTCTCTCTGATGCTGTTGACCATAATTGTAGGACAGATTGCAGAGAGGACTCATTTCTGGAGCCGTCCTGGCGATTGGGATGGGCAGGGCGAGGGGAATGGTAATTTGTGTCAATAAGGTACTTGGCTGAAGTGGCTGCTGAGCAGAGTGACATGAGAGGGTGGCACCTAGGGTTTGAAAGGCCTCGTTGCCTGGCTGTGAGGCAGAGGGACCGAGGTCATTCCCCTCTTTGCTTTATATGCTGAGATCTTCTCTTCTGGCCTTCCTGCTGAAGCCAGGTTTGTCACCAACCTGAATAAAACCTTGTATGGAAAGCAGGTACGAACCCTGTGGCTGGGAAAAGTTGTGCTCCGTCCTGTATGATGTGCTGATCTATGTCAGGCATTGCTGTGGGTGCTTCTGCCCTGTGTTTGCTTTCAGAGGTCACTACTTCCAGGGAACCTAAATGTTGCATTAAAAATCAGGTAAATCTGTGTTTGCACTCATTTCCAGAGGTTATTTTTTAGGGAAGATCAAAGTTTTCCAACCTGTACTTTACATACCAGCCTATATGAGGAAAATTTTGACTCCTCTCATTAGTTTAGGTTATTTATTTAAACGTTTGCCTTTTGTTATTGTCCCCTCTCAGATGGGATACTCGGTTGGTTTTTACTAATTACAACAGGATTGCTCTTCTGAGTAACTGCTCAGAAACTGCTGTCCATGGAAGTACACTACAAGATGTTTCTCCTCCATAAATCAGTCCCAGGATTTTATTAGACTGTTTATGTAACCTTAGTTTATGTGCTATAATTCTTTGCTGTGTTGCCTAGAGTAATTCCCAAAGAGGATGTTTGTTTTCCTTGCTTGTAAATTCTTCAGTGTGGACTTTTCTTATGACATCCTTGCCCTCCTTCATTTCCCTTTTCCTCTTTTTTTGGCTTCCACTTGGTACCATTATAAACTCCAGTTGGCAAAAACTGAACTTACATTAGTTGCTCACACATCATGAGATATAATTGTCTTGAAAACGGGAAGCAATTAGCTTGTTAGTTAAGCTCATTGCATTGATTTTCTTTTTTAATGCACTTTTGAAGTATCTAATCAAACATACCCTGGTGCTGTTTTGGAGTGGAAGCTGTCCTTGTTTTTGGATACTCTTGAGTGGGCCAACTCTATTTTGGTCAGGTCACATCTAGGAAAGTGAAGTAGTAATAATTAAATAAAAAACCAACAATTTCACAAGGCACAAAGCACTGTGTCAGCAGGCAGCATAGCACAGGTTTTCCATATGAGGTCTTGCAAAAGCAGTACATCTGCACGTAACTTCTGAAGTCAACGGGGCTTCTTATGGGCTTTAGCGTGTTCCATGTGTTTATAAAACCATAGCCTAAAACATCTGATAAAAATCAACTGTACTCCTTTTCTGAAATCACTGCACGGCAATGTGCAGAGTTTTTTTGACTTAAATCTACAGAGGGGTAATGGAAATGACTAAAGTGGTGGTTGGGGAGAGATGCAGGCGTCTCCTCTTCTGTCTGTGCCCTGTGGACACGCTGGGGAGACAGTTTCCCAGCCTCTTAATTTCTGGTGGTCTGTGGAGGCTCCTGTTAAGGTGGTTGCTGGTGTAGCTCCGATGGTGACCCTTTCGCACGTGTCACCGAGGATCCATCCTGACAGGGTACTTCTTTCTGCTGACTTAATGTCCCAGCCTGGAGTGAACATTATTTTTTCCACCCTTGACAGTCACCTGAGTTTGCTTGTGAACCAAAATGCCTGCTGTATTACAAATCTTCTAGGATGTTGATCTTTTCTTCCCTATACATAAGAAATTAATTAGCATCTGTATTTCTTTGGGTCTGTGGAGTGGCACATGGGTGTTATCTCAGTGCGACTTGGATAAACCACTCCTACCCAACAAGAAGTACAACCCTATTATTTAATGTTAGATTTCTTGCTATGGCTGCCTCTATTTTCAGTCACTGCCTCTCCTCTCTCCTTTCTTACCTTCTTCTATCCTCCCCCCTCCACAGCCTCCCATGAATACCCTTTCTTTTCCCTAGGTAGGCATCTCTGCCAGAGGCAGCAAATTCCCGTCGTGGCGCTTCTCCGCAGTCTGCATTGTCTGCCACAACTTGCTTTTGTTCTCCTTTTAATTTTTTTCCGTGACTAATTTGACCAAATTTAATCAATCGTAAATGAAGCAGGGGAGGAGAACAGTACGTGTCTATCTGATATTGTTGTCCTGAGGCCCAGCCAGACCCCGTTGTGAAGAAGTGGCAGTCCTTCAGAGAATCATTATGGCTTACAGGAATCTGTAGCATATTTCAGGACAGCCTGCTCTCTCTCTCTCTCTCTTTTTCTCTCCCCCCACCTTTGTAAACATATGAAAGAAACATGAGAGAGCATTAAACCACAGAAGACAAATCATGGTCAGAATAAATATACTGTTTGCTAGCAAACTTAAAAATACGCTTGTGGATTCTAATAGCTGTAGGCAAGAGTTGGATATTTATTGCAACCAAGGCTTACTGTGGTTTATTATGTTTATAAAACAGTTTAATACTACTTTTCTTTTAAAATGAGTTTTTAATTTAGAATAATTTTTTAGGATTTGTTTCCAGAGTACAGATGGCTGATCGCTGCGGGGGTGCGGGGTGAGAGGGAGAAATGTGCTTGTGGGTGTGTTTTAAAAGCGCTCCCAGATGGAGTGTATTGAATGAAATTTAAACCATCGCCCTGTGAACTACAAGTGTGATAAATATAATCAGTCAATCCACAAAGCCACGGTGCAGGGGGGGGAAGAGGATTGACAGGCAGGCGGTGGGGAGGGAGGTGGGTCCAACAACGTGGCAGACCGTGGCCATGGTCCAGCAGCATCTCCATCATGGGATCCTCTTCCAGAGCGGGCACCTGAGCTGCACTGACCTCCTCATGGCATTGCCTTCCTCTTCTGTATCCTGCCCCCATCCCTCCACTCCTCCACGGGCAGTGTTCACATCGCAGGGCTGGCAAAAGTGAGAATTCATGCCAAAAAGAAGGCCTGGCACTTACAAGTACCGAGCTCTTGGAGCATTTCTCATTTACTTAGTCTTAATTACTTTCTTAGTGTAAGAATTTACAGCTATTGCTGTTCTCTGCAGAGTTTAGTGTAGTTCAGTATTTTAAGACCCATAGATTGCCTTAGAAGGATTTGTTTGTACAGCTCCTTTCCAAGTTTAAGACAGGTAAGCCGCATGGAACAAACTCTGCACAGATTTTTTTAGACAATGCAGTAGAACAGGTGAAGGAAATGGAGTGAATTTTAATTGCTCCAAAGCTCTGAGATCTTCCAGGCCCTGGGAAACCATTTTCAGCTGAAAATGATCTATGGGCCTTGAGCTGTGGTGTGGGAAAGTGTGTCTGTGTCCTGGCTTACAAATGAACGATGCGAGGTTCCCCCTCAGTTAAACTGTAGGAGAGAGTCGGACACTTGGTTTTTCTTCTTTCATTACAAACACGTAGCAGCTCAGCCTCCTTGGCTCCCTTCCTGCCAACTTCCATCAAAAATAAAGTCATCTCTGCCCCAGCCAGGATAAATGTCTGGCCAGCTCGTTTTACAAAAGGATGTGCTTTGAGCAGGGCTTATTAGAAAGGTGACAGTTGGTTTTTTCCTGGCCAATACAAGTTTAAGGCCGTGTCCACGCTTGCAAAAGTTGGCACGTTCTCTCCTGCGTGGTCCTTCCACCACGCTTTCCACACACCTAATATCTCTATATGAAAATGCCCCAGATAGGCCCCCAGACTTCCCCGCTGCTGATTCGATTAGATAATGCTTCAAGCAAGAGTCACTAGTGCTCGCTCGCACGGCCTTGGTGTGGACAGAAATTGCTGGCACCGTCTCTGTGGTCGTCCAGCTCCTCCTGCCTTTGCCCTCAGGCGTCCCCTGCTCCACTCCCTGGGCTCCTCTGCCCCACAGGCAGCTTGGCTGGAAGCCTCTTCGCTGAAGGCAAGCATGGCATGTGCATGTGCACGCACCGTGAAGCTCATTTGTGTGCCTCTTTTTCCAGCGACTGCCTTTGTTTTGCTGCTAGCGCTGGTGTGTTTTGGGGAAGGCGCACACGGAGCAGCGTGCCAGCTGGCTGGAGACAAGTGTGCAGGCACTGGTGGTGCTCTGGAGAGCTGGTACCCTGTGCCAAGCGAGCTCAGTCATTTACATCACTTGATACATTTTCAAGAGACCAACAGAGATACGAGCATCACTTCGGGCAACTAACACTTCCAAGAGATGATAGGAGAGATGTGGGATCTGGTGCGGTGAGGACATGCAACAGCACTGGTGGATCCTCTCAGCCTTGAAATGGGCTTCATCTGATGAGATGGGTCGAATCTTTGAAAATACCAGCAGATCAGTGAGGGGGGTGGTAACAGGAGGACACCTCTTGGTCTATGTGTGGGCAGGATAAAGAGAAGTATGTAGAAGAAGTCTTGCAAAGTGGTAGCCAACTTTCTGAGCTGAGAGGCAAGATGTTTCCTGGCTGTCGTGGTCTATTTGAAAGGATTCAGCCAACAGTGGGAAGGGAAGAACTGGGTTAAAACAGGGGTGTTAGCGAGTGAGAGAGTTTCTGCTTCAAGTACGTCTGTTGCTGTTGATACACAGAAATACAGACTCAAAGCCCAGAAAGTTGCTTTCCATGTTGTCGTGGATTTGTCACTTGCATTTGTAAGAGGATGTGTATCATATGAGGACAAGGGTGCTCACATGACAGAGAGCATCATCACAGTTGCCATCCTTGTGGGTAATATCATTAATAAGTCTTAATTGCATTGTAAGGGCTTCAGTGTCCTATGCTTTCAATAGCTCTATCAATGACTGCTGTGTACCAACACTTTGTGCTGGGACGTGAAGTAGGTATTCTTTAATTAGATGCAGGTTGACTCCATGGAGAAGCAAACCTGCCCTCCAGGTGTAAGCGTAATCCTTACAATATTAATGGATTCAAACCTATAAAGACCTATGAGCAAACGTTGTAAAGGCCTTGTTTTGCGTATGCAAAGTGAGCTTAAGATAGTAGCTGTAATTGGAAGAAGTCATTCTTAAAACATAGTAAGGGATGTTGCATGAATTGAAAGTGGAATTTAGCATAAGTTTATTTAACAACCGAAATTGTCTGGTAAGACACATGATGCAAAAATATATTGGTTTTGCATTTAACTTAACAGTTTTAGCGTGTCTTTGGTTTATTTTGGGCTTTAGGCAGTTTACGCGCAGAATCTGAATTATTACTGGTATTATTGGAAATGTCTGTTGTGGTGTTCTTGGGTGGAGTTTGCTTTTGGTGGTCCAAGAAAGCAATCAAATGTGTTGGTCTTAGTTCATTTAAAAGAATTATTCACTACATTTGAACTTTTCTGAGAAAGTGTAAGTTCTTCCAAGCAGTGGTGAAAATTCAAGCTGAGATTTGTAGCTCCATAGACAATCAAACTAAAGGACTGCACAGCTGCAGAATTTATCCATAAAACAAGATGATCTAGAGGATTAGCTCTAAACTCTAAACCTGATTCTATTTTGCTTTATGAGTATTAATTTTTCCCATGTGTAAAATGGCGATATCTCTTGGGTGAGCGACGCTTTGATCAAGCAAACACCTGAGTTCCGTAGTTGTTCTCCAGCTCCGCATCGAACCTTTCCCCGCGCTCCTGAGACAAAAGCTGCAGCTCCGCTTCTCTCCCGCGTCAGATGGGAACAGCGGGGTCTCTCATCTGCAAACAGGTAGAGTTCTTAGAAAAGCAGAGTTACCATATGGAGAACAAGAGGTCCGTGTGCTTTCGCAGTAGTGGGTGCCTCAGTCTGTGCCTGAACGTCCCGCGTCGGCCTTTTCTTTTGTCCTGTCTCACAAACCCCACTCCCTTGTGCTTCCTGCCCCCTCCGCAGCCTGCCCGAGTCTGATGTAATCCGCCTTTTCCCCTCTTTTACCAAGGTCTCTTGATTTGTCTTCATTTTGTTTTAAACTCTGAAACACCCGTAATGCAATTGTAGGGCTAAATAAACACTGTATTATGTTTTGGGGATATTGCTTTCAGGAAAAATGGTCCAGTGCACAAATTGATAGTGGAGTATATTGCACTTAAGAAAGATCGACTGTGCACTTACTGCTTGCTGGGGAGAAGACTGCAGGAATTTTTGGTTCCTTTTCATTTTTCTTTTCTTTTTTTTTTTTAAGTTCAGTTTTTTCAGTTGTCTATTTTTAGAATATGTGTGTAAAATATCAACATCCATGAAGACATGGTTTAAAAAGCACATCTCGATCATTTTCAAACTGGTTTCCTGCAGGAAATCCTTGAGAAGCCTAAAGCAATCCCTTCTCCTCCTCATCCTCCTTTTATTTTTTTTCTTTAAGGAAAAAAAAAAAAAAAGGTTACTGCTATGCCTTTATAGAAAAAAAGCCCAAAACAGGTTTCTTGTGATCTCAGTACCAATGGAAATGAATAGTAGGGCTTTTCATTGGCTGCTTTTTATCTTGTCTATAAAGTGGTGTTAGTGACAATAGGGAGAAGACGACAACCAGTTTCCTTTCTGCCACCGTTGTTTCTCTTTCCGAATTTCTATATTTTTTTTCCCCCCTTTCTACCTGCCACCTGTCTGTCTTTTGATTATAAGCTCCTTAGAAGCTGCGGCTGCGCTTCCTCCAATGTCTGAAAATGAGACATCGTATTGTGAGCGCTACCACAAAGAAACAACAGAAACAAAACAAAACCCAAAAAGGGGATCAATTTACATACTGTGTGACACAAGTCTACTGCACTCCACTTCCAAGGCAAGAGTGACTTCCAAGAAGATATGAAGAGAGGGGACAGGTAATGAGAGGGATTTAAAGACAGACAGCTATGGAGGTAACAGTTCCCTGGGTGGAGCTGTACCTGAGAAGATAATAGACCCAAGATTTCTAGTTCTTCAAGCCTGAATCTGCGCTGCTTGATCAAGGACTGGATGTATTATTTGAAGTAGTAGCAGGCTCATAAATCTCCATTTTTCTGGTCGCTTTAGGGATCCATACTTACCTGGTGTAACACTTGGGTACTGGCAAAACCAGCAGTGTAGAAGCTGGAACTCGTTGCTGAAAGAGAAAATTATTCAGTTGCAGGGAAAACCTAAGGATTATTTCTTCTCTGTAGCACATGGCATTGTAGCAGCCTAGGAGTCTGATTCCTTCTTTTTGCCAACAGTTCCTGGCTGTTGATGGGCATCTGCACACTTGATTCTAAGGTGTTAACCCTTACAAAACAAAGAGTGCTGGTGTTATTTTGGGTTGAACCTTTTCATTTATTCTTCGGAACAATTTTATTTCTGAAAAGTCCCGAACTGGTCCCAAGAGTCCAAGAATGCAGAATTTACCCTAAAACCTCACAAGGTTCTTTGTGGACTTTTTAGACAGAGGTTTGCATTGTCCCACAGGGGCTTGTGTGCATGTCACCACTGGAAGTTACTGAGACCTGGGGTTTCCAGGTTACATCTTCCTTCCTAAGAACATCACCATTTATATTTCTCCCGAATAGTTCTTGGAAAGATTGCAGATTCTCAAATTACATCAACAAAGAGAGCGGGAAGAACTGAAGTGGCCATAAGGAGTCAGAAAATCATTTTTCACATGGAAAAAGGGAGTTATCTTGGTATGCCTGGAACCCCAGTGGCCCAAGTATCGCTGTGCTGCCTGACATTAAATACACCATCACTTCATGGGGGTTTTAAATGCTTCATCCTACTTTTAGGGTCTAAAAAAAAAAAAGAAAAGAAGAATTAATAATAAGAAATACAGCCTGGCTACATGCAGGCTCCCTCCAGTCTCCTGGCAGCTCTGGTAATCACTTGGTTTTGTCTTTTTGCTCATGGTAGGAAAAGGCACAGCAGCAGTGCCTGGATGCGTAACTCAATAGTTATGTTGTTTAGGGCTGCAGTGTCCAAGGACATAAGGAGGGAAGGCTTGAAAGGAGAGACAGTATCTTGTGCTAGAATCATTCAAAGCTGGTTTTTATTATGGCTCTCTTCACTTGTGCTTCTGCCTCGTACCAAGAGTTGCCAATAAAGGCCGGGCACCGCAGCAGAAGAGTCACTGCCTTTCACCTCTGCCAGTCTTAGATTGACTAAAGAATAGACCTGGGCGCTCCAGAGCCCAGTGCAAATCAGGGGGCTTTTCTGAAGCTAAATGCACATGAATGTTCATAATGTGATGTTCTTAACAAAGTCTGTTTCTTTTGAGTAGGTTCCATTATGAGTTATAATGGGTAAAAGAAAGCCACTTAAGTAGAAATGTTTTTATCATTAACTTCTGTAGCTAAGCATAGTTTACTAGAAGAACTAGATTTGCTTTCATATCTTATTCTTTCTGCCTCTCATTTTCTGTCAGAATTCACTGCGTTCGCCCTTACTGCTGCTTTATTATCTTGCTGCCAAAATTAAAATGGTACTGATGATAACTGATTTTCTGGTGGTTGTGATGACAGATCTGTGATGTTCAGAGGTTTGCATTCTTGCCCTCCCTCCGAGTTCCCCCTCCCCTATGGGGTGTCTGTGCCAAAGAACAAGCTCTTTGCCTACGGCACTCAGTGTTGAACCTTCAGATCAACCAGTTAATATTCAAAACATTTTCTATTTAAATTAAAAACTTACTTCTTCTTAATCTCCCTGTTCCCCACAAAAATCTCAGGCTCAACCTCTTATGCTCTAGATCTAAACCCAAAGGGTAAATGATCTTTACTGTAAGAAACTAATCAGATGCAGGAATTTACTTAATAGAGAAATTTTTGAAATAGATCTCTCCAATAATAAAAACGGAGAGCCTCAAAACACTTTTGTGCTTTTTGAGGACCTAGCAGAAGGTATCAATAGACGTCTTCTGTGGTAAGGATTCAGCCTAAATGTATTGAAGGAATCCATCTATTAGGCCTGAGTCTGTTGGCTTCTGGAGGCAGCTGGTCCCCTCTATTATTTATGTGTCTTTGAAAATCTCAGATACAGTCTCAGATTTACAAAACAGTGTTTTGTTTCAGCAGCTGTCCCACGATTATGCTGCTCATACAACCTGTATTTTTGTACTATATAGCAACACTGTCCACTGAATTGCGAGGTTAATGAAGTGCAGTATCACTGTGTAAAGGTATTTCCTTCATGGATGCATTTTAGGAAAACACCAAGCATAGTTTAACGATGGCTCTGTTTATTTCCCTTAAAAGGCTTTACAAAGAGATTGCTGATGGCTTATTGAATAGCATTAGGTAAACTGGGAGGGAAAACTGAAAATTTCAGAAGGTGTAAACTTGCTTTCTTACTGTAGTGTTCAGAGGTAAATCGCTTTTGGTTTACTTCCACCCTTCTTTCCAGTCCTTCCTCTCATACCCACTCATCCTCACCTGCCCAAAGCTCGGTAGCAGTGAAGGAAGATGTAAGCTGTTGTGATTACAACAGGGTTAAAAAAAGTTAGTGGGAGGATTTTGCAAATAAGGAAAAGGAAATTTTGAGAACCAAAATATTTGGTACCTGCTTGTTTAGGAAGTGTAGGTAGACTTCTCCTCTGGGGAGGTTGGGAGCAAAGCATGGGTTTTGGCTAAGTCACAGAGCCAAGGGTTGGCCATGGGCAGTTAATCTCCTTTGCTGTGGATGCAGGTATTTAATTCTTGTAAATGCCAGGCTGTAAGGGAATTATAGACCGGGAGGGAGAGGAGAGCAGATTAAAGTTACAACATGCTTAAATGTCCCAGTACAGCATTGGCTTTGCTTTGGTGGACTGAGGAGGTGGGGAAAGCAGAATGGAGACAAAGCAATATATATTTTGCTTTCTTTTCATTACTGCTTTTATGGGCTTTTTTTCCTCCTCAACCGATTCTTCCAATGAAAGAGCGTTTTTTCATCAGGAATTTCTCGGTGCCTTCTTTGGGGAATAGCAGTATTTTTCTCCATCTCTCTAATTCACTTCCCCCCTCTGCCCATATTTCACACCTCAGAGAAAGTCTGAAGGCACTTCATTCCCTACCCCTCCACAGTTGCTTAAAAGTGTGGTCAGGGCGTATAACCCAAAGCCATCCGAGGCAGAAGGACAAAGCCTCTATGCAGCTCTGCTTTGCTGCTCGATTCCCAGAGCAGTTAAGTCCCAGGCTTTCATTTCCCAGCCAGGCTGAGCACTGTGTCACCAGGAGATTCCTTAACCTACTCGGGCAATTAACATCCCTCCTTTGGAGGGTTTCCATTAGGTCTTTCAGCACTTGAAAGGGCTGTAGTTCACTGCTGGAATGTCAGCATAAGGTTTTCATTTTGGAGTCGTAATGGGAAATAACGTCTATAGAGCCTTGCCCAGAAAAGGGTTAATCTGACAGACCCAGACTCCTGATAGAGTAAAGCAGGAAAAACTATTTCCATCATGGTAAATAAAAGTGCATTAAAAAGACATTTAGTCATGGGAATAAAAGCTAAAGAAACACATGCTACGTTGGGATGGTTTATATTAGTGTCATTAACTCCTATGTTTTGGAATAACTCCCAGATGAAGGATTATGCTGAAAGTAGGAATTAATGGCACTAATGCAAGCCATTCCATGTAGTGTGCATTTATACCTTTGATTTTAGAGGCGTGGGGTGAGCAGTCAGCAATGCTGCGGAGCTGCGCATTGTGCAGGCCATGATTAAAAGTTAGCATGAACTAGCTTTGCTTTGGGCCAGGGAATCTTTATCCTCTAGACTTAAGACAGCTGGAAGGAGGTTGGAAAATCCTTAAGTAACCTTGTGTAACCTGCCATTAAGGTCTCGAGCTTCTCAGAAACCAGTTACCCTAATGCAGGGGAAAATTCAACATCAAGCGCTTACGGAGGGGCAGCCTGCAGACCATACCAGCAAAGGCCAGGAAAAAGGCCTTTCCCCAAATTCCTAGTGTTTGTGGCCTAAAATGAGCAAGGTCCTTTGCAGCTTCCAGGGACACCTTTCAAGCAAAGGAACATGAGTATCAGTGGTGGAGCATGGCAGAGCCCCTCGGGCAGTGCCAGGGGAGCAGTAGCAGTTGGCTCCTTTCACTGACACCCGCTCCTCTGGGGAGTTCTGGGTCAGTAAATTTTCATAGCAAGTTTTGAGTTCAAAGCTGCTTTGTTCTCTGGAGTGTGAATTCCACCATGGAAATCACATATAGAGCATCAATAAATGACTCAAGTAGATGCTTGTTTTCTTCCATTATTTTTTTTTTAATTGCTTTGCTGTCTTCACCGATTATTTTTTCAGTGTTGAGGATGAGTTGTTTGAAAGTTAGTGAGCAATTTAGAAGCCTAATGACAAGAAACGTCCATCCTAGTGAAAATCCCATCTGTAATATTTGTATTGCTGTATTATCCATTGTATGTGCTGTAAAAACTTTGTGAAATGCCATCTCTTGAGCACAGAGCCTGTAGCCCCAAGCTCCCCCCAGTCCTGCCTTTCATGGACCTCCTGCAGATGCGCTCCCGTCCTGGCATCCTGGAGGGACATGCTTGGGAGGAGAGGCCAGGAGGACGATGCCTCCCTGTGTCCTCTGGCAGAGCCCCCTGCTCCTGTGGGTGGTTGGAAGAGGCACGTTCAAGGGGTTTTGCTCTGCGACCCACAGGGACAGACACTGAGAACTCCTGGGGTTTACATGTTCCTCCAGTCTCCTGTCACTCCAGCCGATGAGCCAGAGAGAGCCCAGGAAAGGGTCGTAGTAGTTTACTTTGTAGGTGAATCTTCAGTGGAGGCGTTTGGAGGGTTACCATTGCCATGTATTTCTGCCATTTTTAACTTAAAATTTATGGTAACGTTTCTATTGGGAAGAAATAATGGTCTTGAGGGTTATTTATTTGTTTGTTTAAAATCGGGTTGTGACTATTGATTCCGTTGTTTTGGGTGTGTAGAATGTGCATCAATACTTTTTTTTTTTTTATTAAATCTAGGCATGGTATCCCAGTGCTTTCTGCTAGAATTGTGAAAAGTTTAATGTAACAGAAGACATGTGCTTTTGTCTGTGTTTTAAAAGTTGAGGTTTTGATTATGGAAGGGTACACAAAATAAGCAGAGCCTTAATCTTTCTGAATGTGCTAACCTTAACAGCAAACATGAGACATTTTTTGTCTTAAACAACTGTGTTATCTCTTGCTGCATATCCAGTTTCAGATAAATCCAATTTTGGTTCTTCCCCCTATCCATTCTGAAAGTTTGAGATTTCTCCACATCAGTGTTCTGTAGGGGTCTTGTCTGACTTTGGCACTGTCATCTAATGCCTACAGGGGCGTTAGGTATAGATCTGTGTAAATCTACATAGACCTTTACAAATCACAGAGCCTGGGCATCGTGAGCCTGTAAAATCTCTCCTGTAAGGGTGGCAGTGTCACTGGTGAGGTTGTGTGAGGAGTGTGCCTTCCCATACTAACTTCTCCTTTCCTCCCCCTTTTTCTCATCCATTTGAGGAAAAAAAGGAAGTCATAAAGAATCCTTTCTCAGCATAATAATTGTATATATTTTATTTTGTTTATCTGTCTGCTTATAATAAGTGTACCCACATGTGAAACTGCAAAATTATGTGTTTTGATTAACTTTAGTTGGTTTAACTAAACTTTGAAACGGAAACTAACTTTGCTGAAAGCCAAAAGCTTCTTAGTTTCTGGACTAATCCTGGAATTACACACTGGATTTGCTTCATGGAAATAAGTGTGCTTAAAAAATTACCTCTACTAAGTAGGTTTGCATTGTTTGAAGAGACCCAGGAACAGTAAGTGCCTTTAACCCTTTCCATCTGCAAATACCCTTTGTCCTGGGGAGCGGAGGGCATTGAGGTCAGTGAAGCTCATGTGTGCTAAGGCAGGGCTGCTCCCCACCCAAGGCATCGTCTTCTAGGTTGCTCAGAACCAACCATCTTTTCCAAGATGATTAAAAATACTTGTGAGTGCAGACTAGCTCTGGTAGATACAGCATTTAGGGGGATGTTGGTGTGATGGTTGCCGTGGGCTTCATGCCGAGCAGTATGACGGAGGAGAGGTGGTGAGGTTGTGTTTGGAGCACTCTCCTGTTTTGCTGATGGAAGAGGTGATGCTCCAAAGTGCAGGGCCTCTAGCGCGTGTGCCACTTCCACGTGGACATTGGTGTTGGGTATAATCAGAACCATGCATTTGCTGGCTCTGAGTTATAGTTCCACTCCTTTGAGGTGAGTGTGTCTCCCCAGTGAAAGCTGCTGCAACGCCCCATGGAGAGGAGTTTTAAAAGGTGTATCAGCACGATGTGGGGAGCACACCGTGGCTCGCTGGGCTGTGCTGCTGGGGCTGCCATGTCCTCTGTTCACTTGGAGCCTTATGCTGATTCATGGGCCAGTACTGCAAGGTTTTACAAGGCTTTTCCTCTCTGGAAAGGCTGGGTCATGTTTGGGCATAAGCTCCTTGACACAAGCACTAAAACTCTAATGAAGCACACGAAGGGAATAATAATCTTGCACTGGAAGTGCATCAGCTCAGGAGATGCAGACTTGACTTTGTCTCTCGTTTAGGCTCAGTCCTGTCCACAGAGGCCTTCTCTTTTCTCTGCCTCATTACCCCATTTGTGCAGCACCTATAAATTCTGCTGCTTTTCCTTACTGGGATTTTGTGCTGTTTAATTCCTTTATGCTTGCGATGGCCTCAGATAGTGCAGTGAGGAGTCCATGTAGGTTCAATAAATAAATGATGAACGTGGTTATTTGTCTTTAGTTTGCATATTTACAAGGCTGTATTCTTTTGTGCACATTTAGTGCAGAATTTGTAATGAATTATGTTGCAGCAGCTTTTTCAGTGGCTTCAGAAAGGTCAGGGCGAGTTAGTTTTTTCACCATATCGTTTGTGTGTTTTGCCCTGACTTTGAGATAGAACCAGCTTTGCTGAATGCTGACTTAATGCCAAAAAAAATATGTTTAGTTCGAAGTTCAGCTTCACTTTTTCCCCTTAAACATGCCATTCTTCCCGAGCATATTTGGAGATGAGTATTTTAATTCTGGATGATCTTACACTACAGCCTTTATATGTCCTCTTTCTCAAACCTCCACCATGCTAGAGAAAGTGGCTTCGCCCTTTTTTGTTGTTGTATCAAAGCCTTTAATGGTTAAGAGCATCCTGAGTTTCTTAGTGTCAATACCTTCCCCCCACCATTAAGCACTGGAGGGAGGGAGGGAATAGATATGTATAATTTTAAAATAGCTTATGTACACACTGACATTTACCGCTGCACCCTCAAAAGGCGAAGAGAGATTCCAGTATGAAATGGCTCTGTCTGTACAGCTCTTGCCGGGCACGCTTAGCTCGAGGAATGAAAGATTCTGAGCATCTTCAATATTTATGCTTCACAAGGCAGTTATCCTCAGTTATCCTTTTAGCAAGTCCCATTTCTCCGTGTTCTGTCATGGGCTCATTTATACTAGGCTGATTTAGTGCTAACTGGGGAGATTAGATTGCTCTGCTTGATGCTGTCAGCTAAAACTGAGTCAGTGTCTGTATACTGTGGCCCAATTGCTCAAAGAACCTTACCCTTTTCTGTATTGCTCATTCTATTAGATACAAAAGCCTTTCTCACCCGGCTTTTGTGCCGGGGTCAATTAGCTCCTGAAATAGCTCATATAACACAAATAATAATGGCAGCGCTAATCCTTTGGGCAAGCTCTGTACAATGGCCACTTCTGGCCCCGAGGACAAAGGGCTGTTTATCTTCACTGCACACAGTCTCCAGGACTTTGCCCAGTCATTTGCAGAAGAATTTATTATCGCAGAGGTCATAGGTGGTTTGCGTTGGAGGAGATTTTCTACCTTGCCACCATATGGGACGTCCTTGTCTTATTCCTATAGGACTGAGCCGTGCTTCAGGTGAATTGGATCACAAATATATGTGTTCAAATAATGCTATCTTAGGTAAACGTGGGCTTGAAAGACATTTAAAGTGAGGACTAGCACAGCACATTTAATGGTCCTTCTTGTGTACGCAGAGAGAATTAAGGCAGGAGTGATGCCTCCCGTAAGCTGCCCTCCAGCCTGAAGCTCCCACAGTAACAGTCACATTGAGTGTTTCAACAATGGAAAATTAGCCTCCAGACAGAGGCAGAGCATGGCTGTAAGGTTATCATGCCTGAGCTCCTACACTCAAAATAACTTCGTCTTTGTCTCTTTTCCCCTTTTAAATGATATCTTAAAAGAAGGAAATGAACTGCCAGACTGAATTAATAAGAAGGATTTGCTGTACACCCGCAGAAGGGCAAAAGTTGCTTGTAGCCTATGATCCTGCAGGTTAAAACTCTCTTTGAGTTGTATTTTTAGATTTTGGTATTTCAGTCCTTGAGAAGGGGACAGGAAGGGACATGCTGACAAAGCTCACGTTAGAGTTAACCTTCCTGGACATAAATGATGTGCACTCGATAAAGCGGGGTAGGATGAGAAGGCATCTTACCAGGCAGGAATGAAGAGGGGTTGACTTCCTTCATCTTAAATATTTCTGGTGGCCTTTTAGCACTGTCATTAGTGGACAGAAGCGAATGTCATATTTGGGTAGTCCCTATTGTTCCCTTCGCAGGAAGTTTTGAGCAGTAGTCCTGCTGCAGGTACTGCAAGTACACACCTAGGACAGGAGAGGGATGATTTATGGACCCGATACATGGAAATAGCTCTTCCCACTAAGCACTTTTGCAGGCTCACATATCTATTAATTTCATCTATTGTTCATTTGCTTTTCCTCACAGCTGGTCTTTTTCCAAAAGAATGATGTGCCTTCCTGTTACGTACTGAGGCATAATCTACCATCATCACTGGGATATTTAGTTTATATGTCTCTTGGATTTTAAAAAATATTTTATTTTATTATTTTTTTATGTGTCCTCCATCTCGTGCTCCGGGAAGCCTCATGCTTTTCAAGCAGTTATTTCTGATGGCTTTGGGGGCAGTAGCTCATGAGTTCCCAAGCCCTGAGTTTTCCATATGATGTCTATAGGACCGGATCACAGGAGTGGCCACAGCTGCACCCCGAGCCTGGAGACCCTGGCTGTGCTGAGAACTTCTGAGCCTGAGGCATCTGCAAATGGGTGGGACGGGGAGGAGAGATGTGTGAGGGCTTTTAAAAAGTTCCTTTCCAGTGTTAGTTGGTGTTATGCCAATTATATAGATCACCCTTGCTGGGAATCTGGATAGGTTGTGTGTTGCCTTCCTGTCTCTGCTGCTTCTCTTATCTTCCCAGAGTGCTGTATGAATTGCTCTCGATGACTTTTATTTCCAGAGTTCTCTCCCTGTGCTTTCTCCAATCTACTTTTGCCAGACTTTTTTCCTCGTAGAAACATTTGAGATGAAAGTAGATGAGAACAGAACATGGCGAGCAAGTTGTACCCGTAGTGTAACAACCATTGTACCAATTGCTTTCGTTTAGTTCATTCCCGGTAATAAGATCTGCTAAACTTTCAAGGCTCAGCATCGAGGGAACTATCTTTTAAAAGAATAACAAGAAGATATGTTTTAAAATATCTCCTTCAGCCATGGATAAATCTAAGGGTAGATGACATGTGAGTCTCTTGAGGCGCAACTTTCTGAAGCAAGTTGGATGAGCTTCCCTAGCTACTTTTTCATTAAAGAGCAGTGTATGGTGCGTGTTCAGAGCACATTAATGACTACATCATCAGTAATAAATTAGGTTGTTAAGAGCTATATGTGATGCTATCAGATCATTGTAGCCATACTGCTTTTATTCTCTATTTTTAAATGAATCTGGAGTCATATCTTGAGAAAGTCAAAAGCCTCTGAGGCCAGAGGGGGGAAAAAAAAGCTGGATGGCTGACTGGGAGAGAATAGCAAGAAAGTTCTGGAGAGAAGAAACAAAGCTTCGCATCTTTTATTTCTCTCTCTCCCTGTTTTTATGTATTGTATCTGCATCTAAACTCAAATACGATGAGGAATGTATTCCCCAACAATGGAGAGAACGTGCAGCAGGGAGTTAGGCAAACTCATAAAGTGCAGTCTAAAGTGGGCATTTTAATAACACCAGGAGCAAGAGGATGGGTGTGTGGTTACATGTGGCTCTCCCCTCTGGTGACTCCCTCACAGCTGGCCTGCTCCCCAGGAAGAACTTGTTTGGGCATCGGTGCTCGCCAGAAAGTACTGGGTTTGTTTTTTTGTGCTTAATCTGACTTTCCTTTCACTGTAGCCTTTGAATCCTACTGTCCCTGTGAAGGCCATCTCTAGGCTGGTTGTGTGTTTATCTCCTAGTTCACATCTCAGTACAGCCCCTGTCCTACAGCCTTGCCTCAGCATTGATGGGGCGACAGCCTCGCCTTCATCTAATCATTTAGAAAATCAGCTCTATTTAGTGACTAAAAAGATTACTCTGGTCTGAAATACATCCTTCCAACAGGCTGTTCTCCATTGCTTGTCCAGCTGGTTTAGTTGGCCAGTAGTCAAGTGTGTTGGAGAACCAAATCCTACATTAGAATATTGACTTGTACTTTATTAGACCATCTGATTTCATCCTGAGAGTTAGGGCGATTTGCCTTCATCAAATGTGCTGCCTCATCTGGTTTTGCCTTTCCAAAAGACGCTGCCACAGAATTCCCAGTGTTACCTTTTGCCATGAATAGCTCCCAGCTTTTCTTGGACAGAAGGTGATTTATTTGTTGGCCATTAAAGGACTCTAACACAGACATATATGCTGGCTTATTTTTTCTAGTTTCAAACCATTCTAGACCAAATGCCTCATGCATATATTTAAACAAAAATTGCCGATACATTATTTCAGGTCTTGGTGGCTGACGTGGGGAACCACGTTTGCACCAGTGTATTGGGTTGCTTTTATTGAATTTATAAAAGTTTTGTAATTATTATTAAAAAAACCCAACAACAACAACAAAAACCAACCAAAAAACAACTGGCAGAATAAATGCACATTTTCAGTAGAATTAGCTCTTTGGTTTGCTTTTTGTAATGAAAGAGGATGAAGATGTGCAAAAATGCAGATTTTGAGCATTATAGTCTATTTTTATCCTGGCTTAGGTCACGGGGAGTAGTGTGTAAACAGTGCACCAATTATTTCCAAACAGCACATCATCCTCCTGCCACCTGTTTAAACAAAATTTCACAGCTGACAGTCATCCCCTAGAAGAGACTCTCTTCCAGGACATATTTGATGTTCAAAGTTTAAAGTGTGAAATTGCGTACCCATTGGGTTTTGTGTCCAGTTGTGCCTCTGGCTGTCCTTTGCATCTTAGTTTATTCACCAATAAATTGGTGTGTATCGCTTGCCTGTCTCACAGGAATGTAGCAAAACTCAGTGTTTGCAAAGCTGTTTGGTTAAAGAGATTATTCCCAATAAAAACTGGTTCTAAACATCTGAAAAAACTGGACAACATTCAGATCCCAGATGGACATCAATGGCCTGCGTCCATAATGGTTATTGACGGCAAGAACTGGGGCAGGAATTTCATAAGGGCTGAAACATGTTTTTGTTTCCTCATCTGACTTAAATTTGGGTACTGAGCTGTAAATTGCTGCTTATTTTGAAGCCTGAGCTCTTACTTAGCGTGCAGCTGTATGAACAAGTTATTTAAAGGTAAGCTCATACGTGGATTTAAAAAATAGGAGTTTCTCTGTGGTTTTTGACTCTGTGTGTAGTTTTACAATAGACACAAGTCAGCTTGTCCTGCTTCCACCCGGTGGTGCCCTACATCATGGCAGGGGTAGGGATGGGCAATTAAAACAGAGCAGCTGATTCCCTTAGAATTTACATACTCGTTTTCATTGTGTTTACATTTAGAAAGGAGGGTTGTGATGATTTTTTTTTCATGCTGTCAAAAGCTGCGTGGTCAGTGTTTCTGACTGCTCCAACAGCCCCCACGAACTTCAGTCCCATCAGTTCTTCCTTCACATAATGTAGAAAGATAGAGTCACAGAATGGTTTGGGTTGGAAGGGACCTTAAAGATCATCCAGTGCCACCCTCTGCCCCTACACCTCCCACCAGACCAGGTTGCTCCAGGCCCCATCCAACCTGGCCTTGAACCCCTCCAGGGATGGGGCAGCCACAGCTTCTCTGGGCAACCTGGGCCAGGGTCTCACCACGCTCACACCAAAGAATTTCTTCCCCACATCTCATCTCAGTCTCCCCTCTTTCAGTTTAAAACTCTTCCTCCTCATCCTATGGCTCCCCTCCCTCATCAAGAGTCTGTCCCCAGCTTTCCTGTAGAGCAGACTTTTCTTTTCTGTTAACACCATAATGCAGTTTTATACAGTTGCTCTCAGTAATTCTTACAATGATTCATGTAAGGAAAACAACAAAAAAAAAAAAAAAAGAGGAGGAGGAGGAAAAAATAGAATGTCATGGAGAACATCTTCAGAACAGTAGAAACCTGGAAGGTGATTTTGGGCTGGCAGGTTGCTTGGTGCCGCCGCAGTGTCAGCGTGGCCTTCCTCATCCAGCCTTGTTGCTACAGGGCCTGATGCTGGCAGATTACAACTCTGTAGCTAGTCATTTTCGATTTATTTGAACCTGTTTCTCCAGTCTACTGAGCTTTCACTGGCTAGCATCAATTCAGACACATTGCAATTCCTCAGAACCTCTACCCCATCAGATGGTTCGATCTATGAGAAATTTAGCTAGAGGCGCTTAGACAAAAAAGAAATATTGTGGCTGGGGAAGCATTTAAGTTAGAGGAGGCAGCCAGGGCTGTTCTATTACTTAGGCCTCTGTCACCTGTGATGACCCATGAGAGTGGAGAATATTGATCGCTTGTCACTCACGGCATTCAGTAGATTGCATTGACAAAGCTTGTCAGGCCTCTAATAGCAGGGTTAGTGGCCTTGGCTGCAACCCAGGGGAAAACTCTACAGTGCCTATTACTTGGCGGCCTTTAACTCTTACCGAATTGGGAGTGAACATTGGCAAAAGCGAGGGAATCATTTTGTAGTTACAAATGCCCTTTCCTGCTCTGTGCTTTGTTTTGGGTCTAAATTCCTTTACTTTTAGACCTCTTGTCCTCATCAGCCGTGCTGCTTTTGCCACAGCAGGGAAATCGGTCTGAGGTGTTGGGAAGTGGTGGAGTCGTCATCCCTGGAGGTATTTAGACAATGTGTAGGTGTGGTGCTGAGGGCCATGGGTTAGTGGTAACTTGTGCTGGGTTAACAGTTGGGCTTGATGATCTTAAAGGTTTCTTCCAACTAAAGGGATTTTATGATTCTATGTTTGCCTCTTACATTGGTATCTCCAGTCCTTGCATGAACACGAGCTATCCTGGAGAAGCTGGCTGGTCCCTCAGTCCTAGAGCTGCTCTGTATTGCAATGTATTCCTCAGAAGGGTATGGAGAAAGGGATGCAGAGCCCCATCCGGAGCCTGATACCTGCAGCCTCTTATCCATCACCACAGAGTGAAGGTTAACAAACCATAGCAGATTTGTATTTATCCTCAGATCTCTGTCACTGCCACCAGTTCTTGTTACAAAGATAGAAACATCATGTGGTAGATTTATCTTGCTTTGACTTTATCTTCCCTGTCATCTCAGTGTAGGAGTATGACTTGATTATTTAAAAAAAATAAATGAATAAAATGTATATACTGGCGGATGGAGGAGGAGAAGGTCCATGGCAGTTGGATTAGATAACTGTTGTATCTTCCTTCCAACTGAAATATTCTACTCTATTCTCTGTTCTATTCTGGAATAGAAATTTAGCTAGAGGTGCTTAGACAAAAAAGAAATATCGTGGCTGGGGAACCTTTAAAGTTAGAGGAGGCAGCCAGGGCTGTTCTACTCTATTCTGGAATAGAACAGAGGTACGGGATGCTGTTCAGACATATCAATGGACATCTGGGTATTTCTGACCTCTTTGTGGTTAAGCCTTAGGTTAGAAAACTGGAGGTGTTTGGACCCCAGAGGCTTCAGGAAACCAGACTGATTTACTGACGTGAGGTCCATGCCCTTGTTCTCCCCGGCTGCCTGGGAATGGCGTAGTGTGCTCCAGTGGGTGCAGACAGCATGAAATGGCAAAGAACTAAGCTTTACTTACTGAATCTCTCAGAGGAGTGAAGAGATCATCAAGGGGAGTCAGTGTGTGCAAGTAATTCATAGAATCATTCAGGTTGGAAAAGACCCTTGGGATCATCGAGTCCAACCATCAGCCCCACTCTACAAAGTTCTCCTCTACACCAGATCCCCCAACACCACATCTCAACCACTCTCAAACACATCCAGGGATGGGGACTCCACCCCCTCCCTGGGCAGCCCATTCCAGGGTCTGACTACTTTTTTTGTGAAGAATTCTTTCCTAATGTCCAGCTTAAACCTACCCTGTTGCAGCTTGAAGCCATTCCCTCTCGTTCTAAAATTGCTAAACGTTTGATGTACATGTGCATTTTCCATGTTCTGTTGGTTTCTTCCAAGAGTGGCTGGAACATCGTTGCTGCCCCGTCCCCTCTCTGTTTTCAACAGCAGCACAAAACGGAGCTGGTTCCGTGCAAGGGGGAGGTTGGGAATGGTTTCTGGTCACCAGTGAGTACCGGGTTACGTGTTTTTTGGTCATTGAAATTTCCAGTGAGATGACTTCTTTTCTTTTTGTTGTTTAACTGTGTTTGTTCTCCAATTCACATCCAAGTGTCTTTTGTTTGAGGTAGCAGAAAAAGGTGGCATTTAAAATATGTAATTCTCACCAGTCTTTTCAAGGAAACATGGTCAATAGTGTGTAAGAAATGCTTTCTATGTAGAAATTGAACAAGAGCAGCCGATAGCATTGCATACCATTTTTAACTAAGCTGCAGTACGTACCCGTCAAGAAACGCCCCAGCTGGAGCTTAGGAATAAGAGTTGAGCTTTTCCAAAGAGAAAAAGAAAATTAGGGCTGTGAGGTTTTCATGTGCCTTCTCTGTAGACTTTTTGATCAAATGTTGTGTTTTGCTTCCAGTGATTTGATGCTTGCAGAGGGGGTGTGAAGGGATGGCAAATAATCTGTGTCTCCTTGCGACGTGTTTTTTATGGATTTGGCAAGAAGTGTGAAAAGGTGGTTTGAGCTCGTATGAGCTTTACCAATCCATATTGGATTGGGGTGCATTTAAACAGAAAATAAGGATCATATCAAAACCCAGTGTGTGCTTCTGAACCTCCTGTGAGAACTGAAACCGCCTTTTCCCAAACTCTCCAGCTGCAACAGACTGACAGGGAGTGGGCAAAGCTGATCCTCAGCTCATAGAGCAC
This sequence comes from Nycticryphes semicollaris, assembly GCA_013400055.1. NCBI lineage: Eukaryota > Metazoa > Chordata > Aves > Charadriiformes > Rostratulidae > Nycticryphes > Nycticryphes semicollaris. The sequence goes on from VXBJ01000660.1 coordinate 76,249, forward strand.
TTATCTTCTCCCCCCAAAAATGCCTAATTACACAGCGGCCCGTCATTCCTGCCTCCTCTGTAGCAGCAGCACAAGGCACTGTGATGCCATCCCTCAGACATCTCAGTATCCTGCTCCTCAGATGTTAAAAGCACGGAGAGTTTGGTTTCAAACATGCCCTGCCTGGCTTTGTAGAAGTTAACGATGACATTTTTGCATCCAAACAGCAGAAATTAAACCTAGCAGGAGAAATAAATGCTGCAGTAAGTAGGCAGGTTTCTGAACGTGCTCGTTCTCCCCCAGCAAAGCATAAAAGCACACGCTTAAAAGTTACTGTGATTATTAAAGCTAAACATGAGCTGAAATGTTTCTCAGTGTCACTACTCAGTTTCTGAGTGGAGGATGAAGCCGGACACCAGGCTTCAAGGAGAGCTCGCTGTCAAAATACCTCCCTTTTTGCTCTCGCCAGGCGTCAGGATTTAGAATAAGAGCTTCTTTTTGCCTCTACTGACCAGTTCTCAAAATCTTCCTATTTTCTGTGAGAAAAAAGCCATTCAAACTTAGTAGAACATATATTGTGTATGACATGCCTTCCTCTGCCTCTCTGAGTGCAGGCTAGCTGGCGGAAAGAAGAAATTAATTACCTGTGTGACTTTGTCCCAAATTGAAACCTAGCTCTGGAAAACAGATGCCCGGCATATTAATTCACCATATCATATTGAGCCTTGAGTCTGAGTTCTCTGTGAAAGGTTTTATAATTCATATAACCTGAAATAATTTACACCTAATTAGATTTTGTCAACTGAATAATTCTGTCTCACGCTGCTTCCGCAGAATAATTTAAGCAACTTCATTTTATCCTCAAAATAGTTGTAAATGTCACATTAATTTTGTTGACAGGAGCAACTTATAGGAGAGGCACTTGGCAGAATTGTTTGTCAACTGAATGTGTTACGGGCTTTTCACACCAAGTGCGGTGCAAGGATGGACATCTTCTCTCCTGATGTTGTACTCAGACTATTAGACCAAGGTTTCTTTTGATGATAAGGTGGATAACCTGTTGTCAGGGGTCTGCTGAGTTACTGTGCCTTGAATAATCCAGGCAGCACCGTCGCAAAGTTGATGGACCTGGCACAGCCTTTGATTGCCTTTCTCACCAGCCTGAGTGATCAGATCCTGTTTTGCAGCCTGGCCATCCAGGGAAGCCTGTAGCATGAGCCCAGACTGAGCCGTCGACTTTACCTGGAGGTCTACAAGAAAGGGACATGGACAGTCCTGAGCCATGCTCTGTCAGGCATTGCAGAAAGGATGGAAAATCATTGACACATTTCACCACCACCACTATTTCAAATGTGTTTTGCAGACGCTCTTGGAAGTTGATGTTTGTGCAGTGTTTCAGTTAGGGTCACAGAGTCAGGGAATTGTCAGAGTTGGAAGGGACCTCTAGAGCTCACCCAGTCCAACTCCCCTACTAAAGCAGGGTTGCCCAGAGCACATCACTCAGGCCTGCATCCAGGAGAGACTTGAAGGTCTCCAGAGAAGGGGACTCCACACCCTCTCTGGGAAGCTTCTTCCAGGGCTTTGGTACCCTCACCAGAAAGAAATTTCTCCTCATATTCCAATGGAACTTCCCATGTTCCAGCTTGTGCCCGTTGCCCCTCGTCCTGTCCCTGGGAACCACTGAGAAGAGTCTGGCTCCATCCTCCTTCAACCCACCCCTTCAGATCCTTGTGAGCATGAAAAAGGTCTCCCCCCTCAGCCTTCTCTTCTCCAGACTCAAGAGTCCCAACTCTCTCAGCCTTTCCTCATCAGGAAGAAGCTCCAGTCCCTCCATCAGCTTTGTTGCCCTCTGCTGGACTCTCTCCAGCAGTTCCCTGCGGTCTACATAGTGGTTTCAATCATAAAATCACAGAATGATTTGGGTTGGAAGGGACCTTAAAGATCATCCAGTGCCAACCCCCTGCCTTGAGCAGGGACACCTCCCACCAGAGCAGGTTGCTCCGAGCCCCATCCAGCTTGGCCTTGAACCCCTCCAGGGATGGGGCAGCCACAGCTTCTCTGGGCAACCTGGGCCAGGCTCTCACCACCCTCACACCCAAGAAGTTCTTCCCCATCTCTCATCTAAATCTCCTCTCAGTGTCAAACCCTTCCTCCTTCTCCTATGGCTCCCCTCCCTGATCAAGAGTCCCTCCCCAGCTTTCCTGGAGCCCCTTTAGGGACTGGAAGGGCTCTAAGGTCTCCCTGGAATCTTCTCTTCCCCAGGCTGAACCCCCCCAACTCTCCCAGCCTGTCCTCACAGCAGAGGGGCTCCAGCTCTACCAGCATCTCAGTGGCCTCCTCTGGCCCCGCTCCAACAGGTCAACGTCCTTCTGCTGTTGGTGGCACCAAAGCTGGAGGCAGAGCAGGGCAGAGGGGTAGAATCTCTCCCCTCACCCTGCTGGGTACACTGCTGGGGATGCAGCCCAGGGTACAGAGGGCTTTCTGGGTTGTCAGTGCACATTGCCAGGTTGTGTTGAACTTTTTGTCAGTTAATGTTACTAAGAAGAAATTATGGAAAGTTTGATGGGTGTGAAAACGTGAAATGCCCTGTGGTACCACCTGTAGGTGGCTTCCTGAATGCATTGTCCCCACATCTTCCAGACCTGGCCCAATTCCTGCCCAAAGGAGCCTGGTACAAGGCACTGGAGGTTAACTGGGGGCGAAGGAGATTATTCAGTGGGAACAGGTAATTGGATTTGCTGACGTGAGATATTAAATTTATGCTTTTCTTATTTAAAAGTAAAATAAAATTAAAAAAATATAAAATTACATGCACTTAGATGAGCTCGTTACGTGGAAGATAAGAGTTATCCACTGTTATATTTGTTATGCAGTTACTTCTTTTATGAAAATACTTGAAAGCTCGTTGCTTGGTATTGAAGGCCACGAGATAAGTCCTACACGGGATTGTCATGTGCTAAATAAATATGGTCTATTTGCCATATTCAAATTAGGATAGATAACGAACATGAAAGTGGAAGACTTTAAGATGTAAGGAAGTGTTGTAATAGCTTTTGGAAAGAAATTAAGTGTTTCAAAAATTAAAGCGAGATAAAGCATATCTTCTGTGTTTTTTGTAAAGTGCCATTCAAACTTCCTTTAATATCTGTGACACTGGAGATTTGAATCCTTTTTTTTTTCCCCAAATGCAGTAGTTTATATATATATTTGCAGCTGAATTGTTGATGGAGGGTGTGTGCCAGAAAGCTCCACAGCGCTACCGCCTTGACTCACGCAGTTCATGGTGGATTTTTCACTTACTCTGCTGATAGACCAGACTATTTGACTGTCTGGTTTCTGGAGTAATGTGCCCTAGCATCAGAGCGGGAGCATTTCCATAGTTTTGGAAAAGAATGGAAGTGTTGTGATAAAGCTCCAAGGACTAGACTGCATTCATTTGGGAAGTACTGGTGTGTGCTTGGGGGGGGCCACATCCAGATTTTGTTTTACTGAATAACAACGTACTTGTTGTTGTCTTCTGAGTCTTGGGGGCTTTTTGTCTCTAAGTTTTGAATGTGAGGAATTACCTGTTCTAATTTTAGTGCTGTAATGAAACTCACCATTAGGTGGATTCTCAGCTGAGTCAGTGGGTACCACCACCGCAGGTCTCTTCCCAGCCACGTGCCATCACAGGGACAACATCCTGTCCCTTTCCCTCCCTCCTCCCTTGCTGTGGTAGGATGGACAGTGTGAGATAACATCATCCCTGGAGCCCTTCCTCATCTCTTTGGTGGCACTTGGCCACTGATTGTGTTGAGGGTGAGCCACAAAGCAGGGCAGTGTGGCCGTCGGCATAGCCAGCCACCCCTTTTAATTGTACATCTGTGCACTTACCCCGACACTTTGGAAACATAAACACACTTCTGAGTGCATGAGAAAATTCAGCCCTTGTGGCCATGCCTAAGTAGGAGTAGAAATCTTTAGACAGCCTTACCCTTGTTGTTGAGCCTAGTCTGCAGCTCTTCTGAATGCTGTAATTTAACTGAGCCTGCTGAGCTTTAATCAGCTTTAATGATGAGGATTCATACTGGGGAACGCTGTGGTAGTTTATTGGTTTTCCACTCTACGTCGCCAAATTTCTTTTCTTTGAATAGGTGGCAGATAGGCTGTCACATTAACTATAATTTTTATCAACTATATTTCCAAGCAACTTCTGTCCTAATATCATTTTGATCTACTTTATAGTATTCTTGAGAACTCAGGAAATATGAGTAGTGTGGTGGTTCATGCTGGGCACTAAATGCACAAGGAGATGGTTCCTTTGGGTAACTTTGGGTCGGTGGGGTGCACACAGACACCCAGGTCCCCATCTGAGCTGGGGCATTAACTGACCATCTGGGGACGTGCCTGTTTGTATGACCAGCTTGAGGGTCCTGGAGTACCTGAATTAGGAGCTTTCTTGAAGGGTTGTTATAAACTGTTTCTGGTTTTGATATTGACATCCACCTTGCCTTTCTTAGTTAGGTGGATGAGAGATTGTGTATTTGGTATCTCAGAGATTTATCTCTTATTACATCCAGACACTACAATGTATTTTTTTTACAGATACCACCTTTGAGTATCATGAGGCACCTTTTTGGTGCTTTGCTGTGCCTGTAAGAGCTGTCTGTAGGCACTTTGGGCTGGAGGCATTGGGAGACGTAGGGACCAAACATCTGTAAAGTGTATTTTGAAATGGATTTAGTGCAGATTAATCAGAGAATCATAGAATGGTTTGGGTTGGAAGGAACCTTAAAGACCATCGAGTTCCAACCCCGCTGCTCTGGGCAGTGACACCTCCCACCAGACCAGGTTGCTCCAAGCCCCATCCAACGTGGCCTTGAACCCCTCCAGGGATGGGGCAGCCACAGCTTCTTGGGATAACCCTTGGGCCAAGGTCTCACCACCCTCACACCAAAGAATTTCTTCCTGGTATCTCATCTCCATCTTCCCTCTTTCAATGTGAAGTCTTTACATCGTGCTGGGGTCTCCCTGATTGTTTTAGCAAGAAAACAAAATAAAACCAAAATAAGAAAACCAAACAAAAGGCAGTGTGTTTGGAGATAACCAATACAAAAGGGGTAGTAGCAGGGTGAGGTAGAGGACGCAAAAGGTTTGGTTCAAACCTGGTTTGAGCCAGCAGTGGAGCTTTTATTTGTGAAGTAGGCAAAGTGTAAACTTGTCAATGTGTATATAAACAAAACTTTTCAAGCATGTATAAAGACAGGCACTATTCAAGCAGAATATGTTCTGCCACGAGAGTTCTATGTTCCCAGTAATTAACTTGCAGCACTTGGCTTATACTCCCTTGATAGAGATGGTGCCAGTTATTGTGACCAGCGTGTTGGCTGGGAAGCAACGAGGCATCAGGATGGTTGCTGGTGCAGACACCTGACTTGTCTGTCTCCCTGGAAGAACAACAAAATGCTGTTTTTCTGGGGAGAAGTTTATTTTTGACAGGAAAACAAACTCTTTTTACCAGGAAAAATCCCAGCCCTTTGATCATTCAGTCTGATACTTTACATTCATCGTCTGTGGAGATTTTTGTCCATTAACTTGCATTTGAAATAAAGGCTCTGTGATAGAAAGGCTCCATTATTGATTTTAAGTCTTCCAGGTAGGGGAAGACTTATTGGGGCCAGATACAAGCTATTCTAAAGTTTGATTTTTCCTCCGCCTTCTAAAAATTACATTTTATTTTCCTGTTGTGTTTCTTTTGTCTCTCATCTCCTGTCACAAGTCCCTCAGAGATGCCTGGGACACGACTACCAATATCTTGTGTAATTCACGTTTTGAGAGTCTAATCCATTGGCAGTGGTCCTGACCTGTACTGAGATAAGCAGATACCCTGCTTCGGTGCCATCACATGAGGTACCATGGCCGTAGGCACAGACAGACCAAGTTCAGAGCCAGCAAGTCTTGCCTAATTTTCAGAAAGGCTGAGGAATATTTAACATCAGGGCATTTACATTTTGTGGTTGGTAGGTCAGCTCGGGGCTCCTAAAGTAGCCACCAAGTCACCCACACTTTGGTGTGCTGAACCAGTGGAATTATATTAATGCTGCTGTTCAAAGTGAAAAAAAAAACATAGAAAAGGAAAAAAAAAAGAGAGAGAGAGGAAGATGCAAACTGTGACACTGATTATTATTTTTTTATAAGAGAACTTGGTCCTGACAGATTCAGAGGAACCTGTGTTGTAACTCAGGTTTCTCCTGTTGAGCACATTTTAGCTCTAAAGCTAATTATCGTAAGGCTGTTCAAATGACTCCCTCCTAGTTCTTGTCTGGGTACCAACGGAGTCCATGTTCTGGTTTTGAGCGGATAAAATCCTCCTCCTGGAAGCATTTGTTTATCATATTACAGCTTCACATGAGCTGAGCTCGAGCCTGACCCGATGTTAAGTGTCTGTGGTAGATTTCATTACATCCATATACTGGAAGTCCTGCCAATATACTGGCAGCAAAATCCTAGTGGAAAATAAATGGCAATAAAAAAGAGAAATGATAGCCTCTGTGAGTGGTGAGGAGCAGAGCTTTATTGAGACCGGACAACCCTAGAGATGTCACTTGGCACACAGACACGAGCTTAAGAGAGTGCGAGTGAAAGCTGATATTGGAATAACGACTCTGTGGCACAGACAGGGGAATAATTTAATTAATTGCACCGAAATTTCTTTGATGAATAGTTATGTGGTGATAAGCATGAGGTCGAACAGTAGAATGAGTTTCAGCTTTTTAATGGGCCAGCACAGCTGCAGTTTTGGAAGCGTTCCCATTTTATTTTATTTTTTTTTTCCAATATTTTTTTCTTCCCCTCTCCGTGTTCTGCCGCTCACTCCCGCTGCACACACGTGCTCTGGCACCCGGGCTCCGCTCCTCACCCCCAGCCCCGGCCAGCCCGCCCAGGAGAGCGGGCCAAAGCCACTTGGCCAAGGTAGCCACTTTGAAATCAATGCCAGATCGAAAGGAAATTGTAGGATGGTTTCTTTATGAATCCTGCATTTTTTTCTTATGATGCTTTTAACAGGGCCTCCACTGCAACAGTTGTATGAAGATTTTTAATAAAACTTTTCTGGTCTCCAGAGGAGGAGGCATGTCTTTGTTGTTGGAGAGCTGGAGGGAAGGGAACAATGCAACACAGCTGGAATGTGAGCACTAATCCTATGATTCTTGGGCCGTATTTTCAGCCAGATCAATTACTTCTGGCTGTAACCAATCTCCAGCCATTTGCTCGCAGCGCAGGGCTGTGCTTACAGGCACTTGGATGCTGCAGCTTGACACAACCTCCCAACTTTATAGAACTTCAGCTGTAAATATCCCCCGTTAGACCCGCGGTCACTGTCAGCTGTGGTTTACTGTGAGGCATTAAGGGAAAAATTAGGGGTAAGAGTTGGTGGTGGCACTGGCTGTTTGGCTGGAAGTTATATTTAGTTATTAGTTATATTTAGTACCCGTCCCTCCAAGAGCCACAGCTGCTGTGAGAGGTGCGGGATGGGTTGTGCCAGTTCACTAAGCGGTTGCCTGTGTGATGGGCTTAGAGAGAAAAGTCACCGCGTCCTGCGGCCGGAGACGGGGAGTTGGGACCGGCCATGGGTTCCTCCGCAGGGATGTGTCCCTCGGCGGAAAAGGAGACCCCTCTTGTGTTACCCCAGGCTTGGGGCCAGTGAATAGTCTACCAAAATGGATATGAACTCTTCAAACAGAAGGAAAAGAAAACTCGTAAATAGCTGATAAAACCTGTCAACACCAAAACACTTTTTTAAAACACAGCAGAGCTGCAGAGACACCCTTGGTTTTGAATCACCTTCTCTTATTGCCCTTTTTTCTTTTTTTTTTAAATTTATTTTTTCATTAGAGTAATAGCGTGTTACTCTCCAACAACAGCTTCCCACTGAGGTTTGTGTTGTGCTTTGAAAACGTTTCGTTGTTGAGCCATGGAAGCGGTGACACAGATCCCGGCTCAGTCCCAGCCTTCATATGGGCCTTCCTCCTGGCAAACAGCGTCTTGGTCTCTCCCTGCAAAATTAATAAATATACGATGACTTCTTTTGGATTGGAGTAACTTGTAGTGTGGCCTCCGTAAGGCCTTTCCTCCTAGTCTCCTGCTCCGTTCACTGCTCGGTGAATACATAACATACCGCAAGACACCCTGTTATCTTTAGTAGCAGACATTTGCCCCGCTCTCGCTTTCCAGCCTAATTCATGGGACTGCATTTCAATATTCTGATTTATTAAGGAAGGTCAATGGTAGGACCGCACGGGAGTCTTGTGGCTTTGGCCTTTGCCGGCAACTAAAAGTGAGGGAGGGGGAACTGCACGGTTAGATCAGTTAGTTGGTCGGGTTTCTTTTTTCTTTCTTGGAACTTTGCCCATCTTATTATGAGTTCTTTAGAGAAATGAAATGCAGCAGTAGCTTGAAGAAATCATGGACACTTTCCAGCAGTAAAAGAGCTCTGGAGTCAGTATATAAGCTTTCTCCCCTGGTTGCAGTTAGGAAGCCAGTTGACAGTATAATAGGCTTTTGGAGGGGGGCGCGATGGTTTGTATGTTCTGTTTGATGTTGCAAATACTGAGCCCTCGGGGAGACCAGGAAAAAGGATGTTCTGTTCTTTAGGAGAGGAAAAGATTAACCTGAAATGTGAACTGAAGCTTGGGAGCTCTGCAAGACTTAGGTGCACCAGAGACAAGTTTGCTTACTTTAATGGAAATATCTTGTGTCTTGTAGCAAAGGCAGGCAAGTGTTTTTGCAAGGATTTGGTTAGAAAAGTAATGTGTGTGAGTGTTTATATAGAAGTAAGAGCCACAGACAGGGCTCAGGGTAGGTGAGTCTTGAAAGCACAGCAGTTCCCTCGAGATGAGTTTCTGTCGGTTTTGGAGGCTCCTCAATCAGAGAGATTGTCACTGTTCTCCAGAAAAGTCTGGAAATCACACGTGGTCATTGTTTTTCCAGGAGTTTTCTGCAAAAGGTGCTTCTGAGGCATTTCTTCTTTCTCACTTCTGCTTCCACTTATATCGATAAGGAGACTTCTCCTTTAAAGGCAGGACATCTACTGTGGCTTTTGATAGAGCTGCAGGTCTTTTTGTCCATTCTCAGTAAGTGTTGGTGGAGACAATAGATGTGGCTCTTGGTCAGTAGAAGTAGTATTTCTGTATCCTTAGCTTCACACGCAAATTCAAATATGCTGGCAGACTCAGGCTTTTCTACTTAAGCTTATGCCAACCTGACAGAGTTTCATCTTGGCTTGGTTTCAGTTTTGTGAAATTTATTTTTGAAAATAATGGCACATGGCAGGTTTCTGATACTCCAACCAGTGTAGATGTGGTTCAGGCAGAGGCACTGTGAAAGTTGTGTTTGTCTCATTCAGGTCACTCTTGGTCTTTTACATTGCTCTCAGAATTTACATTCCTCTTCTTTCCTTTTTTTTTTTGCTTACCATAGCCCTTATGATTTTTTTTTTTAATCTTCGGGAGCAGATGACAGGAATTTGGGTCTGTGGTCTTCTTGTAGTCCAAGGATATAGGCGGGTGGGACATTGGATTTGCTCTGGTAGGTAGAAAAGAGGTATTGTTTTAATCCAATTTATATATAATCAGCTAAATCAAAAGTTCCACTTCTTAAATGTTAGATGGCATTAGTTAAGCTTTCAGTCATCCAAAAGTACTTCAGAGAATTGAAAAAGTGTCTTCCCTGGGGTGATCAGCACTTGTTTCCATCCCATCTCAAGGATTTCTGAATTTGTAGGAGCAGAACCCAAATTTGGTGTGTGGCCTGTATTTGTGGATGTACTTGTCTGTGTGTGTCTATTTATGAGGAATCATAAGATAACTGTCATTTGGTAAGGGGATTATAGCTTGTTTTGCTATATTTTGTTTCCACTGCACTTACAGTTATTGCCAGAGACAATTGAACAAGTTCTTATTTAATGTGCAATGATACCTGAACGACAAGTTCATCCACTAAAACAGCCTACTTTGAGTGGGCGATGGTAACCGTAACACCAGAGAATGAAGGTACGTGAGCACAGTTGTAATTACACAATGGATCTTAATCTGGGCTGATATTGTAAGATATGAATCTATGGCACTTTCCAACTGAAAAATCAATAAATAAAACTTCAAGCGCTCTCAGCACTTCAGATGATGGGTATATTCCCGGATTTAGCACCTGCTCTTGCATCTCTCTCAAAAATAGCATCCTAAGCTCTTTAAACTTGCCTCTCCTGCTGGAATTTCCCATTTAACAGGAAAACTCTGCTGAGCAAAGGCTGATACATCTTGCAATGTTTTTCTTCTTCAGGATAAGCAGGGTTTCTGGTTCCACAGGTTTGTATTTCACAGAAAGAGAAAGAGGATTTTTTTTATGGTAAAGTTCAGTTTTCTCTTGTTTAGTTGAAGGAGTTTTAGGTTTTCATAACACTGTGTGTTTACAGAAAATACTGATGATCTTGACCTATAGTATGTTATCATCCCAGTGCCCTTTTGTTGTAGCTTTGTATCGGCCTAAACTTCAGATCAAGTTTAGGCTTCAATCCAGGTGCAATATTCAGACCTCTGGAGGCCAGAATCTGCAGCAGCTTTATTCTTTCCTTCTCCTTTCCCCTCCCCAAAATGTATTGCATCAGTAAACATGATCCTGGTGATTTTCCCTACAGTTTTGTCATGTAGAATTTGAGAAAAAGATGGTGAGATCATCTCACTTAAAGACTCTCTCTTATGAATGTAGTCTCCCCAAGCTCTCTGTAGTCAATGAGATAGAAACCAAACTTCCACAAAATTACTACGGCCACTGAATTTTGGTGCCCGCTCCCTCTCTGGAGTGATTGCACATTTCTATATGGGAGGAAAAACCTACAAAATTGGAAACTTGAGGTTAGACATTGTGAATATGTTGAAGCTGTAACTAGACACAGCGTAATAACTTCGGTGGAAAAAAGTTCCCAGTCTCAGTTGTTGCTGGAGCTGATGGCACTGTGAATTAAATGTGTTGAGGTGTACTTGCTGTGAGTGCCATCCCTGATTTCAGTGTGCCCACTTACAGCACCAAATGGTAAGGATGTATTCGTGTTTAGGGTTCTTTTGTATAAGCACCAACAGTGGTGACAGTGAGCAACCCAATGGAGGTAGTGTTTTCCCTTTGAGATGCAGTTGTGTTTTTCCAATAAGTGCTGTCTCCTCCCAAGCCCCAGTCCCAGAGCCAGGGTAGTTAATGTTGCTTAACATGCTTACTATCCTGAGAAGGTTTTCAAGAACTGTTAGAAATCAGAGTAGGGAGTTCCAAGCACTTCAAAGTATTCATTACTGGAGCTTTGGCCAAAGCAACATCTTAAAATAGAATGTGGAATCAGCATGCTATCTCAAAAAGATTTTTTTCCCCCCTAAAATCCCTTAGAATTTATTAGGTGGGCGTGAGCAAAAAGGTTGGCTCCAATAAAAACCTAGCTTTGTAATGATTAGCAGGGGCCCAGTATAATTTAAGATATTCTTTACAGTTTATAAATACGGGCTCATAAAAAGCGTAGATATAAGGAAGCTGTGACTTTAAGTCATTAGAAGCCCAGTGGTTTGATAAAATAACAGGAAACAGACAATTTATTATGAGCAATCTCGGTAGCTCTGGATTATCTATAAAACTTTTATGGCCCTCCCCAAGTGGCAAGAGGCCATAAAACTTGCCTGAATGAGGGACTTGTTAATTTACTTGTTAAAGCAAATTAAAAATTTATAAGCGCTTTTAGGTAAATGAGATCTTCTCTCATTGCTGCCCTTGCGGGCTCAGGAGTCCTAGGAGGAAAGAAGCGGTTGCGCTCAAACATCACAGCAGAACAATAAAAGCTATTAAATTGGTTCAGTTTATTACTACAGAGCCCGGCAGCTGTTGCCATGGTTTGCTGTGGGATGCCAGAGGTTGACAGCGTGGCATTTCTGTGCCCTTAAAAAGAACGTAATAACTGTCCCTTTCACCCACCCCAACGGCTCCTTCTGTGCCTCGCTCTTTCCTCTGGTGCTTGCATGGAGCCGTTCAAGTCAGCCTTCAGCCTGTGGAGGAGACATCAGCATCTCCTCTTAAAACTAAATTCCTTGTCTTACTTGCTGGAAAATAGGTTTATGGAGCTGCACAGTTCCAGGACACTTAACAGCAAAATAAGTTTTATTTTATTCCAGTGCTCCTGCTGGAACTAAACGCAGCAGTGAGGAAGAAGGGCCTGGCAAGGAAAAGAGGGCTGTTGGGCATCTTGGATTGGTCTTTGAAAGCTGTTAAAATGGATTTGAGAAGTGTTTCTCCAGATCACTTCAATGACAGCTTCCTATGGCAAATGAGTTCCAGCTGGAAGCACCATGAGGAGCTACACTTTGTCCTTACAGCTCCAACTCAGAAAAACCCTGTTAAGAAAGAAGTTTCTAGTGAACAGTCTTAATATTTAGCAGAAGATCTGCTTCAGGTAAGGTTTGGAATGAGGAGAGATCCAAATCAAGCTGCAGTGAAGTTAACAAAGCCTCTCCCGAGCCCTTCTTCTGTAAGCATCTTGTCTCTACTTGTAGTTGTTTCTCTTTTGTTCAGGAAATATCTTCTACAGATCTAATATTATTTATACAATGAGTTAACAGCACTTCCACGAGGGGAAGAGTGGCATAAATTCAAAAGGTTTATGTTGTGAACACTTCAGGTGATCACTTCACTTCACTTTCAGGTGTCTTGAGACTGGTACCCAAAGCTAAGCCTGCCTGAATTGTCAGCTGTCTAAATGCAGGCACAGCTTTTCATGCACATTTCATCCTTCTGTGTCTCATTTGACATCCATTTCATCCCAGTATGATTTGTGTGATTTTATCATTTGAAATGGATAGTGCAGGTGCACTACTTCAGCATAGGAAATAATTGGTGAGAGGAGTATGCGGAGAAAGTCTAAAAGTATGGTCTTCAAGATAGGCTTGAAAAAAATTGAGGCAATTTAGTTTTAAAAAGAGAAAATGAGTGGAGGTACTGATAACAGTTTTCAAACACAAGAAGATTGCCGCAAAGAGGAAGGGAAACATCTCTTCTGCATATCCATGATAGATGGGACAAGGTCATACTGCAGGTAGGAGATGCAGTTGAGATATAAAGATAATTTTTTGAAGGTAAAGGCAGTGGAATGCTGCACTAATTCCCCTGCAGGGGTTCCAGAGATCACTGGGGGTCCTAGTTTGGGCTGGGTTAACTGGTTGTCTGCATGGTAGGAATGACGCAGGCCCATCCTGAGACCTTCCTGGGCTCTGAGAGCTGGGCGACGGGACTGCTTGAGTGTGATCTTTCTCTGGTTTTCTGTGATTTTTATAATTCAGAGGCTCCTGGGTGCTCCTAGACTGCAGTAGGTACGAGGAGCGCTCAAGTACTTCAGGCAGTGCTGCCCCAAAGTCTTTATTTCCCATGTGGTTCCCCAGCGAGAGGCAGATGTTTAGCAGGACGCTTTTCCTTCACGCTGCTAGACCAAACAAAAGCTTACAATCTCCAGGAATTCAAGTTTAGCGATAGTAATATTCTGGCACTTCCATCACTCGATAGTTGTATAATAAATATTTCATGGAAAAACTGAATCACGAAAGTATTATTTTTGTAGTGTGCCAAGAGTAGATCCAGGCACTTGGAGCATATAAAGTATGAAAGTCACATTTTAATATTGTGCTATCCTCACTAAGTACAGTGTTAGTCTGAAACCGTCTGACATATAAAAATAAGGCAGGGCCTCCAAGGTATATTAATGGTGGTTCCATGGCTAATGGTTACATGGCAAACTCCCAGTACATTCATTTTAGTGCGCACATTTCTCTGAACCAGATATGACTGGCTGGAAAGGGCCCTTGGAATCCCATATGGCGTCCCTGGGGATGCCACTTCAGCCGTATTTCGCTGAACCAGGAGTGGGATGTGAAAGGAGCCAAAAGCTCGCTCTCTTTCTGTGGGGTTAATTCTGAACAGGTTTGTGGGTGTTCTCAGCTTTTCTGGATCTAGCCCTTAACTTGGAACAACCTGTTTCAACAAAGGGAAAAAATCAAGCGCTGAGGCAAAGAGACTTCTCTGTTTGGGCTGAGGCTTTGAGACGGGTACAAGCGCAGAGTGGGGCGGGAGAAGGATGGGGAGTGTTTTGTTGTAGGTGGTCTGTTACGGAAATACCTGTGGAAACACATCACTATTGTTGGAAGTATGTTGAGCCCAGCATGTTATTTCTGGCAGAAAATAGAGGGAAGGAAATGGCTTGGAAGAGCTAATGCCCCATTGGTAGGGCATCAGTTGGCTGGTAGAAGGGCTGGATTCATGATCTCGTTTCTTCTGGCCTGAAGCAGGAACCAGGATGTGGGTGACTGTTACTTGGCGTGGCTGCAATGCAGACATTTCTTGGTGCTCCTTGAAATTCCCACAGAACACCCCAAAATGAAACTGAGGGGCAGGGTCCTGCAGTTGACTCCTTCCCTGAACTTATGTTTTGTCAAGGCTTTTTTTCAAAGCAATGTTTATTGGTTTAGCCTTGCGATTCAGTGTTTACATAAATGACATGATTAAAAGCAAAACAGGAACCTAGGCAGAATGTGGTTCCTGTTAAAATTGTTCCAAGTTACTTGCTAACTTAACCCTTTTGAAAACCAGACACTTCCTGGGCTGCCCCCCTGTTTAATGAACAGCAAGAATGCTGTTCAAGTGCTTCAATTTATTCCCCAAGGTATTTATTTACAGGGTTCATTCATACAGTAGCCAGGTGATGGCAACAAGTACTGAATAACATCAGCCTTTTGCCCTGCCCTGGGCACAGCAAGAAGGACTTCCCTTGGCTTAATTTAAATCATTACCTGCCAAATCGGTGAAGACCTGCAGAAAATTCATCAGTAGTTCTAAGCTGCATATCTGATTAGGGCACACAGGAATTAGCTTGCTGGCTGTGGTGTAAAAAGGTGGAGTTTTTATAGCAACTAGTTTTTGCACGGGTACAGCTTTGATGAATACTACCCCGTGTTCTTATCACAAATGAGCAAAGGAAATATAAATTAGAAGCTCATAAATATAGGATACTCCTTGCCTTTGAAGACCTTTATTTCAATACGGTTTGCATGTGAATGCTTTTGTTGCTTCCAGAAACCAGATTTGGTTTTGGTTGGACTGTAAGTAACGTGTAAGCCATAACATTTTAAGTAGGTGTCCTTTATCTAAAGTAGATGAAAAGGGACATGAGATCTGTGAGGGGTTAATTCATACGTTCTAGATGAAAATGGAATTAAAAAATGAATTCCCTTCTAACATCTCTACTCAGCATGCAGATCAAAGCCATCATAGGAGTAAATTTATGTCTGATAGTGTGGACGGTTTCAATGCACACTGGCGAAATATCATGCTGATTGCTGATTGAAAACAGTTGTTAATTCTCTACTTCACTAAATTCAGAGTGGAAAAACTTTCCTTAATAAAGAACAGATTGAAGAGAACCAAGACCTTACTGTGTGGAAATTAATGGCAGATGCATATACTGGTAGTTAAAATGTTTCATTAGATGTTAATGTCTTGCTGTGTTTTTAATTGTTCAGAAATTAGCCTCTAGAATATTAAAACCATCTGTTTGTTATCATGATGAAACAGAATACTTAAATAGTTATTAATTTTGTGGGCTTTTTTTTCCTTGTCTGCAAAACTTTGATCTGTTGAGATTTCAATGGATGCTGGATGTAAAAGTGAAAAACAATTTTAAAACACCTTGGTGCCCCAAATACGGGCATTTGCTGCCTGCCACCCATATTTTGCATGCCTGCTTTATTCCACAAATTATTATTCACCAAGGAGAAGTTGACGTTTTTTAGTGTGTAGAAGGAGTGTGCTGATGCTTGCTGAGCCTGTATAATGGCTGATTTAAACTGTTATATGGTGTGTTTTCACATGCTGGTACTTAATTTTTAAGTCTTGTGGGTCATTTTAAAGCCCATATATTTCAAAGCATAGAAGGGGTTCTATGTAGATCCATCAGCACAAGGTTTGCCTTTCTTCATTTCCAGTTATTTACAACTATTTTCATGAGGGTTTTTTTTTTTGATTGAATTTTGGGGGAGCTGCTTTTTTTATTATTATTTTTGGGGCGTTTTTTTGTGTTAGGGTTTGGGGTTTTTTTTATCGTGTAGGTCAACAATAACGGGCTTCTTTCAGGTCCTGATTCAAGTAAATATTCTTCTTTATGAGGACATACGTTGAATATATTTTCAGCATAACAGTGAAGATATGCTTATTTTTTTTCTCACCTGAGATGAATTTAACTAAGTGTTTAAGTGCTGTCTTGTGCAGAGACTGTCACATGTGTGTTTTATACACAGCTCTCCGTTGTGAAGAGCACAATTTATAATACATTTTGTAATGCTTGTTATAGGTGACTTAAGTGTGAAAATTTATTCAGTAAGTCTAAACATTACTTAGAGGGCCATTAACATATCTTTCCAAGTGATTTTTGACCTTTTTCTGAATAAGCACTTTACAAATTATTAAATGCCAGAATGAGGATTAATTCAAGTAAGCATAATTTGATAGTAGTCCTGTGTTACAGGTTTTTTTGCATTTATCTTTAAACAACAATAAAACTCCACACTTACCTAGTTTATGACTGTATTTTCAAGACAGGTAAGTTTCGTATGATTTTAAAGCACATGAAAGAGAAGTTAAATTGTGGGGTTTTATCAGTATAAGGTACATAAATTGTCTGTCAAGTTAATTCTAGTGGACACCCAGGTGCCTAAATGTTATATCGCTAGAATTCAGTGGAAATGTTCTTCTTGATTTCAGTGGGCACCAGCTCTTGCCTTGATTCCTTACCTCTGTTGAGCTGCCAGCACAAGGGCTGATAAACAGTAGTTGGCAGAATGAATTTCTGGAAGTGACACTGGTTTTGGACTTGGACTGAGGCAACCAGCTCATCAAATCTATCAAACATTAAATCAGCTTTGGTCAGTGTTGACAGGGGACAGACTCTGAGACATACCAGGGGATTTTTTGACATTTGCAAATAGGAGGACTCATTATTTCAATTGGCAAAAGTAGTCCAAAGTGAAAGCACAGTGCTACAAGATATTTTACATTATTTCTTAGGATGAGAGGAGAAAAGAGGTGAGCAAAAAAAAATATCCAAAAATAATGTAGAGCAAAGGCAAAAACCCAACAAGGTGGTATTGTTAGGAGTTTGAAGACATGAATTTTTCAAACCAGCTTCAGCTCTTACCATATATGTTATTCCAGGGCAAAAATTAAACAAGATTTAAGACATGAAGTCAAGCTGTGGTTTAAGGATGTAATTCTTCAGCATTTCCTTTCCTGGTAGTGCCTGAGTCCTTGCCACCCCTTCCCACCATCGCCGCCTCCGTCGTGCCAAACCAAGAACTGATCTGAGTTAGAACCAATCCAGGAAACAAAGAACAAAAACCATAACCTGGTCATTTCTAACCTGGCAGAGTTCCCCGCAAAGCCCCGGCATTATCTGCAGCCATCCAGCCTGGGGAGTCTCAGAGCTCTGGGGAAGGCTGCCCCGAGCGGGTGGGTAACAGCAGGGTCAGGCTCCTGGAGCAGAAGGGATGCTGTGAAACTACGGCTGCGGGTGCAGGGGAATGGTGACTTGTTAGTGACAAACAGGCAGGCATTTGCAGAGCAGCACCCAGGGCTGCCAGCGACCCCTGCACAGCCCAAAATGCTGAAATACCTTGTTTTGTTCAAAGAGCTTCCCTCCAAAGAGGGTGGAGCGTGGAACACAAAGGTTCCTCCAGGTGGCAACTTGCCATCTATCAGAAGCTAATCCAGACTTAAACAACTTAAACAACAGTTCCTCCCTTTGCTTTTCTCCTGAGTTATTTGTGATGACTAGCTTCTCTTCATCTCAAAACTCATCTCCACATCAATGACAGCTGCTAATGAATTCAGAGGGTTCATTCCCTTCCCTTCTGTGCTTCTTCAAATAGCTTTTCATTGCCAGATACTTCAGCTCCCCTTTCCTCCTAACAAATTGGTACTGAGGTATATTATTATGACTTTTGCTTCTATCATTCAAGCAAGGGGAAAATACAATATGTATAGATGTGAGTTATATGTCAAAATGCTTTTACTCCCCTTCCCCCCCTTCCCTTCACATGATTAAATTATAGAGAAATACTATCATAATAGCCTCTTGGCCAAGTCACAGAGAACAGAGTTATGGTTCCCTTGATAAATTGCAAAACGTTATTAAGTTTTGCTCTCTGGACTGAGAGTATTGGCATAAAAGGACATCAACCACAGTCATATTGGTCTTGATTGCTGCTTAATTGCTGCTTGTTTGTGTTAGAGATCATGTGGTTTGATTGATCTTGCCCTGCTTTTGTCATTATAGTTACAACTTCCTAGTTTTCTCCTTGTACAGAGACCACGGGATGACTTTTAAATCTTGAATTATTTATATGGCTGGGCAGTTAAACGGCTTAAAATAGTATTATATTTTTAAGGCAATAGCTCAACCTTCAAATCATTATTTATGCAACCAAGTTATTAAATATTTATTCTGGGCTTATATCGAACTATGAAATAACAGAGATCTTTTAAGTAAACAGTGGCAAACATCTTGAGGTCCATCCATGAATACTGATATTTCCTCCTCCAAGACATTTGTTTACTTCTGTAACATTAACTGGGTGTCAAGTTAGTGGTCTGCGTTGAGGAAAAAAAGGATGATGGTAGCTGTGACTTAATTCAAGGAAGCAAGTCCTGTCACTCTGGACTTTTTCAGGCTGTGTTCATGGAGCTGCATTACATCCTTAGATGTTCCCAAAAGGTCTCATCCCATCTTGCCTCTCTCCTGTGCATGAGGAGTGACCATGCTGTGGACTAGAAATGAGTGAAAGTCTACAGGAACTTCCTTGGTTGCTTGTTTCCCCTCGTTAAAACAGTTGGAGGCTCTTTAGCCCGATTTGCAGAGCTGTAGAGCTGTGGTGCTGGTTAAGTTCTTCCGATCTGGCCTGTTTGCTTTTTGTTCCATCATGTGATTAATTTTATCTTCTTAAGTATTCTTCCAGTAAGTTATACATTTCAAAGTCAACCAGAGGCCAAGCAGAGTCCAGAGGGAGTTGGATGTCAGGCACTGCAGGCTAAATGTGACAATATTTCACAGAATCAGAGAATCACAGAATCTTCATGGTTGGAAATGAAGAATCATGGAGTCCTCATGGTTGGAAAGGACCTCTGAGATCATAGAGTCCAACCGTACACACAAAAACCCCCACTATATCTTGGCCACTACAGCATGCCCTGAAGTGCCACATCTGCATGTTTCTTAAATACTTTCAGGGATGGTGACTCCACCACCTCCCTGGGCAGACTGTTCCAGGGCCTGACCACTCTTGCAGTAAAGTCATTCTTCCTCATACCTAATCGGAACCTCCACTGACACAACTTCAGACCATTGCCTCTGGTCCTTTTCTCTTCTTCTCTTACCTTTCTGGAGATTCAGAGTCAAGGCAGGGTGTTTGCCTCCGCTTTCCTACCTCACCTGACCTTTCCCATATTACTGAAGTGAGAAGTTGAAGGTCCAGGGCTGGGATTGGGACAGAGTCCCCAGGGCCACAGGCTGGACCTTGTGCCTGTCACCACTGAAGCAAGAGTTGGTGACAGTCTGACAAAAAGGATCTGGAAAGCCATTGTTGCCAAGTTCTCTGAAACAGGCAACTCTTACCCAGAACGTTAGGGTAAAACTGCCAGGTTTGTTCTCCATTTTTGAAATGAGTAAGCCTAAATTGAACGACAAAGCCCGGTTCCTGCAACCTGGGCTAGTGGGAGATGTTTCTGCCCAGAGTAGGGAGTTGGAACTAGATGGTCTTTAAGGTCCCTTCCAACCCAAGCCATCCTATGATTCTAGGAATACGCACACACTGTTCCATGGAGGGTATTCCTGGGTTCAGCAGGGGATGTGCCCATGCAGCTCTATGCCCATGGAACTGAAAAATCTGCTGTGGGGACATAGAAAGCAGAAGCAAGACATGTGGATGGTATAAATAGTCATTCATCGCTTGACTGAACAGCACAGAGGACTTGTGCCATGTACAGATCAGAATGGGAATGGGTGTATATCTCTGTGGACAAGGATGGGACACTGGCACCGGGCAGGAATAGGCAGTAAAACAGCTGTTTGAGAGATGGTTTTTCATCTCTCACAAAGGCTGGAGGGCCCTGGAAATCCAGAATGGGCTACAAAGAAGCTCAGCAGTGGGACTGAGGAAATGCTGGGAAGGGCCGGTGGATTCCCCCCAAGTCGCCAGCGTTCAGGTGCCCCCGAGCAGAGCAGTTGGACCCACACTCTTTATCCCTCTGCCGCGGGAGCCGGTGCTGCAGGAGCGGTGTGGGGAGATTGATTGGTACAATGGAGTGCTTTGCAAGGTGTAATTTTAAAGGCCGTATTTCTCACTGTGCAACCATCAAAATGCAAAGGGTCAGAAGAAGCCTATATTTTTTTGCAATTCAGCTTTTAAAGTGTGCTGAAATACGCTTCATTTGTTGCAATTGCCAACAGCTTGCTGTTTCCTACTGCTCTTAACAGGAGCTGGGGAACAAGAGCAAGTCTGTTACACTTTATATGTTGTATAATGTATGTATGGTTCTGGGGTGTGATGAGTTTATGCCAAATTTATCTTTGATTTCTGTATAAACAGCACAGAAAAAATGATGGGCTGCATTCTCTGTGTAACTTATATAAAATAGAGCTGTAGAGCTACTTCAGAGTACCTTCTGTGAGCTATATATCTAAGGTTGCCGGAGCATATAATGAAGGAGAAGAGGATCTGGAAATAAATGCCCGTTCTCTTTCCCCCCCGCCCCCGCTTTGGCAAGGATGCTGTTTATTCTTAGCCTGTGTTGCTTCTGCTGTCGCTCCTGTGAGCAGAACAGGATCACTTGGTGTATCTGTAATAACAATGCTAAATAGTCACGTTCTCCCCAGGAGAAGAGGGGTGTAGTTCTGTGTCTTTCAGTAGGATCTCCCCCATTTAAGGCGGTAGAGGATGAGTTCCTCCACACAGATGCCTTGAGCAAGTGCAGCAGCAGCCCCTGGATCAGCTGTCGGGCAGCAGGAAATGACCACCAGTGCTTTAGAATAAGTAAGTTAAAGACACCCTTGTTCTGTATCATAGAGCTAATTAGGTAATTGTTTATTGTTCAAGTTCTATTAGATTTAGATTTCTTTGTCAACAGGAAATTGGAAAAAAATATATTTGTGCTTATTCTTATTTTTCATAAAAAGAACTTTTGAAGATAAAAATTACTTCTCAGTAGAGGCAGGAAGGAAACAAAGGATAAAATCTTGTCTTTGTTGTTCTACTTCACTTTTACCATACAGGTACACAAAGTACCGTTTCATATTCCAGTAGGGATGCCAGATCCCAGGATGGTGGCGTGTAGGCCCTGATCCTCAGCAGCAGAGAGTTTCTTGGAGCGTGTACATTGGTTGTTTTCAGATTAAATATCAAGGCATACACAGATAGCCTCTCCTAATGCTTTATTATACCTCTTGGGTAACAAGATATTTGTTCCCTGGTGTGAAAAATGTCTTTGTATTAATATTGTTCGGGGTCCACACACAGCGTGAATCTTTTTTTTCCCGTATTTACTGCCTAAACTTGTGTGCTGTAAACATTCTTCCTTCTCATTATCTCACCTCTGATTTGCTGTCTTTGTGCTGCTCCTCTGTTTAGCTAGGCAGGCAGATGTGCTGGTGGTGAGCATGGCTCTGTTAGAAGTGCAGTGCTGAGGTCTTGCTCCAGGTCCTCAGCTGCTGTGTTGAAACATCCTTAAACCTTTGGGTGACAAGTAAGTGCTGCAGAAGTATTATATGTCTAATTTATGCCAGTAGCAAGATAGAGTTAAGTGAAAGTATTTAAGTGATAGCTGTTAATCATGATTTAAATCATGATTTTTCTTGCTATGCCATTCTCCTTTGTTTTCATACAGCCAGATTTCTTCTCAATCGTTGATAAAATGTTTTCCTTGCAAACAAATATTCAGTCCTACATGAAATCTGGTGTTGTTGTTTTCTGGCTGATGGAAAACACTTCACATGTGTGTGTTTGGGCAGGGCAGGGACTTGAGTTGTGTTTGTGCGGTGCTTCCAGAGGGGACATTACTGTTGTGCCTGTGGGTATGAGTAGCACAGACAAGGCTGTAATTCAGTGCCGTTGGGATGTGTATTTCTTATGTATTCTAGATATGATTTAAAAGCGGCATCCTTTAATTGAACAATGTTTAACTCGTCACCCTTTGATCCACCGATGTTACACTTCTGGTCGGTATACTCAACTGTTCCCTTCTTTAGAACCAATTATGCTTCAGTGTGAATTGTCATAATTTGAAATCGAAGTTAACAGATTTTAAGGAAAAAACATGTTTCATTTATGTGCAAAATGATGCTACAATAACTATTTTATTTTGCTGCTGTTTTCTCCACCCTGGTGAGTAGTTTGGGCATTAGTGGGAGCTGTACTTAACTTTTTGGCCATAAGAGCACATTAAAACCAGTCTCCTCAGAGTATGTGCTGACATTCACATTAGAAGAGAAATAAATGGTAAAAGCATTCAGGGACTTGGTTGGGTTAGCTTTGCTGCTGGATGATGGAGGTGCTCCCCGTGCTGAAACATGCATCAGCTTCAGAGGTGTTGGGTGCTAAGGAGGCTTCAGTGGTCCATCCCTTCCCCGTCACCCCAGCACATGGTGCTGCACAGCACTGTGGCTCCCTCCCCACACCTCCGGCTCACACACCATTGCAGGGAGCTGTGAGGATGCAGCCCAACATGATGCCACGGAGCTCCCCTTGATGCTCCCTGTGACCTCCTGCTTGTGTGCTGTGAGGCAAACTCCTTCCATGTGCCAAGCCCTGAAGGAACAGTGATGAACCCATGATATTTATGCTGAGGCAGCACAGCCTGTTAACTAGGACCTCACTGGGTTCAGCTGGGCTTTGTTTTTTCTCGCAGGCTGAACTGGCCTTTGGCCACCTAGAGTAGCCTGCAGTCATCATCAGCTGCCTGATTTCCTGGTGCTCCAGCCTAGATCCATGTGTGCAGCATTTGGGAAAAGTATGTGACTGCCAGTAGCAACAAGAATTCACATCTTTGCTAGCTTGAGCCTGGGCTCCTGGGAAAAGCCCCAAGAGCAACTGGAGGCAAGCTGGGTGTATGTGAAGGAGCAGGTAGAAATGCTTCTGTATTGTGTAGGGCTGTCACCTTGGTCAGGACGAACCACTGTCATGGGTTTGGAACTGCACTGTACCTGTTCAGGCTTTCTGGAGTCAGCAAGCATCACTAACAGAGCATGTGTGAACCTGCTAACCAGCTGATCTGAACCAGAGAATATCTTCACCCAGGTGGGAGCTGAATCACAGGAGTTTTGGACTGTCTTGCCCTTGCAAAAGCTGTATAAATGAAGAATGACAGGCAGAACTGAAATCCTGAAATTCCCCTCCACGCAGCGGGGTTATGCCATCCCTTGGGGAGCAGGTGGCCTCTTCCTCTAGGACTCTGGTAAAGGCTTAGCTGGCTGGCTGTGCTATAATAGGGAGAAGTGTTAGTATTCATAACTTTAAAATATAATGTAGTGAAATAATCCTTTAATTCCATATGGTGTGGAAACTCAGGCGCCTTGAAACTATACCATAGATTTACTGCTGCCAAATGGTATGGGGTTTTAAATTAAAATATATTTAAAAAAAAAAAAAGAAAAAAGGACGTTGGAAGAGCCAAATTAGGGGTTTTTTTGACATGATATATAAGCTTTATGAAAAAGGCTTTTGCTAAATTCTCAGTAGGTTTATTTATTTTGCTTTTTGTTACTTGCTAACCAGGCATTGCTACTGTGGAATTATCTAAAGTGGCTTAGGAATCCAGCAAAGCAAACTGCGGTCCTGAGAGGATGATGCTCCCTGTAGTCTGGGGCTCAGCTGCCTTTTCATCCTTCCTTACGCCTCTTAACATGATCGACTATCTCTGTCCTTCATTCTTTTCCTTTCTGAGACAAAAAGCAAGAGAGCGCCATGTTGTTATGGGTTATCCTTAGGAGTGCTTTATGGCTTATGCCCCCCATGCTTTCATTTCACAGACTGTCTCACTAAAGTAGTAACTATAGCACTGTTCCTGGAGTCCATCCTACTCCTAAGCCTGTATTTTTAAGTCTACTTTACCCTTTGACTTTGAATGGCAGGAGGCATAGCAGAGAGCTGCTTTCCCTGGATGCAGCTGAATATTTGGTTTGCGCTTCCACTGTCACAAAATAGGGCTGAATATTTCCCTGGTGCAAAACCAGTTCCATTAGATTGCAAGTCACCTGAAAAGCTCTCCATGCCCTGAAGGAGAGCTGTGCTTAGTGCTTACTACTACAGCAGTTTCACATTGATGTTTTCGCATCTTTTTTGGTTTATTCATAATCTTAGCTGTTTCTGCCTAGCTTCTTTGGGACCTTTAGGCCTGAGCTGGTAGAGGCTCTTTTTTTCATCAAATGGTCGCTGTTAGGGTTGCATATTTTGTGCTTCTTCTCCCTTCCCAGTGCCATCTTGGTGGCCTTCTCATGTTTTGTGTGAGATGGCACCTCCAGTTCTGCTTCTATTTTGCATTATTCTACGGGACAGCACAGGGTGATATGTCTGAAGTTTTTTGGCTCAGTTTAGAGCTCTGAGTGCGTTTCATCAAACCCCATGGTGTGGTGAGTTTACCTTGGCTGAGGGCAGCCCCCTCACCTCTCAGCCATTTTCTCACATTCTTCCACCTCAACAGGGTGGGGAAGATGGAAGAGCTTGTGAGGTGAGATAAAGACAGGGACATCACCAATTGCCCTCACAGGCAAAATAGTTTGGACTTGGGAATAACTAATTAAAGTTATTGCCAATTAAAACAGACTGGGATAGTGGGAAACCAACAAAAATTGAAACACCTTCCCCCCAGAGCTCACCCCCACTCCTTATTCCTCAGTGTGGCACAGGCTGGGGGCTGTGATAGCTCCTTTCCCCTGTTCCATGTGGATCCCTCCCAGGGGGGACAATTCCTTGAGGAAAAATCTCCTCCGTTGTGGGCTCTCTGGGGGCCAGTTTTCCTTCAGGGAATATCCACCTGCTCCACCAGCTGTGAGGAAATGTCTGCTCGGGCCCTGGCTCACCTCCTCCCTTGCTCAGCCCTCAGCTGGCATTTCTCAGGGCTTCCTCTGACATTTTTTCCCTCAGTGCTCTGGCATTTTTGCCCTCTACTAAATACACTTTAAGAGAGGTGCCACCAGCCATGGTGAGGGCTCGGCCATGCTGTGGTGGAGGCCATTGCGGAACCAGCGGGAAATGGCCTCTCCTCATAGAGGCCCATGGAGGGAGCAGCCAAAGCACACAGGCTTCATACCACTCCTGCCTGTACAAAAGGGAAGAATAAAACCCCAGGTGAGTGCAGCCTTCTTCGGGCCTTTTTTGGGGTTTTAATTTGTCAGTGGAGCCACCTCACCATTAGGAATGATTGTTGCCCCCAGAGCAGTGAGTGGGGCTGCCGGGTCCTGTAGTGCGGGATGAACTCCACAGTCACCCACTGAGAAACTCTCCCTGCTAAAAAAGCCAACTCTAAATAGACCAGTTTTGGAGAGCAAGGAAAGACCCATCGTTCTTCTCACTTTTTGGGGAGGGAATTGGGTGTGCTGAAGAATCTGAAATAAAACCTGCTGCTGAGTCCCAGCTCAGCATTTCAGCCAGCAGTCCCCCTTCCAGATCTATTCTTTTTTCTTTTCCTTTCTTTCTTTTAATAGAAGTGTAGTTACCTAGTTAACCCGTTCTGCTTGCTTTGAGTATCCTCCAACAGATTTAAAGGCATTACCGAGTAATAGGTTCTGTAGCGTGATAAAAGATTTCCAGAAATACGATGTGACAATGCTAAGAATGACCAAAAACTAGAACAACTTTGGATGGTGGGTGTGCGTCAGGGCCCTGTGCCCTTCAGCCATTCAGCCTGGGCAAACGGACTCAGGTCACCAATTACCTTTTTTTTTTTAAATTTTTTTTTTTCATGTAACATGTCTCTCACATCCAAGGAATCCTTGAGGCCATACGAGTTTGTTGGGAGTCAGTGACACTCTGCAGTTTTAGGGCTTTGTGAGACCCCATCACAATGTCCAGCTCTGGAGTCTTCAGTACAGGAAGGACATGGAACTGTTTGAACAGGTCCAGCAGAGGGCCATGAAGATGATGAGAGGGCTGGAGCATCTCTCGTATGAAAACAGGCTGAGGGAGCTGGGGTTGTTCAGCCTGGAGAAGAGAAGGCTCCAGGGAAACCTCAGAGCAGCCTTCCAGTCTCGCAAGGGGGCCTACAGGAGAGCTGGAGAGGGACTCTTGATCAGGGAGTGTAGTGACAGGACAAGGGGTAATGGTTTTAAATTGAAAGAGGGGAGATTGAGATTAGATACTAGGAAGAAATTCTTTGGTGTGGGGGTGGTGAGACCCTGGCCCAGGTTGCCCAGAGAAGCTGTGGCTGCCCCATCTCTGGAGGGCTTCAAAACCAGGTTGGATGGGGCTTTGAGCAACCTGGTCTAGTGGGAGGTGTCCCTGCCTGTGGTAGGGGGGTTGGAACTCAATCTTTAAGGTCCCTTCCAACTCTGACCATTCTATGATTCTGTGATCCCTACATGGATACATTCCCTCCCACTGTCCAGTCAAAGCATGGAGGCAAGTGTACTTTTTGCAAACCGTTCCTCGTTCCTCGCATGGTACAAACTAGAAGAATAACCAGTGTGTTAATGTGTGAAGGTCCTTGGTGGGACACTTGTATAGACATCATGGGATTTTCATGGAGGCATTGCTTTTTCCATGGGGTACCCTGAGAGGAATGGTACAGGAACAAGAGTTATCAATGTTGGACTTGAAATTTTTTCCAACGACAATTACATATTTGAGGGGAAGCTGTTTTTAGGGTTCCCATGAGCCCCACAGTAATGCACGAAATACAAGCAGTGTAACTAAAGATCCAGTCTTTTATTTGCATGTGTTGTTTAGCAGCACTATGGTATTTCCACGTCATTTTAATTTTAAGTGGGTGAATCTGTGCAAGTAGATCAAAATGAACCATTGCCTATCCACATTAAGTGTTCTCATGTGCGTATGTGTGTAACTTTAGGTTCTTAAAAGAAGACAATGGGCACATTTCCATGCTTTATTTTTTTAATTTAGCACAGATTGATAGGTTCTGGAATAAAATGTAAACCCTCAACAGTTTGGCACATGGAGAAACTCAACTTGGAAAAAAGAAAGGAAAATATGGAAAGCTTATAAATCTTAACTTGGACTTACTTCTGAGTTTGCTGTCTAGTCTGTGTCGTTCACTTTGTTCCTACAGAGCTTCAGGCTCAGATATCTTGGTCATATTCTCTTATTCCTTATAAATTTTGTCTAGAAAAATGACACCTGCTGGATTTTTCTTCTCTTTTCTGTGAAGAGCTGCAATTCGCAATGTAGGAGAAATATAAAAAATTATGCCGCTTTGATTAGTTAGCAAATAACTAATGTATGAAAATTGTGTACAAGATAAATCGAGCTTCTAAAAATAAAATTTGAGACTGGAAATAATTCTTCAGGCCCCAGTTACAGTAAGAGTTTTCCATCATTTGAGAGGATGTTGACAAAAGACTGCGTCAGGGAAACTTGATCCATTTTCATTGGAGTTGTTAAATTATAAACCTGGGACCATAAAATTACAGTACACAGTGGCCCTAGATAAGATCTGTGAGTTATATATGAAGTATAAAACTTCTTGAATTTGTTATCCTCCCACCTCCAAAAAAAGCTACCTAGACCTATTAGATCTGACTGATAAACCATTCCATTTGAAGTAGAAAACTTTTTACTTGAGATTTTCTGGCTAGGCTGTGGAATATTTAATTTATTTATTAAATTGTAAGTGTTTGACAAATAGCTGTAGATCTTAGTACATTTTCTTTGCCCTGAGAGTACACCTGTGCCATTTCTTGCAATTGAGCTCATGCACTGCAACTCCATTGTTTGTCCAAGCCAGTAGTTTTATGTACTTTCTCCTTTCTATCTTTTGACTGACAGAGATCACCCAAACCTGCCTTTTATTACTAATGAGTGGAATAAGGGATGAAGGTAAAGCAGCACGCACATACCAAACTTGCAGATGGAATTTGCTCTTGCAGTGGTAGGGAGAAACTCATAACAACCATTAGGGTGAGGATGCTTTGTGAACCTGGGAGAGGTGAGCAGTGTGTAGGAGTGTGAATGTGTATCTGGGAAAGAGAGCAGAAATGTATGTCTTGTGGGCATGCACCTCTAAAAGAGAAGGGGTGTGAATTTTTGTGTGTGCTTGTGTAGAATGTTTCTGGGAGAGCTGGAAAAAAATGAGGAGAGAGAAGGAAAGAGGGGAAAAAAAGCTGGTGGAGAGAGTTCATGGAGAAGGAACTTTCAGTCTCCAGTATTGACATGGTGATGAGTGTGATTATCTACTTCTGTACAGTGTGAATAGAAATTACTATGAATGTATCATAATTAGAGTAAGTTAGGAGGAGTTGTTTAGTATATATATTATATGAATACTGGTAAATGTAGTAGGTGTTTCACAAAATACTTAATTAGGTACCTTGCCAAGTATTTTCTCTGCATTTACTTCTGCTGCCAGTATTTACATACATGATTTTAAATATACATTTCTGAAATAGATTTTTTGCCAGTCTTAAACTCAGGAGTAACCAGTCTTCGCAGCAAGTCAAAGACTTCAACAAGGCTAAACCAAAATTTTAATACATTCAAGCAAAACATAGGGAAAGATACATGAAAAGAAATACATACATTTCCAGCATTGCACTAGATGTAGTTTGTATCTTCCACTTGCTACATATGTGTTTATGTGCTTGTGGACATGTATGTAATGTATGTATATGGTAAATATTAATTTCAGTGCACTGCTGTTGTAACATGTTGATTTGCATGATCCACAGCGTAAGAGGAAGCAGATGTGTTCTGAATCATATTGAAAATATAGTTTGTATTTTTTTAAAATATTTTTTACTACTACACTGCCAGTAAAGTTCATTAAAGCTGGTTTGAATGGCAAAGGCAATGTGATACCTATTAAGTAGATCATGTTGTTTATGAACATTGAGGTTAGTAGCAGGCAATGTTGTTGGGAGCTATCCCAGCGAAAGGGCTGCCTTCCCAGAGCAATGGTTGCTCCTTCCCCTGGGGAGATTTCCATTGATCTGGGATGCTCAATACTCTTATGCTGTAATGGGGGAGGGATTGATTCTGCACGTGCTTTGATGTGATGGTAACTTTAAAAACTGTGTCTATGGTGTAAATAAATTGACAAGTCTACAAGTTCCCAACATGAAGGTCTTAAGCTGTGATTTCCTTGGGAGGTGAATGTCGCCTCTTTCCACCTGCAGGGTCTCGGCCCTCGCGTGTGCTGTGGTGCACGTGAGCCTGCTTTGCTCTCTGCCTTCCTGCTCGTGCTGAGATGCTGCCTTGGCACTGTGCCGCTGCAGTGCTGCAAGCACTTGTGTAAACCCTGCTTTGTGCAGATGTGGGGTTGTGTTAAAGAAGAGCAGTGGACAAAGGGCCTCACCTGAACCAGGCTAAACTTTTGCTCTCTTTGTTTCTTCTCTTCCTGCAGCTCAAGCCAGGTCAAAACAGTTGCCGAGACAGTGACAGTGAAAGCGCCAGTGGAGAATCGAAGGGTTTCCGTCGAAGTAGCTCTCGGGAAAGACTCAGTGACGTAAGTAAAACGCTTGTAGCCAACTACTGCTCTGATTAACCTCTGGTGTAGTTTTTCTGAGGTGCGTAAGTCATACCAGGAATTAGTTTCTGGGATGGTTTGTTGCTAAAAACCCCTTCCCTTTAGGGGATCGGGAGAGGAGGAGGTAACGTAGGTCTCCTGCCCCAGTTGAGTAAACTTCGTAAAGTTTGGTACAATGTCTGCCTGTGTGGAAATAGTCTTCATTTTGAAATAGTTGAAGGCTCTTTAATGAAGTTAAAATGCTTTGCATAGTTGAGAAGTGAGATGGCCTCTTTTTACCCCTAGGAAGGAAAAGAATGTATTTCTTTGGGCTAAATTCTGTCTTTATGAAAAGCGTTAAGAGTGTCTAGAGAGACTCAGCTAATTTATATATAATGAATTGATGTAACATGGCCAACAATAGCATAAGCTCTGCCTTTATTGCCCTACCTAAACTGCTGTAGAAGGTCCTGAGATGGCAGCTCTGCAGATAACATTTTTCTCCACTGAAAAATACTGGCCATTCACTGAGTGACACACATGAGTTATTCGGACATACAAGTGACTACAGAAAATTTCTGGTGCTGCAATTAGATTATTATTTAATATGTGTACCATCACAATCCTTGAGGGTTTTATTCGTGGCTCTGGGTCCTCTGTGCTACGTGCTTTACATGTAGAATATAAAGACAGCCCTGTCCTAAAAGGGTATCTAAATTGGGGATTTTGTAGGTCAGATCCTTTGCTGGTAAAAGCGTGGATAGCTGCATCACTCATACCGATTTGTATCAGCCAGATATCTGGCCCTACTTCTAACTAACTAACATTTTGGAAATGGGGATTATATTGATAGAATGTCTGTGTAGATTTGGATGAAAGATACCAGATGATGTCCTCTATAGGCCAATCCAATAAATCTGAATTGAGCAGACATTACAAGAAATACCTTTCTAAAGGATACATTTCGTTGTGCAACTTTAAGCCTGAAGGCACTTGGCTAGTAATTTTTGCTGAATTGTGCATATCACTGGAGCAGCTGTCTGATTTTTTGTTTATTTTTTTTTCTGTGAAGGTGTGAAATCTGTAGCACTCTCTTTCCTGATCTCTTTGTCACATTATTGTAGAGGTCTGTTCCTCCCCCAGAGCCAACCTTTATGGGTACATTCAGCTAAACACTTCAGAGCCTGCTGTTCATAGCTGTCAGGTGAGGTCAATCTTAGGGCTGCAAGTTAGCTTTGGAAGAGGTGAGTGAAACAGAGGAGATAGTAAGGAGATGCTCTGTGCAGGTAGTAGCGGATGGCAGCTGACCATCAGCCTGTCTCTGGTGCCATCCAAGCTTGCTCTGAGCCCTGTGGCCGCTGAGAAGTCACTGCAATGAACTTCACAATTACCCAGCAGCTTCCAGCAAAAAATTTCACAGCTCCTTACAAACATGGTTTTAATTTAGCCTTGTCATTCCCTTGCAATGCACTGAGTGCCGAGCTCTGAGGCTTATTTGAGCTTCCCAGCAGCTCATATCGTTGCAGTGCCAGACCTGGCAGTGAGAGCAGAGTCCTGCTTCCCCTTCCACCAATCAAATACAATTCTCCTCTAATGTTTTTACAATACTTTCCCTTTATAGAATAATAGAGTCATAGAATAGTTTGGGTTGGAAGGGTTCTTTAAAGATTACCTAGTCCAACACCCCTGCCATGAGCAGCGACATCTTCAACTAGGTCAGGCTGCTCAGTGCCCCATCCAGCCCGACGGGGAAGGTTTCCATCGACCACCTTTCTGGGCAAGTCATTCGGTGTTTCACCACCCTCATTGTAAAAAATTGCTTCCTTGTATCTAGTCTAAATCTTGCATCTTTTAGTTTAAAGCCATTACCCCTTGTTCTGTCGCAACAGGCCTGCTAAAATGTTTTTCCCCATCTTTCCTATAGCTCCCTTCAGATACTGGAAGACACTATTAGGTCTCCCCAGAGCCATCTCTTCTCCAGGCTGAACATCCTCAACTCTCTCAGCCTGTCCTCATAGTAGAGGTGTTCCATAGCTCAAATCCATCTTTGTGGCCCTCCTCTGGACTCACTCCAACAGTTCCAAGTCTTTCCAGCTCTGGGGACCCCAGAACTGGACACAGTGCTCCAGGTGCTGTCTCACCAGAGCAGTGCAGAGGCGCAGTATCCCCTCCCTCACCCTGCTGGCTACGCTTCTATTGATGCAGCCCAGGATGCAGGTGGCTTTCTGGGCTCTGAGCTCACATTGCCAGCTTATGTCCAGCTTTTCATTCACCAGTACACCTAAGCCCTTCTCGGCAGGGCTCCTCTCCATCCCTTCATCCACCAGCTTGTACAGATACTGAGCATTGCCCCAACCCTGCACTTCTCCTTGTTGAACCTCATGAGGTTCACACATGGGCCCACTTCTTAAGCTTTTCCAGTTCTCTCTGAATGGCATCCTGTCCCTCACATGTGTCATCACACCACTCAGCTTAGTGTTGTCTTTGTCTTGGCACTACGGGGAATGAATAGGAAGTGGAGAGCAAATGTAACTACCTAGTGCACCTGAGAGAGGTCATAAAGATTCACAAGTTGCTTAAAAGGAACATTATGTACATATATGTGAAAATGTATATTTTAAAATGTTACACATAATTTATGTTTTGCTTAAACAGTAAGTTCTGTTGTGCTTTGATAATTCATTGCAATACAAGCATGTCTCTGTGGTCTGTTATTGCCAGTTCAGCTGAGATTTGAAAAACAAGCACGAGAGAACTCTCATCTTGCCTGAGTGTGTGCTGGCCTTTCCCAGACTCTTTCAGTTAAGAGAACTGAATACCATTCTGCATTTCTCTCTCCCCCAAAGACAAACACTCCATGTTTTTAAATGACAGGGTCTGAAAAAGCAGTAGTGATACTTCCATTTCTAGCTATGGGTGAGCCTGCCTTGAGCTGTCATCTTATGCACAAGGACGCATCAAGAGCTTAATAAGGTTATCTTAAATGTTATCTTTTAAAGGAGTGAGTTCTCTAACGATACCTACCAATTACTGTCCAGAAAAAACTACAGACTGAGGAGTGATCCATTTATGGTTTTACTAGTGTGTTTTCAGAAAAAAAGAAGCAAAAAGTTATGTACTCAACAGAAGTTAGAACAAAAATATAAAATATTGCATGCAGATTAACCCTGAGGTCAGAAAGCAAATTTTGGACATGAAACAGAAGGAACGTATCCATGTAGCCTGACAGCATTGTAAGATTAAGCATGGCTACTGCATGGAAATATGTATAATGAAAGAAGTGCATATACTCTAGGTGGATGATCAATTTTCAAATCCCTAGTTGTAAGTAAGCTGTTGAAACAGAAATGTTAGCTTCATGAGCTTTAATGCGGAGCCTAAGTGATAGCTTAGTGACAGATGCAGAATGAGGGAGATGGTATAATGAATATCCAGTTGCAAACTGACATGTCAGTGGCTTCATTCCCTCTCCTGTCAGATATCTTTCAACTCTGCATATTGTAAATGTACCTACAGTCCTTGGATAACACAGATTGATGCGAAGTGTGTTTACAAGGGATGACTCCTTTCCAGGCTAATGAGATCCAAGCAGGTAATTTGCAGCATTTGCGAGAGAGGTGGTCAGAAATGAAAAGAAGATAATACAATGAAAAGACCATGTTAAACAGGAGACTTTTCTCATAATGAGGCTTGAAATAGCATCAGGCAGTAGGAAGAGAAATATCCTATGTTCTTGTCAGAGGCAGTGCAGTGAGACTGATTTCCATCAACTCTTTTCTTTGTCCTCGTCTCGCACACATGTGCACACACGCACCCACCCCTCTGTGAGAGAACATAATTAGCAGAGAACTTGACCTCTGCTAGATTAGGGATAATGACTGCCCGAATGCTCCATTGCATGCAGTTGACAGTGCCCTGATACATCTCCCTGTCTGAATTTCATAAACCCATTTCTCTCTGCCTTTCTCCCCTATATAGTATTTTTGGAATGACAACTTGTTTTTTTCCTTTATGGACAGAGGTAGCTCCAGGGGCCTAAAAGAGAAATTGGAGAGCTGCTCCTCCTTTATATATAGGGTGCTGTAGTCAGTTTAATCTCATCAAAATCTTGCCAGTAGTAGAATTCATTTTGTTGAGATTTTGCTTGGAGACAAGATGGCAGCGCTTTCCCTTTTCCTCAGCTTGGAGCTCAGTCAGCTTGTTTTCCTCATCTCTCTGTATGTATTTATTTTTAATTGAGTCTTCTCACTTTGGAATACATGGGTTACTTTTTACCTGTGCTTTACAAAGCAGCCAGGAGATTACGTGAGGAAAACGTGAGAATTACAGCTCACCTGGATGGTAAACACACAGAATATTCAGGGGTTCAGCCACCTATTTGCTAATCAAAAACCAAATAAAAAAAGCAGTTTTCTTTGGTGCGCATTCCTAAAGTCTTGATCTGCCGCAGAACTGAAGCTCATGTTTGGCTGCAGCAGTGCCGTTGGTCTCGTTAAAATCCAGTGTCTGTGAATTGACCCTTGCTCGTCGTTCCAGTAATAATGATGCAGTGGTAGAGCGAACCTGGAGTGATAGGAGAGGGCTGGCAAGTGGCTTTGGGCACACTCAGCCTTTCCTGCCGCTCCTGGTGCGGGCTGGAGGCTTTCAGCGAGGGGATGGACGGTAAAAGCCTCTCGCATGTGGTCATCAGCTGGGAGGCAGCACAGGTCTCCCGCTCTTCCTGCACAGCAGGAGCATGGATGCCTGGCCTCTGCTGGCTCTTCTGAACACGGAACCACAAACTGGGAGAACTAGTTGGAACCTTTCTGTCTGGAATATCATTCCAATTCTTGAACTCTTGGGAGTAGGACAGGAATTTTTCCATTTGTCCCCTACATTAAAGGTCTCTTCTTGGGCTCTCATCAAAGCTGATGCACTCTTTCATGAGTGCTTCCTTTTCCCAGTGCTTTCTAGCTGTGTGTTCCTGCTGTGTTGTGTACTTTGTGCTTGAGAACAGGTTACAGTGAGGTAGCATTGAGGAGTAAGTCCTGGCATGCCCTGCCTCCCAGGTCTGTTGGTGTCTACTTCAGGAATAAAGGCAGTAACCCTATGGACAGCTCACAGTTTTGGCCTTAAATATGGAATATTAGAAGTTCTCTGTCTCCCGTTCCTGCCACCTGTGTGCTGAGCCCAAAGAAAGACAAATTGAGGAATGGTTTGGGTTATGTGCTCCGAGATCCTCAGTGCTTTTCCTTCTGCAGAATATCCCTGGTAATCTTGGCTGTATCTAAAGTGGAATAACACCAGCAAAGCTCTGTGTGTGTGTGTGCCAGAAGCTGATCAGCTGCAGTGGCTGCTTCTTTGTGTGTATGTGTGTGCGTGTACATGAGGGTGTGTATGTGTGTGTTTGTGTGTCTAAGGTTGGGTGCTTAAATGCTTTGTTGCATTATGTTAATTCCTCGGCAGTGCAATCAAATTCATGTCGTAATTAAAGCTGTCAGTTGGAAGGCAAGCCAATCGCCAAGAAAACACAGCATAACAAATGAAGTGAAATGATTCTGCGTGTAGCTATACAATGCTTCGCCAGGCATGAAATTAAATAAGTAATTTGATGTTGACATCAGAAATTGAAATGATACCCACTGTTCCTTCATTCAGTCAGACCTGCATAAACAATAGCCAGAACAAATATGTACAACACAGTCTTTCTCCCCACCCAGCTCCCCAAGTAATGCACAATATATATGCAAAATGGGTATAACTGTGCCTTCCGAGACCTCAAGGATGTAATTTGCTTTGGTACAGAATAAACTAATGCTTACACAAGGGTTACTACATTTTTGCTCCTGGGCCAAAAGTTCTTCTCTTTAAGAAAGGAAGGAAAAGGAAAAGAAAAAAAAAAGTGATGGGGAAAAACAAAAGCAGAAGGAAAAGAACAAAACCAAACCCCTGTTTACTTTAAGCAAGTGACTTGCCTTTTGCTGATGGACACCTGATGCAGGTTGCTGCTGGTGGTTGTGTGAATATCAAATAGTGTATCTAATGTCAGATTTTGCAAAGGGTTTCAGAAAGTGAGACAGTTCCCTCTATTATAGGCACACTTTATAATAAGAGATGTAGAACCATCCAGTGCAGGATCAAGACTCAGCATGGGCTTGCAAAGATGCTGCACACACAGTATCACATTCCTTAGTTGGTATCAAGGCTGGGCACTGGGTAGTGGGATCCTTTCGCTATTGGGAGTTATCAAAGAAGGTGAGAAGCTGTCATCTTGCATAGCCCTTGCTTCAGCCTATCTGCTCTGTCAACACACAGTTCACAACACAGCTGACTTAGTCATTCATGCATGTGCAATGCAGTCTTCCTGACTTCAATTAAAAAGAGTTTGCAAACTGTACTACCCAGATGCAGCATGCAATGTGTGAAGGGCTACATTTCCATCCAGCAAACTCAAATTCCCTGAAAATGCACAGTTGTTCCTTTTTGGTGAAAGTGATTTGATTGCCATGTTTCGGCTGTCCTCCCATAGCCATTGCAGCATTGCTTTTAAAGGGATGGAAATATTCAGTGGGAAATATTTTGTTTGCTTATTCTTTTTTCTTCCGTTTTATTGTTTTGTTTTGATACTTGATCCTTCCAAAACTTGGAATAAAAAGGAGACAAAAATTACACACAGATGCAGAATGCAAACTTTGGAGCTTTCAGCCAGTAAAGTAAGTTTTTAAAATTGTGAGTGAAAGAGTGGGACTCGATTGGCATCTGTACATAGCTTGAAGTAAAGTGGTTATAATGATTGCACATGTGTACTTTGTAGATCTCTAGCTTGAATTAAAAGAATTTAAATGGCAGAAAGCAGAATGAGTAAAGCGAAAGGCAGTCTATGTGATGTGCTTCAGCAGGAAAGTAAATGCATTAGATACTAAACTGGAGAGTGCTGGATTGGGCTCCCTACCAGGTGCTGCAGAGCTGCAGTCTGTGGGCTGCACTGGCTCCCAAAGCCATAGTACATGGCCAACAGAGGGGACTTTCTAACTAGCTGGGCCATGCAATGACTGAGGCTGTGGCAGGTACCAGGCAGTTCCCAGTTGTATGGTCCTGGGGACATAAAATCAGAGCAGTTGGGCTGAGCCTGGGAGCCTCATGGTCGTGTGTTCCCCAATCTGTGCTGCCCACTCCTCTGCTGCTGCAGGGCTTGTTTTGCGGACATGGTCCCTGAGACCAGGTGGGTCTTGCTGTGGGAGCTGGAGGCCCCTGAGCAGCAAGAGTGGGGCCAGAAGGACTTAGGGAATTTATTTATTTCTGTAGAGCTCCCCTTGCACTCAGATGACCGGATCTGTAGACTGCAGATCTCGAGTCCTGCAGTAGCTTCAACCTATGAAATAGACAGTAGTAAGGGGCAGGAACCATATACTCTCAAGATTTCTGCAGCAGTTTTGTTTGTTCATATAAGGTGTCCCACCAGAATTTTTTGATTTTAGGATATCAGTGCCCTTATGACTACCAAGGTCATTTCCTCTTGCTCCTGAAGAAGTTTAAATGAGAAGACCTACCTCTCTAAACCTCTTTGATTTTTTGCAATGAATTTTGTTGGTGTTAATTTAAAATTTCTTGGCTTTTAAACTTTCTACTTCTGCTGTGCCAAATTCAGTAAAAAGACATTGTAAGCCCCTTGTGGGGGCTTATTTTCTTTTATGTCGGTGCTGCGCTCCATCATCAGAAATTGAGAGAATTCCCTGCCCAGGCTGGTCAGGGCCTTGTGCAGTTGTTGGTAATTGCTGAGCTGTGCCATTACTGGAAGTGAGGTTGTGCTGAGGAGCAGGAATGGGAATTGAGCTACAGGACTTAAAGGCTGGTCACCTGAACCACACGCTGTTCACTAGCGAATTGTCCTCTGCGTTTTGCTCCCTTATCCATTGACTCTCCTGGCTTGAAGCATTGCAGGTGGTAGGGCTGGAGTGTTGGGACTTACTCACACTTTAAGTAACAGCCAGTGACCTGGATTGGGACCGAGATGTTTAGGTCTCTCACCATGTCTGTAAGAGAACCTGCTGTGTAATCCCCCCTGCTTAGATGAAAAACTAATGAAACAAACCCCTTTATCTCCTTAATTCCTGCAAATGTAGAGGTTGTGATCATGTCCCACTTAAACTGAATACCATTATATTTTTGTTTAAGCATTTAAACCTTTTGATTATTTTCCATGGTAGTAATATTACTTTTAATTCTTTTTATGGGTTTCAGTTTCGAAATCTGTTTCACATTGTAGATATTTGTTGTTTGGTTTTGCTTTTCTTTTTCAAATCCTTGGTTTCTCAAACAGTGTGCCCATCCAAATGGGAAATTGTAGTGACTGCATTCTCCAGAAAATGGTACATTGACTGAAGCGGCTTCTCTGTGCCCACGCGTTCTTTACATTTCAGACTACTAATTATGTTTACAAAATGTCTCATTTTAGAAAAGCACTATGTGTGTACTAACCAGGGCCTTTCGGGAATAAATTGGCAAACAGGTCATACACTGAAAAAGTCATCCAAACCCACCGGGCTTTTTGTTTTGAAGTCAGTCTACGTTTTTTTTCCTTTTCCCCCTCCCGCCTGCCCCTTTGTGGCCACAAAGCTGAGTAGCTGGAGTCCAGGGCATTGAATGTCAGCATGTCAGGGAGGCTGGTTGATGAGTGTCTGTTTAGTCTCAGTGCAGGGCGAAATGCCATCATTAATTCATTACCCAGCTGCCTGTCAAATAAATTGGCAATTACGTCCACCGCAGAAGCTTGGAATTCAGTAAATAGCACGTTACCATCTCAGAGTCGTTGAGAGATGTAAAGGGAAAAATTAAGCAACACCGTGTTTGTTTCAGTAGCAGATGACAAGGGGCAGCACATTGGTGCTGTGATGTAGTGATGAAAAGCTTGGAAAGGGCTGGTAATGAGCTATGTGGATTGGAACGTGTTAAAAACCATCACTGACTTTCCATTTTGTCTTTGTGTTTTATTGCAGAGCTCAGCTCCTTCCAGCTTGGGAACAGGCTACTTTGTAAGTGTATCTCAACTTTAACGCGTGTGCCTCTGAACAGCATAGCATTGCTCCTGAAATGAAAGTGCCTTATTATATGGAAACAAGCATAAATAACCACTCTCAGTCTGCCCAATAGGTTAACTTCTCTTTTTCTATTCCTTCCTCCATGAATGCATGGTAAATAATGTTTCAGACATGGTGGTCAGTGTCTTCCTGAACTAATCAGGTGTCATGTTAAGTGCTATACAAATTCCAACATTATTTAATTTACACAATTACAGCAAATAAAACATACCATGGTCTTACCAGCTCTTTCATCTGAGATGGTAGGATTTTGGTTTCCTCTTGTACCAATTCTCATGGATTCATAGACTTGAAAGAGCCCATTACGGCAGACTTGGCTCACCTCCTGGGTACCGCAGTCCAGAGAACATGACACAGTGATTTCTACCTGTTGGTTAAAAGCCCCGGGTCTTACAGATGATCTTGGAAAACTCAGCTGTAATTCTATTTATTCTAGATTTACATTTTACATCATGAGAAGAGGATCAGGCCCCAGCTGGTTTGATAATTGATCAGCCTTTTTTGTTTTATTTGTTTAAGCATGTCCCTTTATTGATTTAACAGTCTATATTTACACCTTTCTATCTGTTTATTCCTGCATTCATCAATATACTTTTTACTTGCACAGATAAGTTTGGGAGTAAAAAATGTTTTGCAGTCAATCCAATGCGCTGTTTATTTTGCTCCAAAATTTGTATTTAAATTGCTCATACCCTGTGTTTTTCTTGTAACTTAAGCTAAATTCTCCAAGCGTGTCTTTTCTGCCATTATAATATCTGTAGGAGAAATAGAGCATTATGTATGTCCAAAAACAGGTGGGTAAAATGGAGTGAGACTTTTTTTATAGCATTGCTCTGTATGGTTAATAGTGTAATCAAAGCCTGCTTCTATCTTTTCATCAAACTCTGGGGAGAAGAAAACTATATAGTATTCGATTACATGATGGAAAAACTTTGTTGCTCTCTTGTCAGATGCCCAGAGAGTAATTTTCTTCCATTAGTACATGGTGAAATTTAGTCTATTTTCATCGAGGTCAGTGATCCTATAAGAAAGTTAAGGGATTAAACTGTGTATGTGTGACCTCACATGTAAAGTGTAAAAGGCAAGCACAAAAATTGCTTAATACCTGGAGAAATGCCACGTCCTGCTGGATTTACACTAGACTTCTGCACAAACTGAATGTCCATACTTCTGCCACTGCTGAGGTCGGAAAATTATCAATTGATAATGCTCTTGTAGTAGTTTTTTTTTAAAATTATACCAAAGCCCAAATCAGTGTAAGGTAAGTTGTGAAATAGGAAAAAAAAATGGTTTCCTTTTTTCAGCACACTTTTGTGTCCTATGTATTTTGAGAGGGAAAGAAAAAGATTTTATCAGATGGCTGAGCGCTTGTTTTGCTTAAAGACTAAAACTTCAATGTCTTTCCATAGTTCAGAGCAAATTGCTTGTCTTTGTCTGGGCACTTAAAATTCAAATCATAGGAACATACACAGACATGCTGTGGAATGGGACAAATATAATATGGGATGGAACACTTTAACGTATATAAATAAGCCTTGTTCTCCTTATAGCAAGAGCTGAATATGCATGGTTTAAGAACAATGTTCGGCTTCATCTTTAGGAAGCAGAGGTAACAGAAAAGAAGCCATCTGCTGTTCTCTTGCACCATACTGTCTGTGGGTTGGTCCGGTAAAATGAAATCTGGAAGGTGTCAACATCCCCTGTGCTCCAGCAAAAAGCTTGAAAGTTTCCAGTTCTCCCGAGTTAGGGATTTAGTAATGAGAAGAAGCTTGACATCTTCCAGTGCCAATGTATTGACACTTTAAATCATACTAATTTGGGTGTGTGTAGGTGGGGGAGACATCCCTTATTAGGTTCCATTAATATGATATATTTAACTGTGCTGTTTCTTGTGAATAGTCATAGTAATAAGATTTCTTTAACTTTCTTTTTCTTCAGTAATATCTGAGTAGATAGAAAACGTTCTTCCATTTCTATCTTAAAGTTGTTTTTACACTTACACAGTCTTGAAAGAAATGTGGATGTTTTTTTCCTCCCTTTCCACTTTGGAAAATTGTTTTTAGGATTATCTTGCTTATTGTTTTAAAAAAGTCGGTACCCTTATTAACTGAACATGGGGCAAATAAAACCCAGATGTGTTTTGCGGCACCAGACAATGAGAAAAATGCTCCAGAATGATCCAATTAGCATGCATTTCTGATAAATGTAATTATTGTATTATCAAAGTGCAAAAGAATATGCACTGGTATTGACTTTTTTCCAAAGCTTTTAACTAGAAAAGACTGTTAGTTTTTATGTTCAGTGTTAACCCAGAACATCAAAACAAGGGTCACTGGTTTCGACTAAAACAACAGTGGGGTTTAACTTAATAGATAATAATAAAGCTTTTGCCTGTGGAAAATATTGATCAATATATGTTGTACTTTGGACTACAAAATCTCCCATACTGTAGCACACCAAAGGAAACAGGCAACCAGGTAAGTTAAAGTGGACTAACAGTAAATTTGCTGTCCAAGCACACCTACAACAGAACGAGCAACACAGATGGAAGCTTTTATTCAGGAATGAATGAACACTGAGGTATGAATTAAGTAGCTTATAGTTGCTGTTGAAATCCAGGTATTAATGGAATCTTTGTGTGTTTAGGCCATGTTATCTAATGTATGTAATGGAGGTAATATTTGTGGGACTCGGAGTCTCCTCTGAGAGCCATGCTCATGCTGGGTACTCATGTTTGGGTAGAGACTCGCGTGTCTGCAGCATTTGTGGGTGCTATGCACTCTACAGCAAAGCAACAATTACCTTTGGATTCTTTTATTCTATAGGGAGCCTCCTGAGGTCTCCAAGTGTTTAAGGAAATGTTTATAAACCTGACATTTCCCAGTAATACAAAATAATTTTTCTAATATCTGTATGATATTTCCATCCCAGTAATTCATTACGCACTTCCAGTAGTAGTGGTGAAGGCTGAAATGGTGTCTGGTTTTATGCTACACCTGGGTACATTTCTGCATGGCAAAGCTGGAGACTGGATTCTTATGTTCTTGTTGCCTCTGCGCTAGTGCTTCTTGAAAAGCAATAGGTTAAGAAAAGTTCACATGTTCCGGGGAGGGCATTCCTACTGCCTGCTCTGCCAACCCACCTTCACTAGGAAAAGTCAATGGAGAAAGCTGGGAATCTTCATCAAGGGATTCAGCCTAACCCAAACCTAACCGGGATGATCTGCCATGGACTAAGCAGACTTTCTAATTAGGTACCTTCAGCAAAGCAGGTCTCATGTGAGAAATCACTAAATAAGTGTTAATGATGCAAAGCTGTTGAGGGGTTCTAAGTACCTCCACGAGTTTGGGGTTGTTTTTTTTCCAGTAGGAACAACTTCTACTTGTTACACAAGTGCTAGCATGTTCAGTAGATATTGTTGGAAAATCATTTTAATGGTTGCTGGAATCTGTTTCACCTGTCTTGATGCGCCTTATCAGAGTAGACACTTCCCCCTCCTTTTTACGTCTTATTAAATCAGAAGTTAGAAGAGGCAAAGATAAAAATAATTCGAATTCTCCTTGTAAGCCTTTTGTACTGGCCTGCCTTTACTGTTTTCTGTGGGGTCAGTCCAGTTTATGATTGGTGCATGTGAAAAAAGATTTGGATGTGCTGTTAATATTGGCATGCCCTAAGAAATCCTAACTAAATATTTCTTGGAAAGTCTCCCAGTTGTCTTTGATATTTTTTGCATTGCAAATTGTCATTTTCTCTCATCAAAGACAGATTATAAGGTAGATTGCATCTCGGGGAGAAGTCAGATCAGATAATTGGAAAGTAGCTAGAATTTTAGGGAAAAAAACCCCACCTCTAGTTTTAAAAGAAAAGTTATTTGAATTTGAATTACGTGAATTTTTAACGTTGTCCAGCTGGCTGTGATCTCAGGAGGTTGAGAGATGTTTTGGAATATGATTGGAGTTTGAATAATAGTAAAAGCTTTTTCTATCTAGCAACAAAGAATGATTTTTGCTAGTTTTCTTTGTGTATCTTGCACCTAACCAAATTCACATTAACGAATACAGATGGTCCATTGGTTTGCGATGCAAAACCTGAATAACTGAGTATGTTATTTTTAAATGAGAACCCCATTTCCCGAGATTGCTAGGTTCTTTGGCAATTGTAGTTTCTTGGTTTATGGCAACTCCTTTCCATTTCTTCCATCTTCTTCTCAAGTCTTTGTGGCAGTTTCTGAGGGCTTTCTGTTCCTTTTTTTTTTTCAATGCTTATTTATGGTTAGCAGGTTTTTTCCCCCAAAAGCACAGAGTTTGTGGGTTTTTCAGAGTGGATAGCATTTGATAATAAATTGGTGACAAACAGTAATGGAGCACTGGAAAGAAGAAAGATACTCCTGTGACACTTCTTTTCCAAACAATGCTTTTGCTCCACCTTAACAAAACAAAAAAAAAAAAAAAGGAAGAAAAATGTAATTTGCACATGGGCTGGTGACTCAGACAAACATAAATCGTGAGCATATTCCCAAAGGCTCTAGCTAATCAGTTGTGCTATCCAATTTGGCCCTGAGTGGGTTCAGTTCAGCAGATGTTTGCGTAGTTACAGCGTGCCACTGGGACACCGTGTTGTGCAACATTGCATTACATTACTCAGAGCTCTGAAAACTCATCCCAAGGAGAATAAGTGGAGCACCAGTGGTATTAGTACAGAGATGATAGGGAACCAGTATTTGGCCTAGATAAGGCCAGCTATTTCATTGTGCAGTTGTACTGGTTTTCACCCAAGATGGTACCTTACAGAAGAAATGGGGAATTAGTTATACCCGCACATTCTCTGGGCTCTAGTTCTCAGATAGAGCCCTCATACCCAGTAGATTTTCCTTCATTGCCAGGTCTAAGTGCAAATGCAGTGATCCTAAGTAGACAAAGTTTTCTTCTTTGAGGTGGTCTAATAAGTGATGATGTTGACTCCCTTCAGGTAGGAGAGTGTTACTCTCCGCTCCAGGAGAGTACAGTAAGACCTGTTGGTTTCCACAGGAGAGAAACAATAGATGAGATCAAAAGTATCACTTAAAAAGAGGTTTAAGAAATTCAACCAGCTGGTGTTAAAGAAAGGTAAAATACTCCCCATCATGTACACAGTGATGTTGGTAAATAAAGAGTTGTTGTTCTTGCAAGTAGGTTATTTTTAGTGCTTGACTTTAGAAGTCATACATTTACCTGTATTTTGCTTATGTAAAATTGTGTATCCATCTGAAATACAGGAGGTCTACAGAAGCACTACAGCCCTGGCTGTTTGGATGGCACCACACTTAATAAACTGTCATGTCCCCTTGGAATACAGTTGAAAAGACAGTCCTTGTTATCCTGTGTTTGGCACTATAAATCATGGTTAACAAATCCTAATTTGCTTAGTAGGGTAATGAATGATCGCCAATTTTCTCACTGTAATTAGTTTTACCAACTATTATTGAGAAGGGTATACTGAAATCCATTTTAGCTCCACTTTAAAATCTCCATGTGCCCATTCTTTACACACATGAAGCTGACAACAGAGGATATGAATCTTGTGATAGTAAATTCAGATTCAAGAGAAGTAGACAAGATCCCCAGTAGAAATCTCTCTGTGGGTGATGATTACCTATTAGTGTTTGCAGGCCTCAGTGGAGCGAATTTGGTGTGGAACAGTGAGACCTGGAAACACTGGTGTTTCTTATCTGAAATCTTTTAGGTAGGTGTTGTCTTTTGTTTTTCAG
This sequence comes from Nycticryphes semicollaris, assembly GCA_013400055.1. NCBI lineage: Eukaryota > Metazoa > Chordata > Aves > Charadriiformes > Rostratulidae > Nycticryphes > Nycticryphes semicollaris. Next base: position 120,814 of record VXBJ01000660.1, read on the forward strand.
GAGCCATTGAAAATGCAGTTTATTGTAACAGCTGCTGTAAGGGAAGCATCATCATTGCCAACTAAATACATTACGTGTAATAAAATCTACCCCAGGCCTATTAATTTTAGCATTTATAAACTGTAGTGCTGTTCCTAGGGAGAACTGAGGCTCATTAAAGAGTTTGCTAACAATATGACCATCAACGCAAGAACAGCAAAAGCAGCCGTATGTGGATTTCCAGCATGTGACTAATCATGATGAGAATAGCTGGAGCAAAACAACTGGTTTTGAAGAACAAAGCAGTGTATTTTTCTAGACGTTAAGAAAAACATATATTAACTCAATATTTGAGGAACATTTAGGCAAGCAGAATAAATGACCTGGGTTGGAATTTGGTCAATCAGATCATTTTGAACAGAGATGGTGAAGGTCTGAGGTATTTTTGCAGCCTTTCTGACTGGTGTTTCCTCACACATTGTAGAACCCTGCCCTAATGCATGCTCATGCTTCTGCGTATGGCTCTCCACGTACCTTGTTGGAACCATCTTTTTTCCCAAGGGTAGCAAGTGTGATGAACAGCAATGGCTTCAGGAAAGAAAGGAGGAAGAAAGAAAGGGAGAAAAGAAGGAAATAGCAAACCTTAGGTACTTGAGGGGGTGATATGAAAATCTCCATTATTTGCCAAAAGGATCTCTAACTTTTGTCATCAGCAGAAGAGAGGAGTGTTGTAGGTGGTTTGTAGACAGCTTCATTTACGGTGTAAAAACCTTGAGGTTCTGAGTACATATTTTGGATGCTATCTTAGGTGAACTTCCTTAATATTTTTTTTCCAACAAAAATCAATTTAGCTGAATCAAAAAAGCAAATTTTAAATTTTATAATTCCCTTTTCTGGAGATTTAAGATTTATATAAGTAGCAGAAAGAGTTAAGATTTGCTGTTGGTCTAAATTTGGTCTCTGGTGCCCCATGTTACACATAGCTCATGTTTTGCTCATCAGCTCTTGCAAAGCAAAGAATTTTTTTTTTTTTGTGTTGTCCCACTTTTTCTTTTTCTCTTTCCCATAACACATGGCACAAATTGCAAATGTGAACCTGAGTAATAAAGAATTGCTTCACTGATTGCTAAACATGCATTATGGTGCTTTTAAACTCATTTAAGGTCATCGTACTGCAAATTAGTTTGATTGCAAGCAGTTAAGTTGTCATACACAAAGCCTTCATCTTCCAAGGGTCTCAATTTTTTTATCATTAAAAGAAAATGCTCAATAACATTGAATGCATTTACTGTATGTTTAATATTTTGGAGGAAAGATCATGTTGGGTGTCTAGAGGAAGATCTGTATCGTTTCCTGAACGGAAAAGGGATATGCAGTCCCTGAGTGCTTCATTGATAGTCCTGGGTTTGTAGCATGTTTGAAGGTTGTTGACCATGTTCTGCATGAAACGAGCCAGTTTGCTCTTGTCACTGAAGTTTTGAACTTGGTGGATTATATTTTTTGTAATCCAACCAGAAAGAGCAACACTGGACTGTTTCTGGTGCAAATTACCCGCTGGTGTTATTGTTTGTAGCGAGATTTTACTCAGATAAAAGTAAAATGAATATTTTCTCCTATTTGCATTTAAAATAAATGGAAAGCCTTCCAAGATTTCTGCATTATATAACTTGAGAATTTGTAAAATAGATTGTGTGCAAAACGAAGGTAGTATGGCAGAAAGCATTATGGTAGAAAGGAGTTAAAAGGATAAAGTCTATTGAATCCTTTGGAAAAAAAAAAAAAAAAGGGTTGTGGTGGTGATTGTTTGGGTCAGCCAAAATGTTGAGTGCTGGTTCATCCTGCTGTCAGGTTTGGGTCTGTTGTGTAGAGAGAATATCACAGAGCTCCTGTGCAAACTTGATGACCTTGGAAATCAGCAGCGCTGTCATTTGCCTGACTGATAGGATTGCTCTGGAGAGAGCGAGTGCAAAAGCCTCTGAGGAAATAGGAGTATTCCATCTGGATGGATTAATGATGATGAGAAGCCATGTGATAGTATTATTTTGATGTGAGTTTCTGGAGAAATTTTCTGAAGAAATACTCTCTCTTCCTCACTTTCTCATATTTTGGAAGAATACATTTACTAATTTAGGCTGCATCATATTACGTAATTTTTTTAAACAATAGATCTTTTTCTTCCTGCTAAACTGACAAGTAAGGAAATACTGGGATAGTTAAGTAGGGAGAACTGCAGGCACTCAGTTCCAAAACTTGCCCAAAGTATGCCTTGTACCTCTGGGGATGATTAGTGTGATGATGAATATTAGTATATTCTTCTTTTGAGTCACTTGGAGGAATAGTGGGATTGTACCTGAAGTGTGGAACACATCCCCTGATTGCAAGAATTAGGGCTGAATTTCACAGAAAAGAGTCCAATCCTCTTTCTCAGCCTTTTATGTCAGAACTCAAAATTGCTGTCTGATAAAATGTAGGACACCAGATTGAATTACTTCATTGAACCACTGCTGTCCCCTGTTAATGGTAATTGCACGGATATAGCGGTCTTTCTTGGCAACATCTCAGATATTTACCTCCCACTGTTTTTCAATTCAAACCTTTGATGAAAATATTCCCAGTACTTCTTTAAAGCAGACACCCAACTGTCTTTCTTGACAAAGGCAAGGTCTTTAAATCAGATCCTGACAATTTGTGACACAGCAGTCTATCTAAATCACCTTTTACCTATGTCACTGTGTCATTTCCTGAAAAAAAAAGTGTCCATCAGAGGAAGGTTGCTGAAGGCTTGGTGCTCGGAGAGCCTGTGAGTGTGTCAGCATGGAGCTGGAAGATTTGTGTGTTTGTTTCAGTGGAAGTAATTAGATGAAAGCTTGTAAAGTTGCAATGCATGCTGTAATGGTTCATTATAAATATTTGGGGGTAGTTTGTCCATAAGAAAAACATTATTAGGTTATTGCTGCTCCCAGACCATTAGGAAGTGAAGGTTTTTTGAACGCTTTTCCTTTAGCAATGGTAAATCTGGTAAAAAAAAAAAAATGTTTTCTTCTTTGCTACACCAGAGGGTTAATGTGCATTCAGCTGAAGTAGCTTATTCACCTCCTGAAATCTCATCTCACTCGATGTTCTGAACTCTCCCTCCCATGGGGAGCCGTGGATGCCACATCCACAATTCGCTCTGGCAAATGCTATTGTTTCAAGCCATCTTGCATCACGACGAGCAGTCCTTTGACTCATGCAATCAGATCGGTGCAGCTTTCATTACCGAGGAGCTTCTGTCTAGCGCTCATGCTAGAGGGTTTTCCACCAGATCTCTTGCTTTTGGTACAAAGTCAAGGTTGGCATATCATGTAGGTGGAGCTGGCCATATTGCATAACATCACCATAAAATAACGCCTAGGAAAAATCTGTGAGAACCACTTGCTTGTGAATGAAGAGAAAGTAATTTCTATGAAGATTTATTATGAATGTTTTAGCTGTTCATTTTATTTGGTGACCTATGTAACAGTGCTCTTCAGCAGAGAGACGGTACCTACCTGTGCATTTGTGTAGTACACTGCTAAATAGCTTTCTAGCTATTACTGTAATACAGCTTTTTAATATTTAACAGCGTTGACTAATTGCTCCACCTTAGCAAATTAAAAGAGATTGTTAGATGGCAGAATAGACACCAGCTATAATAGAAGATCATGAGATAACTTCATTAGCAAAGTGTTAATCTTTGCCAAGGAGGATGTGTCTGTCAGGGATGGTGATGAAAGATGAGTTTGGAGGGGAAAAGTGACTGTTCTACCCCACGTGAGTGCATGTGCCACCCTGGTTCAGAGAGTGATGTTCATCTTTGGAGTGGTCACACTTGTGCCATTTGGAAGTGAAAGAGCCCTTCAAATGAAGGGTTAGACTGTTGGGTACATCAGGGAAAGCAAGAGGAATATGTTGCAGTTGCAAGGAATCCTCTGACGCCAGATGAAAGGGTTTTCATGGTGCACAGTCGAAAGAAAAGGTAGAAAGAAAACAGAGGGATTTAAGATTTTTAAAACACTTTAAAAAATTCTCCTAGAACAGATGCCTTTGCAATTTCAAGGTCCCTTTGCTGTGATGAGAAATGGAGAAGGGAACTACTGCCTTTTCTCCTGCTCCCATCTTACCTTTTGATTTCTGCAATGGCTTCTGAAGACGGAAATAACCAAGTTCAGACAGTTTAATGGCATTGCAATGCTTATGGTATCCAGATTCCACTTTCTTTTCTTTGATGAAATATGGTGTTAAAGGTAGTAATTGAAGTATTTGTACCACTGTGCAAAAGCCCCAGAAATTTTCAAACTGCAGCCCCTGTTTCTGTAGAGAAGTGCACATGCACAGAGGTTGGAGAATTGGCAGCACAGATGCCGGAAAAAGGAATGTGTTTCGGGGCTCTGATGCTGGTTAGTCCATCTGCAGAGAGATCGCTTACACCTGGTGATAAGCCATGCTCCTCTTCTCTCTTCCTGCCTCCCCCACAGCATTCACATCTGGCTTGCAGGGCTGTTTCCATCTTGAAGTGGCAGCTGTGTCAGAGACAGTGTGCTCTCACAGCAGAGGATGGAAGCACAAGCGAACCTGAACCCCACACTGGCGAATCCAGGCAGGCATCTTCTGAAAGCTCTATGTCTTTTGCTGTGTGCTTAGAGTTGCCAGCTTGGAAGAGGCAGCAGCGAAGGCTGGGATGCTGTTAAACACCACTGAGGAGTTGTTTGCTCCCTCCCCATTCCCCCTTCCCCACTGAACGCAAACTGTGAGAAGTCCAAGAACTGCTGTGGTGCCAACAAGAGCAAAATTACTTGCAGCTGGTGAATGCCACCTGCTTCTGCCGAACTTCAGCCAAAACAGTTTCCTCCCCAGGGTGCCCTGGAGTGGGGAATCCGAAAGCTGTTCAGAGCAGGGTGATACAGCGTGGATGGGGAAGAGACATTGGGATTCTTGCTTGAGAGCAGAGTGTGTTTCGCAGGAAGTCTCTAATACTAACGGCTGTCTCTCCTTTTCCAAGCTCCCTTAAATCACCCCTTCTGGATTCTTCCAGTATGTTGCTTATGAATATTAATTCAGCACTCTATCCCTTTATATGCCATCCTTTCCTCCCATCCAATTTCATGCAAATTTAATGTTGGGATTTTTTTTAAAAAAAAAAGTTCCACAAATGATAGCAAGAGCGGAGTGTCTTCCTTGGAGGGTCTCTGATGTACTATTACAATGGCACCTGATGATACTGCGTTTTCTTCTGTGATCGAAGCACTCCTTGACCCTGAGGAAAGAAGAGAAACGCCCTTCCTTGTGGTTCCTGCTCTGTTTCTTAATAACCTTCTTCATTCATCACTACTATCGTTTGTTTGCCCAGTGTTACCCAGTAGTTTGCAGGTTATTTTACAATTTTGGTTTACTAAGTGCCTATTGCTTACTTAAATTACCTGTGGTATCCAACGGTAAATAAAAGGAAAACATCATTATGAATTCATATCAAGAGGCCCCTTAGCAGCCCTCTGATCACCATATTCTTTCTTAACAAGTACTGTATTGGTTCAAGGGAGTTTGTTCTTGTTGAATCAGTAGGAGTTTTGTTGTATTTAACTAGAAAACCATCAGTGTCTGATGTCTACATGCATCTATTTAAAGGAAGGATTTGAAGAACGCTGTTGTTGAATTGACCTGCTTAGGCATAGGGAGCTCAGCGAGATGTCTTGTACAACAGGCATTTGCTTAGGTACCTTCAGAGTCAAAGCCTAAGTTTATTAATTTGGGTGGTTATATCATCATTAGTCATTGCTTCTTGTTTTCATTCCTTGCAGCTCAGTTCCCAGTGTTTGTTTCTTCTTTTCTTGTACTTTGCCATCATTGTTTGATTTCCATACACCTGCTATGAATTTGCTCTTCGTTCATTTCTCAGCTCAATCTTAAAGTCCTTTTTCTTGCCTATCTGCAATACAAATGCCTGGAGTGAGAATAACTAAGGCCCCTTTATTATTTCCTGTAAAGATCATGCAGGATGTTTATCTGAAGGTAGGTTTGCTGCAACTTGTTTAAATAGATAAAGAAAGCTTCAGACAGCATATGAGAGTGCTATGGTGCTGTCAGACATTGACTTGAATATATAATTTCAGGTATGAAATTAATCTTATTGTTCTTTTTTCTGTTGGTAGCCTTGTTTCCTAAAACTTCCTCCAGGTCCTCTCCAGGGACCTTCATGAACAGAGTCTTCTACCTCATGTAAATGATGAATATGTATGTGAACTATTGAAACACAGGGTTTTTTGGGAAGTGGTAATCCCTGGAAATTCCACTGGTACCCTGGTCTGTTTCTTCCATTTTTCTCTTCCTCATTCCACATTGCCAGGAAATTTGTTGCTTCTGATACAGGATACCTCTTTGGAGGAAGTAATCATTTCCTTGCCATGCATACCCCAGAGGAATGTAAAACTCTTGTTCCCTATAAAAGGATGATTGTGCTGCCTAAAAGTGCATAAAAAGGCAGTACGGGAAAAATAGGTCACAACCATTATCTAGAGGTCATTGCATCAAAACTCTGTTTTGCAGTTTTCCCTTGAAAAACAGCTTCCCTGACCCAGGAGGTCTGGTTCTCTCCCGTGTTTCTGTGCTCATGCTTTCCACAGCGCTTAGGGGTCTTAATAGGGATGTGGTTTCCCCTTCTTTTTTCAATTTTTGTGTCAGCTGACTGTTCATATAGCTAGAGAGCAGTAAAGTATTTCCTCTACTGACTGCTGCATCTAAAATAGATTAAATTAGTGTTTATTTAACTTTTTACTGCTGACTTACAAAATTACTTTTAGTCTGGTTTGGATATATAACTTTTTCTATTAATTTATTGCTGTGCTCTGTTTTGATTGCTTTTTTGCTGTGGTATCAAATTGTATGCTACTTTAATATTTTCTCCAAGATGCTTTCTTGATTAATTCCATGTTGGATATTTATACCACGAAGAGGGATACTACTTAGAAATTCAGTTTCTTAATAAATACCTATTTTTAAAGCTCATACTTTTCAGAATTAAGGTGACTTGATTTAAATTTAGTTAATCACACTTTGTTCCATGAAGCTTTTGCATATACATTGGAAGACAATATTTTCCTACATCATGACTCATGCATATGGCATAGGATACAGCATCAGAGGGGAGGTGATTTTGGGATGATGTGCAAAGCATATTCGTTTACATTTCTATATAGAACCAGAACGATTTCTATTTTCGTTCTATGGCAGGAGGCTGAGAGCTCCTTTCATTACTTTCTATATATGTACATTAACAGTCCTTGTCTCGGCTCATCACTGAAGTTAACGTTGAGGCTTGAGATGAAAAAAAATAGGAATAAAACACTGGAGAGGAAAGAATATCACACAAATCTATTATGTGTAAATAACGAAGTGATCTTAAAAATCAGAAGCCAGTTCACAGTTGCTGTCCATAGCTGTTGGTCAGTGTGTTTATGGAGATGAAAAGGCACAGGATGAAAAAGACAAACTGTACAGTCTAGAACCAGAGCTCCCAGTTTGTGGTGAGCAGTCCAGGTCCGTTGGCTGCTGGGCCAGGTGACTCCAGCCAATGGCCCGGTCTGTCTGACTCTGCAAGTAAGGATGCAGTCACGGCTTGGGTAGGGGCTGAGGTACTTCACAAATCCTAGTCTTCTGTGTAGCTGACTAGGAGAGTATTCTTTTTTTTGTTCATGGTGGTGCTTTATTTTTTGCTTGTTTTGTTCTAGGAGTTTATACACAGCAAAACAGATTTCGTGTGCACTTGAAGTTGTTTCTTATCCTAACCCCTTACAGTTGACTTTTCTGTGCACCAAAAAATCATCCAAATGATTGTAGGGGGGTTTCTGAGAATTTTTTTTATATATTATATGAATATAATATCTACTATTTCACATACTTGTATTATAATAATATATTAACATATTGTGATATTATATATAATAAATATATATTATGTATAATTACTATAACGTATGGAGCATGCACGTGAATCTTGCATATGTGTCTTTTACCTTTGACTGCTGTAGTTGCTTTCTCCATCTCGAGACTCCTATTTGTACCATGAGTGCTCCCACACCTCCTTCACCAGTCAGAATTTAACCAAAATTGGAGTAATTTGCTTTTTGAAGCTGCTGTGGTGGCTTGTGTCTGTGGTGGACGAAGGTGCACTCATACAATCCCTTCTGGCTGTGCTGTACACGTGGCAAGTTCTGGCAGGGGAGCAATAACAACCAGTGGGGAGCTTGCAATGTCTTCAAATGCAACAGCTGTTTGTAAAGTTAACATCTGGCCTGGCCTCAGTCTCAACATTGTCAGTGTTTTCATATTGTTGAATTGAGCATTTGTATGGTTTATATAAAAACATTCAGTTTTAATGACTTCTGATTTTTTTTTTAACTTACGTGCTTTTGAGGGAAAAGAAAAGCACTTGTATGTAGATTTATTTATTTTACTCCCAAAACACCTCTGCTGATGGAAAGGTCTTGTTGCTTAGTGATAAAAGCAGTATTTCTCACATCAGTTTAAATTTCACTCTTCTCTTCACAGCCTCATCTCAACAAAGCATAGGTTCAAGTTTAAACACACGCTTACATCCATTTTATTCAGGAGAGCATGTAAGCGCACATGCATAACTGAAGTCAATGGGATTTAAGTGTGTCCTTCACTTTAAAGCGTGTGCTTCACTGCTTTCCTGAATACAGGGGGGTTTAATCTGAGTGGTTTGGAAATTACAGTGGCCTTGGACACATCGGTTCTTTTATCCATCTGGAAAAAGGCCTACTGTGAAATTCAGTAGTACTGTTTGCACTTTGAAACTTTTGTGTAAACACAGTTGTTTTCTTTCATATTCATCTTCCTGGCGGTATGTTTTCCTTTACACATAAAAGCAAGGTATCAAGATGGTTAGAATTTGTTCCTGTGCATTCGAGAGGGCTGGTGTTAAGAGTGAAGGTTGTAGGTAGGCGTTCAGCCCATGGCCGTGCACAGCTCTTCTGTCTGAAGAGTAATGGCACCCAGGGCTGCAATATTCAATCACTGCAACTGGCTCCGGAGACTTTCCTGTGGCCCTTTGTAAGTGCTTAACTCACCCGGGCTACCGATGTCTTTCCATATACCGTGTCAGAATTAACAGCTCAGAGGCAGCCTGACGAGCAGTCGCTCATGTCTGTCAGTCTGGGTGTCTGTGTTACTCCTGTAGCTGTTTACGCATGTGATTCTCTTTCAGATGTTGAACTGCAGCTCAGCAGCTGGGCCCCAGCGTTTTGAAAATCTTTGAGAACTAATTAGGCTCTCCTCTGAGTATGGCTCATCCAGCCAGTCTGAATAAACAAATGTCACCATTTGTATTAGGAAATCTCTACAAATGACTGATCCCTGTCATGGGGTAACATTAATCTTTTTAGTATAGATTTCCAATAGTTAACCATCTGGCTCCATGCAGTTTTTCAGAAAACATTCGCTGCCAGGGCCAGTGGAAAGAAGAAGGTGGGATTAATAACCTGAATACATCATATGAAGCATTAATCTTTAGGATTGGCCATTTGTTTTTATCAGAACAACTCCCTTAAGATAATATTTCACAGCATGTGGTACTTGCATGGTCTTCTTTCAAAATGAGAAAATGTTTCAGTATCTGCCGTGATGGTGCAGTTTGCAAATTTAGTGGGGGTGATAAAGGCCGTTAGAGTTTTACATTCTCTTCTGATTTATGTTGCTGTTACAGTCCTGGCCTGTCTAGTGGAAATGTTTTCTCTGCAATATTTGTTGTTAAAGCTTTTCATTCAAAATAACACTTTTATACAAGAATCTGAAGTGACTGAAGTGAACGTTAGTAATTAGAACACAGGCTGGTACAGGCAGCACAATTCAATCCCATGGATGGATTTTGTCAACTGAGCTGTAAAGATAAGTCCCGCGTCTTGGTCTAAGTTAAATGATCTCAATCCGACTAAGCATTTAGGCACCTGCTTGACTTTAATAACCAGTTGTTCCACAGATTTCCTTGGTCCTGAGTGCTTTGTTGAAATCCAGCCATATGACTTAGGGCCTGCCTGAGGTCCCTGACTTGCAAGCTGTGGCAAATTAAAGGCAAAAAACAGCTGAAGAGGTTATGGCCCTTAAGCTGTCTGTCCTGCCCTTGTGATGGAGATTACCTTCTCTGCAAGGCAGATGAATGAAAGGCTTCTAAAGCATATTAAGTTAAACTCAAATTGGAGAGACATAATACTCCAGCCTGAAAGCCTGAGTACTCCAGAAGCTGCTTCATGAGCCATTCCGTTGTCTCTGCTGTGGTGGGATGACAACTGCCATCAGGGGAGTGGAGTAGCTGGTGTAGGGGACAGCAGCTACTTTGGTGGTCTGGTTTTAACCTACTGCTGCATGCAAATCAGAGCTCTTACTGCCTTTCCTGACAGCCTGGCTTGTGAACCTCACTGCTCTATGCAAAGCTCATATGCTGCTGCCTGATATGCTCCAGTGCCGTCCAGTGCTCTCCTGGCTTCATCACCTGCCCAGTACAAGAAAATCAATTTGAACTGTAATTTCCTCGAGAGGAGGGACTACACCTTCCATGTGTTTGGGTGCAGCATATTATGAACATTATCAGAACAGAACTAATGATTTGCCTAATCTGCATGTGACACTAGTACACTTGAGTAATGTACAGCCCTCTCTACATAAACCATGTTTATACCTTCTCACCCAATCATGTCTCTTGCAGTATTTCCAAATAAATGGTGGGTTTCTCACTCATTCTTCCTGATGGAGAGCGATTTGTAATAATCTTGTCATTCCAAACTCATAATAATACTAAATGAAGACATTTGTTGAAGGAAGTGATTGTAAATTACATGCAAATTCAAGCCTTGCTGACATTAATCAATACCGAAACACAACTTTTGCATTTCTGATATAATACTGCTGAATCTAATCCCATGGATTTTACATTTCCATGTGAACTAAGCATTTATTTTGATTTAAAACTTTTTTTTTTCTACCGGGAAAGGAAAATGTGGGTTTGTTTTTTTTTTTTTTTGAGTATTTATGCAATCCTGGAAGACCTGCACTTCCATATGCAAACCTGATAACTTTTGTGCATAGTAAATTAATCTGTATTACTTAAAGTGATTTGTATTCCTGTTTGTGAATTTAAGCTGGTCAACCTGTCTGACAGAACAGACTGAAGTGAGTTGCCTGTTCTTTAAATCACAATCACCTGGATATTTTTCTCCCAATCAGCTTCATTATTGCAGTTGCAGGTGGTCATGCCCATTTTCTTTTCCTGACCAGTTATAGACTGGGGCTTTTTCGTATTGGTCAGTCCCTGAATTACATTCCCAAGAACTGTTCTACCTTGCATTCTTCTGGAGGGGCATGTGCATGTGAGAGGTTGCTTAAAATACAGCCACAACAACAGAAAGTGAGCAGGTAAGCAATCAGTCCTGCACAGCACTGCACTTCTTCACTTCTGTGGGACCAGGCAGGATACATTACATTAGGGAATGATTATATAAGTAAAGCTTTGCATAGTATGGCTCTCTGAAAACATTATTTGATCTCAGAAGCAATGCACTGTTTTATTGCTGTGGCAGTGTTTGATTGAGAACCATCTCATGGTGATTACAATATGTGTTTATTTTCATTGAAGGAGTCCTGTACTCCCTAACTGATTGAAGGGCCAGTGCTAGAATATGAGACCCTAGTGGGAATGGGTGGGATCAGAGAATTCTCTTAGATGCTTAATTTTTTTTTCAAGATTTGGAGGAACTAGAGCTCAAAGTAAACTATCAAACCCATTTCAAGATGGTTTGGGGTGTTTTTGGTCAGGCATTTCAATACCAATGCATTTTTGTTCAGCAACATTAGTGCTACAGACTTAGCAACGTAGTTGTAATGATATGTATTTCCATTTAAAATGGAGAGATGCTGCCATATCTTCTGATCAGTTTTCCATTTAATCTTTCCACTAGTGTCATCCACCCACTTTTGTTGAATGTGGAAACTGCAGTGGATTGATTTTGATAACCATTAACTCATTCTTTCCATTTGTTATAGCTATACAAGATTAATTGTACTTGATTTTATTTTAAAATATTAGGCATCAATGATACAAAAGCTGACACTCTTGGGCATTTACCCTACTGGATTATTTATGTCACAAATTTTTTATGTAAGCAGTCGCTTCAGTGTGAATGCAGAGAGCGGGTACTGTTATTTACAGCCATGTGCATATAGGCTGGTGTGTGTGTTTTCTAGGAATAGCACTACTATGGCATGTTCTCATTCTATTAAACTCTAGTGTTTGAAATATTTAAGAGGCTGCCGTATTTCAGTCCTACAGATCTCTTTATTTTAGGCCTGATTTAAAGCATGTTGAAGTCAGTGCACGTTCTTTGTTTGATCTCAGTACGTATCATTCTCAGTGACTTGAAGTTAATGGACCGGATCATCTTCTGTGATACACGTAGGTGATATTTATGTGTCTGCACAAATGTGCGTCGTGCACACGCTTACATAAGATTTTGCATCCATTGTGCTGTGGAGTTCCTCATCTTGAAACCCAGCTGATGAGGGGAGGTCTACCTTGGTTTGAAATGGACAACGGTGGAAATAGCTGACGTGTCCTTCTCAATTCAATTATTTTCAGCAACTAGAATTCACTGGTCAATCCACTTAGCACTGCAGGGCAATGCTGCTGTTGGCAACTTGCAGCATCCTTGCTGCTGGCTATATTAACTTTGGTTAAAGAGAGAGTAAGGACTCTGGCCTTGGGTCATAACCTAAATACAGTTCTTATCTGCTAGAGTACTAGAGCTATTACATTTTACAAGTACATTTGTGTGCCTCTTGCTATGTCACTCTTGCATTAATTGTCTGAGGGAAGCAGTATTTTCTAGAAAAATACTATTAAAGAGATAGGGTCTGATTTTCTGTTTCTTTAGCACCAACATGAGGATGGTGTAACTCCTTTGAAATCAATGCAGTTATACCAGAATAAAACTGGTGTTAATGGAGTGCAGAAATTGATGTTAATGGAGTGGAGAAATCTGGGAACTTCTTTATATCAGACTCAATTGACTCTAATTTTGATCACCTCCCTTGAACTGGAATTAGTAAACACTGAAATGGATAGAGCTGCACTGGAGTAAAAATAGTATAATTACGTGGAGAATACATCCCTTATCACTCAAAGTGACTGCTACATAACCATTCTAACTTGAATTTCTTTAGTGGAAATTATTCTTTAATCAATCCATTTAACTTGAATGGTTTCAGATATCCCGCCAGCATTTCAGTCACAGCTCAGATTCTGTGTTTTATGGAACAGGTTTTTGCCTTGAGAGGACCTTCTCCAAATGTATCGCTGTTGCAACTCAGCTTCCTTCAGATGAAGTAGAGGGAGGTAAATTGGACACTCTGATGAAAGCCAGAAAACCAGAGTCTGTAAGTTTAAATAGATCTTCCAGACTGCTGTATGCAGTAACAGTTTTAAAACAAAGCTGAATGGTTGCACTAGGGATCAGATAGTGAGATTCAAAACAAGCATAAACACAAATGAAGGTGATTTACTTTTTCCAGTGTCTTCAGTGCTTTTTATTTAGGCGTTTGCAATTACATTTGTCTGTGGTAACTATAAAACTTTAGATGCTGTGAGGAAGTGCTTCTTTTTCACTGCCTCCCTGGTGCTGGTATGGTGCCATGTGATTGCACAAGGTCAAAGTCACAGATAAACCATCAGTGAAATCTGCTATCTTTAGGAGAGGCAATAAGTCAGGAGTAGCACATTTTTGTCCTCTCCATCTATCGCTATGTGCGGAAAAAATGACTCTAAAGTAGAGCAGCATCTAGAACATCTTGTCATAGGAGTACACTGAATTATTAGTGTATATAGCGTGCTGTGCCTCCAGCTGCCACAAGAAAAGTCATGGCTTATGTCAAAACTTCTGTGCAAACTGCTCATCTATATTTGCCTTGTTGGTCCTTTTGTGTTGTTGGTACATGCTCAAATTAGGTTGACCCACCAGCTGATGTACAGGAAATTGGGCTGATATGGAGCTGTCTTGAATCTAGAGGCTGCAATTTCTTTTAACGTCACTTCTTCCTGGTGACATTGTGGTATTTTCACCAGACCTGGGCTAGCAATTTACAGAATGGTTATCTGGAGTTTTGGAAACTGAGAATTCCTCTTTGGACTGTGAATTTTGTTGTCAATTCATACCGATCTTTCAGCAAAGTACAGTGGAAGATGCTGGGATTGCAATCAGAGTGATGAATATCTTTCCTGTAGTGTTCGACAGCTAAAGTTTCTCTGTATGAGAACAGGCTTTGAAATTGTCCGAGATTAAATTCCTCATATTCACAGAGCAATGTGTGATAAGCCATTGTTTGATTCTGAAATTGCAGTGGGGAGACATAGCGATGGGGACACACTTTTGTTGAGGAGAGTTAATCATCCAAATTCCGTTGCCATCTAGGCTTAACACATTGTTTGAAGCAATGACTGTAGAATACATAACATGTGAATGCCTCAGAAGATTATATTGAGCAGAGTTTAACAGATGAAACCTGTGATCCATGATGGGATTCTTATCTTTGAATAAGAAAAAGTGAGTACACCTGAAGCATTGCTTCTGGAGAGGGGTGGGGTGAAGGCTGGCTATTTTATTGCTTTGCTCTTGCTATCTGAGTACTGGCCACTGAAACTGAAGCCCAATGAAACATTAGGGACTCTGCAAGTGTAACTCACACTTCTAGCACTGCAGTAAAGTTTGAAGCTAATGAAAAGAAAATACTAAGCCACTGCCTTGGAAAAAGAGGAAGAAATATTTATCATATCCAGTAGTCTAAAGGCCTTACCTTTACTGTAAGTCTACCAGAAGCCTGAAGGACTGGATTATTTTTTTCCCCTCTGACATAAATCGGTTCTCAGTGTTGCCTTGGGCATATCAGTCATGGGGCTTCAATTTCAGTGATTTGAGATCTGCAGAGAAGAAAAGAGATGAAAATGTCTGCCGAGGTCTATGCTAAAGCAAACTGCTGTATGCAAAGCAGAGAGAGTCATGGGAGCAAATACGAGGTGTCCTCAGCACCTAACAGGTAAAAGCTGTGACTGACTTTCATAGGACTTTTCCATGTGTGAAGCTTTCCCTCTTAAAAAGCACAGCAAAAAGGCTGATTGTGTTCTTCTGTACTAGGCTTGTGGATGACATAGTGACTTTTAAGCAAGATATCTGTACCTGGAAGCAAGGACAATTTCACTCCGTGGCTATAAACTCTGGCAGTTGCTGCCTTACAAGGGAGTGCTCCAGCACCTATCGTTAGCTATGGATGGTATAGCATTGTTTTTTTGGTTTTAGTATAGGTTGTGAGAGATAGTTGTCTATCTTTTGTAGGTTCCTAGGTTGTACACAACCTTTTTACTAAACACATAGAGTAAATAAAATCACAGATCACAGAAGTGCTGCATAATGGATTGTGGGATCAACTTCTTCCTCTTTCTTCATTTTGTAGCTTATTTCAGCCTCTGAGAAATGCAAACAATTATGCAGGTGTAGTCTCCACCAAAAGTAAGAAAGATTGAATTTGCTATTTGTAGCACTATAAAGCAAATACAGAATTCAATAATGTGTATTTTCATTATCCTAATGGAAGATTTGAGTATGTTAAATGTGTTCAGATGTCCTTGGCAAAATTGGGGTCAGTCATGTGAAATGGAGACAAAATGTGTTTCATCATCTTGTGGTTATTACACTACAAGGATTTCATTGTAAGGAGCAACAGGTAATTGCAGCCACGTTTCTGATGCTATTGACTGCTTTATCTAATGGAAATTATTTCTTTCTTGATTATTTAACATGAACCTTTTACCATTGTCATGTAAAAAAGTTGTGGGGTTTTTTTTTGGAAAAATACATTACAGTGTCACTATTAACAACAAACAATTAAGAGTGTGCACTTCTCAAGCAGATTGTATCTGAGGACCTAAAGGTGCTTTAGGAAGAAATTCACGATTACATTTCTTGTGTGTGGAAGGCAAATGGAGGAGCATAAACCCAAGAAGTTGTTACTCATTATAGGCCTGAGTGAAAACTGCAGAAGTCAACAGTAAGACATTCATTAGCATAACGAGCTTTGGCTCAGATATGCTCTCCCCAGTTCTGCCCAAGATGGTGGGGTGTTTTGTGTTCTGTCAGTGGCTGCAGCATTAAGTTACGGAGTGGATTATCTGCGTGGTGAGACCCAGTGCAGTGGGCACCCTCTGCCTGAGCGCTCTAAGCAACGTGCTGGGCTTGGGGCGTCCTGTGTCTGACAGAGATTCTCTGCTACCGGATTTATTTTGCAGGAATCTGACTGATTCCTCTGCGGAGCTCTGCAGGAGCTGGGTGGACCTACATTTGGACTTAGTGCTATCATGCAGTAGACCAGGGATGAAGGTCCTCCTTCGATAACTGTTGCATCATCTTCTTTCATTGCTTTTTATGTCCTGGGAGACGCCCACTCTGCCATGGTTTTTCTTTCACTTGTTTCATATGTGGACATGCACGTAGACACGCTCATACATATACACACGCTTCCCATGCTGATAGTCCTGGGCTACTAACAAGTGTGGGTGCATTAAGTGCTTTAATTAATTCCAAAATAGCCACAGAAAAACGGGGCAGCTTGTAACACCTGAAAGGTCGTGGGAACCCAGAATTCTGCCTCATCTAAGCTCACAGTCTGTCCCAGTTCATGTGGGACGTACTTCAGAGAGATTGGGTTCTTTTCAGGTGGTGTCAGAGTGACAAAATGAATTTTCACATGACACTGCAATGTTGTTTGCTGTCTGAGGTCTGGGCTGTCGGTTCCCCCTGTTCTTCACAATTCAAGATGAGCTTTATAGCTACCAATTTGCAGATTTAGGATGCACTGTAAAAATCTTACTTACGGGGTATTTGCCTGGCAGCAAACATGCATTGCTGTGTGCTTCAATTCACTGCAAATCTAATGTTCAAGTATATCAGTTGAAAATGTCTCAGGTTGCCTTTGCCAGGCTTGTCTTTTGCAACCCATAAAACATTCCTCACTTGCTTTGCATTTCTCAGTTGGATTTATAAAATAAATATATATAAATATATATATTATTCATCCTGGAAACATCAGAGCCCAAACTCCAACACTCGTATGCTACATCTCTGCAAATGTGGAATAACTGTTGTTCTAAACGGGGTTGTTCTAGATTTACGCCTGTGGAGCTTCACATGGAAGAAGGCCCAAAACATACGGCAGTACCAATTTTGTTTAGAGCAAGTTTTTAATTATTTCCACTGTTTGATCTACTGTATTGAAGATTTTAATGGGTCAGTGTGGATAAAAAAAAGATAAAATAAACATCTGGTAATGTACAGCTTTGTTTATGCAGATTTATAGAGCCAGGAAGGGCTGCAGCCGGAGTGTGGCTGTGGATCCAATAAAGAGATACTGTGGTTATTTCTGCTTTTAGGGGAAGAGTTGATCAAGTGCAAACATCCCCACTGATGAGTTTGCTCAGCAAGCTGCTTGAGAGACCCCAGCCAATAATTATGCTTTTCAGGCATTTGGTGTTTTATGAACTTGTTTCTGATTTCTCCCCATTTGCAAATGTGGGGTTTCAGCCAGGCCAAGGCAGTGGGAGTAAAGTGCTGATGTGACACTTTGTGCCAGGATTTAGGAAGGTCCCCTGAAGCACAAAGTCACAGGAGCTTTAGGGCTATTAAGCTGCTCAGCCCCAGCAGCATGATGTTTCTCCCTGCCTCTCACACCATTAATTTGCTACCAGTTGTGAATGCTTGTTTCCATGGGGCAGTGAAAATAGACCCAGGGAACAGGGTGCCATGACAGCTTTTTTGCCATTAGGCATGGATATTTTTTTTTCCTAATTTTATTTTATTTTTGTTGCTTTCAAAGGAGACTCCCTTTTTATTACTATTATTATTATTATTATTATTTGCAACATGTACACCAGACAAAATGATTATGTTAAGGCACAGACATCACATCACTTACATTTCATAGCTCAGTGCAATTTTCATAAAGTGCGAGGCAACATCCAAAAAAACATGACTCAGAATTAGAGTTTCAGAAGATTATTATATAGACATTATTTCCCCCAGGTCACGGGCTTTAGTCAAATTTGGAAGAGAATGAAATTGCCAACAGTGAAAAGCAGACAGAAAGGTATGAGTTCATGAGCAGAGAAATAACATTTTCATTTGTTCCTTCCCCATGGGAAAGATTCAACATTCCGGTAAATGGAGACGGTTATAAGAAATGAATTTTTGTCAGCAGGGATGTGATTTTAAGGCTCACTTATCCATTGGCAATCTAGATTTCTAACCCCAGGAATCTAGGAAATTGCTACAGAATGTAGTCTTTATTATAAACAAGTTTTTTTTTTTTTTTTTCTTTCTTTCATTTTTTTTTCCACCCTGTCTTTTTTAGTAGTTGAGATTTTTAAGGTGCGGGTCTCTGCTTCTCTGAGCGTTTCAAGGGGTCGTATTGCCACAGAATTTTTCTGTGTGGCTTGCTGTCCCTTTGAACTGTGTCTTCTGTGGAGCAGTGATCCCTCTCACCCAGAAATTCCTCTGATCATTGGAACAAGGATGTTTTTGAGAACTGAAAGCACCCCCAGCAATGTGTCGTTTGCAGTAGACTTTGCTCCCAAGGATCTAAGTCCCATTCCTTGCTTTGTGCCTTTCTCCCTCACCCAGTTTTCAAGCTCTTCTATTCACACGGGCAAGGAGAACCAGGCAGCAAAGAGCTTTTTAGGGGGTGGCTCTTGTTTTCAGTGTGTACAAATAGCCAGCATTTACAGGCTTTCTTCTTCACAGTCCCAAGCACACTACTTCGTAATTAAAGAATTTTCTTCCAAGAGAAATGTTCGTTTTTTTCCTTCATCTGACTCTTCTAACCTCACTGCATTTGGATTCTGTGAGGATGTTCAAATGCTGTTACTGTGCCTTCTTGAGAGTAAAAGTGATTTTATAGAAGCCTAAACCCTTCATTTCTGATGATGCAGATTGGATCTCTAACATTATTATCTTCTCATTTTTTTAAAATTAATAACTTGAAAATATGTACATCTAAACCCTCCTTTCCCTAGTGTGTTTTTGTACATTTTAATATCTTTTCTTATGACCAAGACCTATTTGCCTTACTGCATTATTATCAAGAACTGTTATTGCCATTGCCTGCCAACATCTTACTCACCGCAGATTGCATTAGTTCTGTTAGCTTCATTATTATTGTGTCTAAACTGGAGTATAATGATTATGGAACATCGTGATAGAGGCTGATTAATAAATAAGAATTGATTGCTCTGACTTTGTCCATTGTATTAGGCCCAGGAGATTTATACTGTTGATGTCATTTTCTGAAAAACTGCAAATGCTTAAGAAAGATAGAAAGAGGGGAATATAATTTCGTTTTACAAATGCACAATCAAATTGCATTCCTTTGTCTCTCCCGGCGTATAAGGGCAATCAGAGCAGTGGCATTAAGAGCCTCTGAGTGGATCACTCAGTATTTCAGTCTGGAACTATTTTCCATTTGCTTTCCTTTCTCTTAAAATGTGGGTGTCTGGAGTGTTTTAATGGTGCTGGCTGGCATCAAACAATAGGATATAGCTTTTCCTTCATGCAGACATACAACTTTTACTAGTGTTTATTCAGAGATAGTATTTAAACATGCCTTAAGGCATGAAAAATATTAAGGTAAAATGTGAAGTATTACAGCTGTACTAGTGCTTCTACATTTCATTCTATCTTCTGGGGACCTTAAAACCTCAGCCTCCTCACACAGGTATCCTGCAGCTCCTTTCCCAGCCAGAGCTCTAATTCCCACATTCCTTTCTGAAGGACACCCTGCTTATAGAGGGCCAGGGCTGTGAAAAAGCCAGGAATGAAACAGGAGTTTGCAAGTTGTTTTTTGCTCTTTTACATACCCTTTTTTCGAAACTGAGTGCAAGTGGTCAAGCATATCTAGGCTTCCCCGTGCACTACACGGATGCAAGCTCTTACATGGTGAAAGTAGTGGTAGAGACTGGGTTTGAGGTGTGCTCAGGTGCTGTTTGGTATCCCTGATCCACTGGGCACGACTGGGCTGCTGGGTCCAGGAGGGAGCTGTGCCGTGATAGCCGTGTTTTAGGGGTAGCAGAAAGTGGTCTTACCTATTAGTGACGGACTAACTCATCTGCAGATGGGAAATACAAATTGGAAAAGATAGAATTTTATGTTTTAAGAGAATTTTCATTAGTACTGGAGTTGGAGGTGGGTTTGCTGACCCCGAATAGTGCAATTTCATGGCCTGAATCGGGGCTGTAGTTATTGCTCTAAGTAGTTTTGAGTGTGGAAGGAGATGAAGCAGGAGTAAAGTACGACCTTCACACCTTCTGGGGTACCACCAAGTCTAAGTAAAACATGTAGCAAAAAATGTGGTTCACCAGACTGCCTTGAAGTTATTTGTCCTCTTCTGTCTTTGCAAGTGAAGCATAATTTTCTGCCTGTACTTGGCTTAATTCTGGCTTACGTCTGTCCCATGGGTGGCTAACTCTCACTGTAGCCAAGACATTTTACAGTAGCAAGATTAATCCTTCTTAGGCTGTGAATTAGCTTTTTTTCACCATCACTGTGGCCTTTATCACTGCCAAGGAGTCCGTCAGTGCATGAATAATACAGTTGAACCCTCTGAGACGTTCCAGGCAGCTTCCCATCACCAGTGCGAGGAGGAGTTTGGCAGATATTTGAAATGTGTGTGTTTGTTGTGAGATGGTTGGGTTGGGTTGCGTTGGGTTGGGTTGGGCTGGCAGACAGGGGAAACGTGGGTGTCAGGGTTGGCCCCGGGACAGGCACCTCCCGCTGTTGCACCCTCGCTGGCCTAAGGATGAGTTGGGGACAGTGAGGAGGCGGCAGAGGCTGTGCAGATGTGCCCTCAGTCAGGCCAGATGCTGAACCAGAGACTGAATACATCAGTGAGAGGTGAATGTCTCTGCTAGATGAGTATTTTTCTTTTCTGAGAAACAGCGTTAAATGGAGCTTTACACATTTGATTTGTTGTTTTTCAGCTTGCTTTTTTTTTTCCCCTCCTGTAAGAGAGCACTCCGTTTGCCAGTGGCCTCCTATGAAAGCATTGCTTGTGTTCCTGCAGTATTTATTGTAATTCCTAGAGCTGTCAGTCAGGGCTCAGGCCTCCTTGTGCAGACACAGGCTCACATTGCTTACAGTCTATGAGAAATATAATGATCTGCACCTAGTGACGGGAAGCATTTAATGAAATCTCTTTCAGACATGGGAAACTAAGGTTTTTACTGCTTGTTGATAAAGTCGTTCTCTTCTTACTAAGTGTACTGTTGGGAATGGAACAGAAAGCTCTTGTGTCTGATTGTTTCTTTTGCTGGAGCAAATGTTTTGAATACATGTTTGGCTCTGGAATAAATGTTTTATGTTATAGCCTGGTTGTTCCTCTGCAAAGAAGGAGCAAAAGACTCCTACTACTAAGCAATTTTGAGAATCATCAGTTCAGGGGAATTGGAAATTATGAGTGGAAAAAATACTAAGAAATAACTCAAGTTGCTACAACCCCACCGACCCTGAGCTGTCATTGGACCAGTGATGTTTTAATGTAAGGCACTGCCATCTTGTATTTTATTTTACTGTGGTGCTCTGCCGCTTTGGCACATCCTGTCGAAGTGAATTAAATCTGCAGAGGAACCAGAGAGCCCCTTGGTTCCAGATCCAGCGTGACTGGTCACATTTAGAGGTTAGAAGCTGCCGATGTTTTGTCTGCCACTTGGAGCATGTGTGATTGGGCGGTAGTTTTAAAGCCACAGGATCCACCTGTGAAACTGCCTTTGGAGATCAGTCTGAGTGGAGGGGGAAAGAAATGGGAGATTTGCAGTTTATTAGTAGTCAAAGCCTTGAGAAGAAAGACAATAGTTCTTTCTTTTGTAGCTGATGCAAGGCTTTACCAATGAGCACTCCAGTCCCTCCAGGAGCTGGCAGCTGCCAACTTGATTTTTCTGGCATATGCAAGAGAGGCAGCAAAACCTTTCCCAATTTACCATTATAATTAACCTTACGACTTTGTCTGCACTTAAAGTTGGGGCTCCGTTTGGCTTTATGAAGAAGATAATTGTGACGTAATTTGCATGTGTACTTGGCTTTTCAACGTCCAAACCTGGCAAACATCTTAAGAGTTTCTTTTTCACTAGTAGCATTTCTTGCTGAAGTCATAACATTAAAGGGTTTCCTACACCCACAGATCTTCCAGTGCATTTCTCCTCCCCTGCCTTTCTTGCAGGCAACGTGCAGTTACTGGAAAAGCGAATGTCACCTTCTTTCTCTTGCCCAGGTATGGACTCGCACCAGTCAGCCGTCTGTTGGCAGGGAAAGAATTGTGGCAATGGCTGCAGTGGTTGATTGTGAAATCCTACTTGCTGCTCCAGGCAAACTGAAAATTTTTGAGGGTAAACAAAAAAGAGGTGTGTGTGGGGGGGCTGTTAACATGCTGCAGATTTTTGTCATTTATTCCCCTTACAGAGATGTGTCTGTTGTCTTCTATTATTTGGGCTGTAATTCCACCTATTTCTTTCTGTCCAGTTCTGAGCAAGGGACATCATACCTGTCTTTAGCAGACAGTGTCTAATAGGAGGATTTAGTTGTAAGGAAAGGCTGTACCATCTTCACCTTAACTTCCACTGTGGTATTGGTGAAAATACCAAACTGAAGCCCTTTTTGTGTCCTCAGAGCAGTTGCAGCGTGGCAGTGGGAAGTGCTCTGTTCTGCTGCCCTGACTCTCACTGGGCACGGAGGAACCTTCTCAAAGGGACTGTCACGTCATGGCACGTTCCCATTGTACCCTCAGTCTGCCTGCTGAGGCAACCAACTATCAGAGGTGGTTTTTAAAACCGAGAAAAGTTCCTGGGGGTTTTGAGAACGCTTTCTGGACTGTGGAATTTTTGGTGGTGGTGGTTTTGGCTTGTAGTTTTGGGGTTTTTTTGCGGGGTATCGGTGTGAGGAATCAGTTTCTCTGTGAAGTAAGATCATGAGGGCGCAACACCATTTCAGAAACCCACTGGTAACCTTTCCTCTCACACACAAACACACCCCCAAAACCTGCTAATCCTTCAGAGCTGGTTAGTGTTTTGGGTTATGTCTTTTTCTGAGCTTCCTGAAAGTTCTTTATGTGATGATAGGTTTTATTTCTGGTAGTCAGCTGTTTTTCATAGCATCTCTGAAAAGAAACCTAAAATCTGCACCACCTGGAGCTGCTAGCCAACTCCAACAACTTTTTGCAACCCTGTGGTGAAAGACAGGAAGGTTGGTTGTGGGTGATGTGTAAGAGGAGAACATGCTCCCTATGTATTTCCTGCTTCAAAAGAAATAAGAGAAATTAGGCCAGTGGTTTGGTAAATTATATGAAAAATAGACCTTGCTTGCTAATGGAGTGTGAAGAAACTGATGTACTGAAGATGATCTATAATATTTCATATTTCTCTGAGGAGAAAAAATGATAAACTTGATGGTGTGTGATTTATTCATGTTTCTGAACATAAAGAAGAATCCTGAAGTCAACTGTCTGTTTCACACTCTGAGACCGATAGCAGGACTTAGACTGGGATTTAGCGGCTGGGGTTTGTTATGAGAAGTGCGGAGGAGAGAATCATTGATTAATGATGGAGTTGGAAATGTCTATAGATGGGATAGTTACGCAGAAACTGCAGCCTTTTCCACATACCTGTTTTATTGCTTCACAAAACATGATGACAAATACGTTAAATTTGTTGGGGATTGTTTTGTTGGCGTGTTGGGGTTTTTTTGTTTGTTTTCTTGTTTTCTCTTGCTATTACTGCTTTCCTTTGCTGTCATTGCCTTTGCACATTCGGAGTTTTGCCCTTCACTGCAACGGAACAGTCCAGTCCTGTTACTCTATTAGGCTGATTCATGCTGTACCTCTCTGGTGAACTGCTTTTTGAGCAGGGTCATCAAAACCTTATGTAATTTCGAAATTCAATTGACAGTTTCTTAGGACCAAAAGGGTTGCTTTTCTTTGTTCTGCTCCTGCAAGTGTGGATCTTCATCTGACTCCTGCGAGAGATCTCCACGGTTCAGAAAAGAGCACAACTTCTTTTGCTTTCTGGCCTCAGGACCGACTGCTGTGATACATGGTCTTGAGGATGAAGTACATGAAAGAAAAGACCTTTGAAATCTGGCATATCCTGCAATAGAAGAGAAGAGGGGAAAAAAACAAACCCAAAACACAGAGAGTAACACAGAAGGTAGGCTGTACAGGAGCACATGTGCTTTTTCAGGGATGAAGTAGGGGGAAAAATATGCACATAGAGGCTTTGGGGTTCTTCAAGTACTTGGCGCTGTACTTGTATCCACAAATGTTGACCTTCAAAATATATATTAAGTTGTAGCCACCATTGGACCAAGGACAGAGTTCTAGAAATAACAATGTTGTCGGATAAATCATACATAGATGAAACAAGGTTATGGAAGAGAAAGACCAAACCCAAACTGTAGACTGGAGTGATTTATGCATTGCAGTAAACTGTCTCCGAAGATGTGAGGGAAAGATAATAGATTTTGACTAGACTTTCCTTGATTCCTGAAGAGGTAGCATAGCAGAAATTGCAAAGGTGCTTGAGAGACACATGATGACAAGCAGATGTTCAAAATTGTACTCCTTGGATGTTGACATAATGGCAAGATATAGTTATGTGAGCAGTTGGAGTGGGGCATAATAGCACTGTATTTTGAAGGTTATGAGAAGTGGGAGAAAACTAAACCAAGTGGTAAGGCTGTGTGTGTATTTTTCAGTGCCTGAAGCACTATTCTGAGAGTATTTGAAAAGGGCAAGTTTGCAGATGTTAGGGCCAGAGGGCAAGCAGTGGGCTACAACACCTTTCACCTTTTGGGTCACTAGTTCAAAATGACCCTGCTTCATCTAAAAGTCATTGCCATCTGTTGGGTGGCTGCAGGCCAGCATGGAATAAATGAATGGCATCAATCCAAGCACAGACAGCAGCAAAGGTATTATCACACATTAGGACCTCTTCTGATGGCCTTGAGGTTAAAGGGGGTAAATGACCCGCCATGCCCCAGAAGCAGCTCAGTGGCTGAGCAGGGAGTCCATGGGAGGTGGTTGTGATGCTGCTGCATTTTGCTTGTTTTGTATGTAAAAGGAGCAATTTGGTGTCTGGGGCATGTCCCTGTAATACGCTTCCCAGCATTGCATTAGGATACTTTTCAATGTGGATGTGGGTGTGTTTTCAAAAATAAATATTATCTAATGTTGGGAAAATCAATGAGAAACCAGAATGCTTTAAGCACAGAGAGTAAAAGGTGTAGGTGTCCGTATGTCTTTCACATGCAGTCTGCTTCCAGGTATGTTAGTGAGGCAGGTAGATAAGCTCATGCCTCATGTTTTCCCATCAGAGGTTTTTTGCAGTGGAGCGCCCACTGAAGAGACTTTGTCTATAAGCACTCCTAAATGACAGCTGGACATGCAGCATGAGTTCATTTGTTTATTCTTATCTGGTAGCCTCTGAACAAACTGATGAACAGTTTGATTTGACAAGGTCGTACTGAGGATTTGTGAGGATTAACCTATATGTGGCATTTACTGAGAGATCAGACAGGTCATGAAGATTGGCATTAGGGAGTCTAAGAAGATCCTTTTTCCCTCCCTTCTCCCCTGAAAGCCTCAATCCAATTACTGTCTTATTTTTGACTCAATAAAAGCGAAATGAGCATGTACCATCCTCCATGTAAGAAGTGAATGGTACTGTGACTTAAAATGAGTATCAGGGTAGGGCTGTCTAATAATCTTTCTGGCCTGCTCACCTGATGTTATTACATTATTCACACTGTTGCTGTAGTCATGGCCATTAATGGCCTTTTCAGTTTCTACTACGATGCCTCCTCTTGGGAAAGGAGAAAAAGTTACCTTTGTGTGCTGCATGAAGCATTGACATAATGGATATTGTTATTTACACTTGTGTGTTCAGAGATAAGAGTGGAGTTTGAGGAAATGCCTTTGGAAGTTACTATAAAAACACAGTAGCTAATTTTATGAAGCACGTCTTTCCTTCTGGGCAAATCAGCATCTCTTTGTGCACAGAGTGCGTAGCTGAAGTGATGCTCCCTTTATTCATTACCTTTGCTAACACGTCGGAAGGAAGGAGCATGTTTTCTTTATCTGCTTGTTCCCAAATATTCAACATCCAGACTATAAAGCAGTGGTGAATCGCCATCTATTTTGTGTCATCAGTTCTTTTTCTGTCAGGACGGTTCCTATTTACTGTTTCTTCTTCCTGCTTGCAAGATCACTGTATTGCCTTTTGCTGAATTATGTTTAGTGCAGCCTATTTATATTTCAGTAGCACTACAAACGCTGACGGCTTTATTGCGTGAGGTGCTGTATTTCTCCTCAGCCAGAGTGAGATGTTCCTCTGAAGAACTTTGTGATCTCGCAGACACAGCCTGGGAAAGGGTGAGTTGCTTTTGTGCCAGCACAGGGGCACTCTGGGGACAGAGATACATGACTTACCTCAGGGTGTGTAAGGAGCTAGGGCACATGAGGGCACGGAAAACAGATTTTCAGTCCCATAAAAAAAAAAAACCAAAACCAAAACCCAAAAGACCAAACCCTACAATTTCATTTAAGTAGGTCTAAGTACAAAATTCATTAAGTCTCTAGCTGTGGCGACTTCCACAAGCATGTTTCCTCCTGGCTGGTGATGCTGTGTTCACTGCTTGAATGGTCATTTACTTCCAAAATAGTGTCTGGGCTGGTGGTCCCCCGCTGGTGGGGCTGTGTGTGGAAGGGGACGAGGCTTCCTGAGGTTTTTTGGCCTGACTCGTGAAAGCCTCATGGTTAGTGGTAGGGTTAGTAAGAAGAGCTGTAGCTGCAGGAGGATGGATGGATATATTGAGGTGTGCTTAAGCTCTGATTACCTAACTGTAGGATTCATGAGTACAGTAAATTGTATTATTGCTGATGGGGGGTTAATTATTAATTTATTCTTTAATCAAAACTAATTAAAAATAATTTTGAAGAGTAGGAAGCTGTTCATTAGGACACTAAGAAGGAAATGACTACATAAACTGGGCCATGAGACTTCATATAAACCGAGATGATTGCTTTATTGATACTGATGGCTGATGAAGCCAGTTTGAAACTTGAGTTTGCTTCCCAGCTCTCCTGGGGAGGGGCTCTGGACTCCAGAGCAGTGAGTGCTGCCAGGAAAAGCCCCTGGTGAAGGACAGGGTCCCTGTGGCCAGTTCAAGTCTGCCTTGGATGCTCCTGACCAGCTTTAGCAGCCCTGATTGACCTTTTCCATCTCCTTTTTGCAGTGTATCACGGTGTTGGAGCTCAAAAACCAGCAGCAGCCATCTCTGTCTGCAAAGGAGAGTTTGGTTTGTGTGACGCTGAGGTGTGTCCCGTAGGAAGCTGCAAGGTTATACTGGAAGAAACCAGATCTTGGTTAAATTACTTGGCATTTTTTGCTTTCTCAAAATGAAATTAGACAGGTTTTAGCTTGTTTCCAAACAGAGAACTGCCACGCGGTTAGATTTTAATGTTTGCTGGCCCTGCTCATGTTGTGGTGTGTGTTGGAGCTGCGTATTCCAATTAACTTTTTATGATCCTGCACAAGGGGGAGATAAGTTAATCTGAACCAAATGTGCGGTTAGCACCGTGATACCTGCTGCTTCTCTCAGGGAATGGAGATACAATACAATGCTCTTGGCTCCATAGAAAAGAAAGTGTAATTTCAACTCAAGGCTATATAGGAGAAACATTGAATTGGATAGTTTAAGACAGTTTCCAATCTCAAAGAAATGCAGAGCAGATACATGACTCCCCTCCCCCCGNTGTAGGGTTTCTGAAATGTATTCAGGAAATTTATTAAAACCATACAGGAGGCTGTTTGAACAAATCAGGTCTTTCCCTAAGAGCTTGCTTCACCTTAAGTTTCATCACTCGGACGTCAGCGCTTGCCCCGAGCCTGGCTGGGTGCTGTGCTGGGGACAGGGCTCCTTTGTGTGAGACTGTTGTGCAGATGAATCTTCTCAAGAAAGGATCAGCCTGTCTGACATGGGCTGGGGTATGAATTGAAGCATCCCCAACATGTCTGATGGTTGGATTCTCTGTGACGGGCATTTAACGTGCTGACAGTACTGACCGTATCCTTAGTGTTGTGTTGATTACTTCTGAACATAAATGAATGCCTGGTGAAATGTTTATTTTCTACCCAATAAAAATCAAGACGAGAAAAATGTTGCTGTTTCCTACTTGGCACATAACTCCTGCTCTCACTCACCTTCCTGCTCTTCCCTGTATCATGTTTTTTTAATAGTCAAAGATACAGTAATAAATGCTCATTAGTTTTAAATCAAATTAGCAGAACTGCTAGGTAATGCACTGTAATTCTCACTGAGTGAGGAAGGAGGCTTGAAAGAGTGGCATGAGACGAAATAGGAAGGAAATTACCTTCTACTTTCTTAAGGATGCTGTGAAAACCAATATTAAAATGCCTGGTTTTTCTCAGTCCCTACCCCCTACCCTGTGACAGCTGTTCTTAACTCTTCTAAAAAGTCATAAGCATCCTCTTTATGATCTATTCCATTTTATAACATTTATGTTGCAGGGAAAGTTGTCTAGTTGTTTTAGTGATGCCTGGCTTCTCTTCCTGGCTCTGCTATTGTCTTTGGCCCTGATTCAGCAAAGCACTTAAGCACATGATTATCTTTACTTTTATGGGATGGTACATGTGTTTACAGCTAAGCATGTGCTTAAGTGCTTTGCTGAATCAGAGATTTTGTCTATAACCTTGGATTTATGTCTCAACCTACTCACAAGTAAAAGGAGCTTAATAGTTACCTCCAGTGATACT
Organism: Nycticryphes semicollaris; assembly: GCA_013400055.1. NCBI lineage: Eukaryota > Metazoa > Chordata > Aves > Charadriiformes > Rostratulidae > Nycticryphes > Nycticryphes semicollaris. The sequence goes on from VXBJ01000660.1 coordinate 149,726, forward strand.
ATGAAATGCAAGTAAAATACAGAATGGCTTGAGTTTGTTTCACAAACGACAAAACCCGAAAGTACAGTATAGTGTGTATTGCTTTGTTTCATTGTAAAAGAGTCTGGAGTAGGTCTCTCTAGCTGGAGACATCTACTATCTGACATTATCAGTAATCCATTAGGTTTATAGCTCCCCATGGGTTTGTTGTTTATTTGTCAAAACAGCCCTCCCGTAACTTTGGTTGTGTCTTTAGACACTCGGTATATATAACACTCGATTTCAAAGTCTGGGCTTGGGATTACAGCTCCTTTGGAAAAAACATTGGGGATGCTTTGAAAATATCACCCTCTGGATTTATAATAATCTGCTGGGATTATTGTTTAGACTGATATGACAGGAGAAGTGACTTTACCAAAAAACCAAACAAACCCAAACCCAACATTTTTTGTCTTGGGTTGATTTGCAGCACGTTTAGGAGATGCCTGAGCAGTGGTACAACAAGAACAAACAAAGCAATATTCTTCTGTTAATAGCATTTGCTACCAACAGAACTAAATTGCTTTTGAAAACAAGATGTTCTTTGCCTTATTCTTTTCCACTTAGGCATAATAACACTGAAATGCCGTATCACATTTTACTTAATGCCTGTGTACAATAACATGACCTGCAGCTTCACTAATGACACAGAACTCCTAATAAAATACAGAGATTTTACGTGTATCGTATTAGCCCTTCCCGTATCTCGCTGTGGGACTATGTCCTTCTGAACATGTCACACAAAATACAGTGCCTTTTTTTATCACATCCTTAAAGCCGTATGTACAACTAACAGGTTGTATCACCTTTTGTTACTGTTTTCTACCCCATGTTCTTCGAGAGGCCTTGCTGCTAAGAGCATGTGCAACTTTCGCTATTTTTAAAACCTATTAAAATCATAGTTTCCTTTGAGCAAGTTCAATACTTCCTTTTTCAAAGCCCTAGAATAAAATTTCCGGTCTTGTTCCACATCCTGTATGTACAGCTGAAAATCTTTATAGAAGGTCAAGTTTTGCACTCTGCGTTTTGGAGAAATAGCAATTTTTGTATTGAGCTTCTGATCTTCCTACACTATCGTTTGCATCTGGACTTTCAATTATTTAGGGGTTTATATATTTCATTCTGGATAAATTAAGTAATTGAATTCTCTCTCTTGACTAGATGGTAGGTGAAGTGTAATGGCAGTTTGGAGTATTCCCTCAAGATAATAAACTTTGTACCATCTGACAATCTTACCAAGTAGATTTTACCATATAGAGAAGGTTGTTTGGGATTATTTTTTTCTACAAAATAAACAACAGTGCTGAGAATTCGTTCAAACAATGGTGAATCTTTTAAGAGGAACGGGTATTCTGTGGAAAAGTTTGGATGTTTTCCATGTTTCAGAAAAGTGTAGTTTCAAATACCAAAAATGTACAAATTACAAAGGAGTTTCTAGGTTCAAATTTAGTGTTTTGGGGAAGTTTGGCACTAATACAGGCACAAGGACTGTTGTTCCATCAGAATACCCAGGCTCAGCACTTCAATCTGCCTTGGGGACTTAAACCCTCACTTCAATAAAGTTAATTTATTGTACAATAAATAGAGATAAAACATGAGCATGCTTAATGCAGAGCTGCAATACTAGCTCTCTGTTGTCTATCAAGAGAACTCAGATTAACTGAACAATGCCCTACAAATAAACTCCCTGGATTCATTGTTTGGATTTCAATAAATAGAGAACCTGGCAGAAGGAACTGTGATGTTCTGCATCAGTGTCAGGCAGGTTTGAATCCTCAGTTCATTCTCAACCTGAATTTCTTGTGTTCCCTAAGCATTGGAGCGCACAGGACGGGACTCAGCATGGCCAACTTCACCCCTCCGAGTGTGGGATTTCCTACGTCATCATCTGATGGTTTTGTCAGAAGAGAGAGTGGTGTACGCTCGCGGAGATGAGCTTCACCCTCAGGGTGTGAAGCTGATTTGCTGGTTACTCTGCGAGGATTTAAATGCTCCATCTTAAAAACGTTAAGCTGAGAGAGGACCAAGTGTATGCAGTTTGTTGGGGATTTAGAAAGCAGTCGAGGGGCACAAGGAAAAAGTTGCATGTGCCATATGCATGTGAGATATGTATGTATCTCATGTAATTGATACCATTAAAAGAAAGACTTTCTTATTTTTGGCCTCTCCTATTGAACTGATATTTCTAAAAGCTAAGTCAGTGTAAGCTTTGTGTTTGGTTACAGAGCTTCCAAAGAAAATTGAAGCTAACGGAACAGTACCAAAGTTTCAGGAGTTTTCAGTATCCTCTCCAGTCATTACCAAGAGTTTCAGTCATGCAGAGGTAGAGATCAGCACAGATGATCTTCTAGCAGAAGACATCTTCCAGATGATGGGTTGAACTGGATTGTCTGGTGGCTTTAGGTTGTTAGAAGTTCAGTAACCCGTAGTTAGCTGTTTGGTCCTGGCTGAATTTCACTGGGATTTCCCAGTACTTCCAGTTGAGTGTTCTAGTTTTCAGCTGCTGCCCATGATATTGGTGCCCCACTGTCAAGTATCTGGGATTCCTGCTCGCCCTTGTGCTGCAGATATAGATGATTCCTGAGCAGTGTGAAGGTGATTCCTGGTCTGGGAAACACCAGTGGAGAAAGGGCAGAGTTAGGCCTTGGTTGTAAAAAGGCTCTTAGGAAGTTACTTCAGATTAATTAGAAGTGTGAATTCAAAGTAAACTGGCAAACCCACATTAAACTCTTTGGTAGAGTCTTAGTCAAATTAAAAATATTGTTAATTTGGTTGTGTTTGTCCTATATCACTTTCAAATTATTCAGGTGCTCTCTTGCAGTGGAGTTGGGATTATTTAAGAAGTTACCTATTCCCAGCTGGCAGTGGGAACAAAATGGCTATAAAGGCATTTCTGCCCCTTCTACATCTCTGATCCTTCCAGTGACTCTACACTCCAGGGACTTGCAGAAACAGAGGATGGTGATTTCCTAATTTTTCTACACCTATTATTTTTTTGACAGCCCCCAGAAGAACTATCTTGTCATTCCCTCCCTCTCTTGTCCCCATCCACCCTAGGGCTGAGATGCAGGATTTGACAGCATGAGGCCTTCCAGCCCCTTCCTGTGTGAAGTGAAGCACATTACCTTAAGCTGCTGCTGGAGGTGATTGATGCTGCCCTGGTTTAGTTCCCACTGGGACAGGCCAGTTGAAGCAGTTGCATCAAACAGGTTACTGCGCTTCAGCTGCAGGAGTGAATCTCTTCTTACACTGCTTGAATCACACCCGAGAACATCCCCAACCGAAGGAAGGTTTCTGCTCTTGGTAACTGTGTCTGCACAGAGGTTCGGTAGCACTGTTCAATTAGCACACTTTACAAGTTTAGTCAGATTAACTTCCACATTTGTAAGTGTGAAAAGCAAGCCCTTAATGACATTTGTCTGTGCAATTCAGCGGCTGTTTTCTTAAAGCCAGTTCTTAGGTAATTTATTTGGTTGCACTTTCACTCATCAGTAAGCATTCAGCTTCAAGGATCAAGTTAGAATACATTTCTTTGTGCTTTCTGTAGTAGAAGAGAATTTTACACCTTTTTGACTGTCAGTCAGCTGTGCAGTATAGCTTTCTGGTGATGCCAGCTAGAACTAATTTTAATCTTACCAAGCCTGCCAGAAGATGAGTATTTTGACATAGGAGTTCCAAGGAACCTAAAGGAATTAAGTTCTTTCTAAAGACCTGTGTTCTTATGTGCACCTGTTGGGGACTGTTTTTGGGTGCCTCAATTTGCTTATCAAGTGCATAGCATTGTCCAAGTGAGCATTTTTCAAAAGAGCCTGTGTACGAGTATCTCAATCCATAATAAATGTCATCATTTTAGTTGAGAGAGATGTTAAAGAGGAGCCAAAGCGAAGAAGTTGGAGCATTAAGACCTGTCACAGGCAGGTAGCTGGGACATAAATACCAGCGAGTCCTGATCAGTGCAGGGTGACAGGGTTAGTGCAGGAGCTTAAGAGAAGCATAAAACAAAACTGCCATTAAACTTCCTTCAGTAATCTTTGGCTATTTACCTTCATGTTTATTATTTCATATGACTTTGCCCTGCCATTCCTTAGAGAGTATTATTAAATATAATGAATTCAGTTAGTTACAGGCCCCATATCCAGGCTTAGCCTTAGAAGCTCCAGCTTCCCTTTGATCTTCAACATACCAAAATGTGTGATTATGCTATAAAAAGATAATAGAGGGAACATCAAAGGAAAGTTGAAAAACGGCAATGTGGCTTAGTAACATAACAGCTTAAGAATAGCAGCATAACATGGAGACAACCCTAGTTATGTCTTAATGCATTTTAATATGTACTCTACAAAACCACTGTAACACTAGTCTCTGCAAAATAGGGAAGCTCTCCTTTCTCCAGGAAATCTTTTCAAATAAAGGATATATTTGCAAGTTACATATTACAGTCATGATAAGCTGGGTGGATGAAATGAGGTTCAGCTGGGTGATCACTCCAGACACTTTCCCGCTTCATCCCTGAGCTCCTGTCATTTTACCTACCAGAGTTAGGCAGGGTTTTAACCCTTGGAGCTGACAATAACTGTCTCCCATGGGAACATCAAAGCCAGTTTGGGCCAAAAAGGTGATTTAGGTGTATTTACTGTACCTCAAGCTAAATGTCAAATGTGATTAAACAGTACTATCTTGTCTTGCTTTAAGTAACAAAGTGCAGGAATTGAGGAGTGACTGCGAGCTCTTAGATGTCTCTGTATGGATTGTCTTTCAGCCTGTACATAGCAGTATCACTCTTGGACAGCACAGCTCTTCTCCCCCAGGTCAATCAACCATATTTAGGAGAAACGGGATGCCAGCAGGAAGGAGTGTTTATGTAGATCCTCTACAAAAGAAGAATTTTTTTTTTAAAGATAAAAAATGGCGTGTGCAGCCTTCAACGCATTTACAGCACTGGTTTTGCTTGTGATAGTATCTACCTTTCATCCATGGTTTTTACCTGTGCTTTATGGGTTATTCAGAGAAGTGCAGTGATTGGGTGTCCTTAAGCATTAGCCCCATGGTAAAATGCAAAATCTGAAAGACAAAAGGATAAAGGTGATGTTACCAGGGCCTTGCAAAAGGAAGTACTGACCATTTCTGTGAGGCCACAGATAGTGCCAAGTATTTGCTTCTTCCTGAACCCTTGTTGATCACACAGTTGTTTGTATGTTTGCCCTTGGGCATTTATAGAATATCCCATGTGACCTGCAGAGATGTTCCGGTGGGATTAGTGATACAGAGCATCTCAGTTATAGAAAAATGCCCAACACACCAAATTTAAGACTGAAGGTTTCTGGCTTGTAACAAATGCTTGGCTTGTTGGGTCCAGCAGGATGCCCATGAGCCAGCNGGGTGAGTGTCAGGAGGATGGAGCCAGGCTCTTCTCAGTGACAGGCAATGATAGGACAAGGGGCAATGGGTGCAAGCTGGAACAGAGGAGGTTCCACTGAAATATGAGGAAAAATTTCTTCCCAGTGAGGGTGAGGGAACACTGGAAGGGGCTGCCCAGAGAGGTTGTGGAGTCTCCTTCTCTGGAGACATTCCAAACCCACCTGGAGGCGTTCCTGTGTGACCTGCTCTGGGTGTTCCTGCTCTGGCAGGGGGTTGGACTGGATGATCTTTCAAGGTCCCTTCCAGTCCCTGAGATTCTGTGATTCTGTGATCTAAAAATTAAGGTGGTTGGTAGCTTTTGAAAATCCCAACATTTACTTACATGACCACAGCGAGAAATGATAGAGTTCTGCAGATTTTACCCGTCTGAGGTAGCTACAAGATCCAGCTTTCCATAAAGTGCTTACTATCATCATGGCCAGTGTTCAGAAGTTCCGTGTATGGAGGTGTGAGCTAACAGGCTTAACTTCTTGTGGTGACATTAAGCAAATTTTTTTTCAAGATGGGCATTATTATGTGGGTTTTATTTATGTAGTAGGTAAAACCTTAACAATCAAGATATTTCATCATGGGGGCAAGTAATTTATTTGAAATAAATTTGTGTTCATATTCACTACTTGTTTTTGTGGATGTGCATTCGATATTGTTAAAAACAAACCATTTATATTTTTTTATAAGGATAATATCCCTGTTCCTCATTTCTAACAGCCTTTTGAAGGACACCCAGATGCAAGAAAGATTTCTAAAAATTGAGTTGTCTAAACTTTCTTGGGTTTGGTTTGTTTTTGAATGCCTTTTTAGACAGCCACACAACCTTTCTAAACAACCAAAATAGACTGAAAAGGGACGGAAAATTATCTGCTGAGGTCCTTTGCTTTAATCAGCAAGAAGGGAGAGGACACATCCAACCTAGGTGCCCTTTAGCTGCTTTCCCTCCTTTTATGACGTCTCCAGCAGGGAGGAGATGGGCCCAATTTCCTACCCTGTTCTTCCTCCTAAGCAATTCTTTAAGATCTGTAGAAACGTAAGGCCCCACTGTATTCAGTGCTGTTCAGGAAAGAGAATTACTGTACCCAGACACCTTACAAGCTAAATAAAATGGGATATTCCATTTTTTACTACAGGGAAGCACCCACTAGCTAAGGTGTCTGGGGGAATGAGTGCAGTGTTACTGCCTGTTACCTCCAGCACAACACAGTCCCTCCCAGCTGAATTTTGTCTTTTACTGGGGAGTAAAACACAGGAAATAGATGTTCTAGGCTGAAGTGATGAATTAATGGGTTTGTTTTCTTTATTGTGTTAGGTCAAGTTCTTACATTCCCAGAACAGTTTATGTTTGCTCAAATCTTGTGTTGTGGTAGACAATACAGTCCTGGTGATTTTGAGTATTTGCCTGGATTTTAAATAGCAATAGTTTCACTTCCCCTTCACATCAGATAACCACGCTAGAAATTTTGGTAGATAATCGGAGAAGCAGTGACCCAGGCTGGGTTTTCTACTCGGCATGAAAAGTGAGGCTTTTACTTCTGTATACTTACTTATGTTTCTTAAAGATCAGTACATAACTTAATGGACAAAAAAATAACTTAAACCATCACTGTAGTTAAAGCATGACCTTGAAAATACTCCTTAATTTCTTTTTAAATGTTGGAACTTGTCCTCTGTTGTTTCGGTTTAGCAGAGCATGGAGGCAGCTGTCAGGCAGCAACAGACCATGAGCGAGACCCTCAGAGTCACTGGAGTTGTTTCTGTCTTTGCTTTCCGTGGGAGCAGGACACTACCTTGACATGTCCTTCCTAGCACAGTGACCCTGAAACCTGCTGGGGAGAGGAGGATCAGGCTTTCACCTGTCACGTCCCCTCAGACCTCCAGTTTTCAGAGAGATTCATCCCTGGGAGCTGATTTTGCAAAATCCAAGCCTTTCACAACAGGGCTGTCTCTGCCTTTTTAGCCTTTTGTGCCCGTATGTCCCTGCCACCTCCTCCGAGGCAGCCTTGAAATGCAGTTAGTTGTTGTTTTTAAATACAATCAATGGAGTTGTAGTCTGCTGCTTTAATGAATTGTAGAATCATAAAATAATTCAGACTGAAGGGACCTCCGGCAGTCTCTAGTCCAACCTCCTGCTCAGGCGGGGCTGGCTGTGAGATCAGACTGGGTTTCTCAGGGCTTAAGAAATCGCCGCTTCCCTCCTGCTCCTGGCTGTACGGCTGTTCATGCAGGCCAGGATGCATTTATCCTCTGTGGCCAAGCACGCTGCTGGGGCCCTTCTCTGCTCACCTCCTGTCCCCTGAGGTCTCTGCTGCAGAGCTGTCCCCAGCCTTCAGCCCCTCAAAGTGTTATTCCTTCCCTGTGAAGGCATGTGAAGACCTTGTCCTTTGCCTCACCGTTTTACATTGCAGCTGACTGCAGAGTAGTATCTCTAGGAGAGGAAAAAAAAAGGAAAAGATCATGTTTTGCTCTCCGTGGATGACTGTGTAAAAGACCTTCCACTGCATCCTGCCTCAGAATAAGGTAATACCTGCCTTCCAGTGATAAATGAAACAGGCAGCTCAAACTCAGCGCTGCCTGGACTCCTTGGTGAGCAGGATTCTGATCCTAACAGCTGTGCAGGACCTTTTAAATATGATAGCATTTTTCCCTTCCATCTTCCCCTCATAATCCCCATGTGTTTTGAACCTCAACACTTGCAAGCAGTGGCAATTTCAGTATTTTGATTCATGTATTGCTTCCAGGAATCATCTGTGGAGAACAGGCACTGTGTTACTGGAGTTTGGCTGGCTGAGACAGTCACTTGAGAGCGAGATGGTAAAGAAAAACCAAAGTGATGGGATTTAGCAGAGAAGGGAGGTATAACATCATGTTTGGATGAACATCATTCTCTTTTCTGAAGTTATAGTTTTCTTTCTGTTGCAGGAGACCTGGCCTGTTGCACGTGAATGCGAAAAATAGCTTGTGATTGAAAGAAAAGTAAAAGTAGGGCAGATTGCATCAAAATCACTAACATCTTAAGAGAGGGCATTTTGTATTAAGCCTTATCGCTGAAGGGGTCTAATAGCAGTCATGGCAGTGTGCACTGGCATAAAGAGTATGTTTTCTCTTTCTCTCTGGCTTGTTTTTAAGAAATAAGAAAGGCAAAGCTGGGAGGAGACCTCAGACATGCTGCAGATGAGGTTGTTGTGGCTTTAAGACCTGCAGTCAGTAGGTGGTAGTGAAGATACAGCAATGGGAGATGGGCAGGCAGTCTCCTAATGCCTCGTTAGCCACTTTGATTTTATGTGGAGGATGGGCAAGGGGAGTGGGAAGAGCTGTGGTCTATTTGGGGAAAAAAATATCACAGCCTATTAGTTAGAAGCAATGAAATGGAGACAACTTCAGGGACTCCATTAAGTGCAGTGTGTTTAGGCAGAGGGAGTCCCCAGGTGAGGAGTGCTATTCTAGAGGATTGTGTACTGCAAAATAATTGGACTTGGGAAATCAACTGGGCTTCAGTGGCCTCGTGTAGCCTGATACCAGGGAAAGAGTAAGCGAGGAAAACGTTTCCTTTTCCTTACTTTTTTTTTTTCCTTCCAGTCTAAAAGCTGCAATGAATACAAAGAGGAAACATCATGCTAGATAGATTTACTGTCAATAGTCGTTTGAATAATACAAACAATGGCTATAATTAAATTTCATTTTGGCAGGGGAGTAGTCGGAGCATGTCATCATAACGCCAGCTTGTAGTATATTATTCTCTTGGCATCCTGGACTTTTCCTGTTGCATTCACTGCATAAAAATGATGCAGATTCAATCAGAAAAGGCTGAATCTGCAGGGATGTGTGTTAGTGCATTGATATGACTAGAATCAGATTCTTAAATAAAACCTTCCTGCTTATTTGTTTATTTATTTATTTATTGAAACAGATAAATTAGAAGTGGCAGAACAAGTTGAACTAGAGCAACTTTTTTGCACCCAGAGCAATTGCCAGATGAAATTATGTTGACCGTGTTAGTGAAAGACTCCAGTGCATACATGAATCAGAAGTAATGGCTGCATCATTTCTTGCAGGTAACCAAAGTCACTGGTTAATATGGTAAAAGTTGTACCAGAGCCCCAGCACTCCCATCAACGCATGGGAAGGGTACCCCTGAATTCCCGTTGCCTCCAAAATAACACCTTGACCAAACAGTGATATTTATGAAATGCACCGTTGCTAAAATGCAGGTTTTGTCTTGCTTAATGTGTGTTAAGAAATGTTGTGAGGCATCGGCATCGCTCAGTGAGTGTAAGCAATTACGTGTTGAGTCTGGTTCTCATTGATGCTGAGTGTGAATGAGAATCAACCTCTCCTGCACTTGCAGATCTCTAGACGTGTGGGAGCCCATCAGTCACAGTGTTAACAACTGCAAAGGTGACAAGAAAAAGTAGATTGGGTGTAACAATGCCTAAGCCCCTCAGTTCTCTCACTAAATATTTTTTTTCTGCTCTCCTCTTGATAGCTGCAGAACCTCAGGTATTAATTTGGTCAGTGCAGGCAAGACTTCAGAAAATAATGCATTATTGAGTTAAAAGGCACAATGTAAGATGCTATTGGATTAAGAATGTGTATGCTGTAGTGTAAGTTAATGGAACAGTAATAGTGAGAAGTGACCTTCTTCCCCTCCAGAAATGGAAAAAAAGCAACACTTAGCAGTAGAAAATAAGATGTGAACCTCTGAGAGTAAGGTCACTGCAACTCCCAGCATATGTGGCCCTGCAGTAATAAAATGCTGTCTGTGGCAAACCAGTGCATCACTCGTTACTATTAGTGCATAAACAGGATCATATTATATTGGCCAATTCCTCTAATAATAGCAAAGTACTTGATGTGTCTCTTCCTCAAAATATCAGTTGCAAATTAAGAAGACACACAGAATAAAAAAAGGAAGATATGATCTTATTCAGCAGTAATCTTCCTTCCTCCCCTTAGATGAGGCCATTTATGTGACATTCCTGTTTTCCTCTGTCTTCTCCATTGAGAATGAGAACAAAAAACCCCAACCCAAAGAAAACAAAAAAACGTCATGCAAACCATCAGAAAAATGCTGTTCAAGATCACATTTCCTGGGTGCAGGACTTTTTTTAGGCCAGCTAGGAGACAGCAGTAATTAGCCTCTGCATTTCCTCATTAAAATATCATTAGTGAAGGCTTTGTTCCTTCCAGATGTTGCAAACAAGGTTTATTGTATTGTGTTATGTCAGTGTAGTTTACCAGTAGCCAGATGTTATATATGAATTTAAAGATGCCTAAGCAGAGTTGTCTGATCACAGCCTGCCCTTTATTATTGCAAGAACCGAGTTGTCATTCAGGTTCTTGTGTGCGTGTGTAGATAGTGTTGATCACTGACAAGGGGACACGTGGTTACAGCTTCTCTTGGAAGACACTCACTATCATTGCTCTAAATAAATCAGTGCTTCCATAATCAGATGAGAAATATTACAAGCAATAGCATTTGGCTACTCGCTTACTGCAGGGTGGATTTAACTTCATAATGTGTGTATATAACTGTGTCCAGTTCTGGGCTCCCCAGTTCAAGAAGGACAGGGAACTGCTGGAGAGGGTACAGCAAAGGGCTACAGAGATGCTGAGGGGCCTGGAGCATCTCTCTGTGAAGAAAGGCTGAGGGACTTGGGTCTTTTTAGTCTGGAGAAGAGAAGGCTGAGGGGGGATCTGACCAACACCTAGAAATACTTCAGGGGTGGGTGTCAGGAGGATGGGGCCAGTCTTTCTTTCAGTGGTGCCCAGTGACAGGACAAGAGGTAACAGGCACAAACTTGTACATAAGAGGTTCCACCCTTGACGGTGGCAGAGCCCTGGCAGAGGCTGCCCAGAGAGGTGGTAGAATCTCCATCTCTGGAGACATTCAAAGCGCACCTGGTTCCTGTGGGACCTGCTCTGGGTGGAGCTGCTTTGGCAGGGGGTTGGACTAGATAATCTCCAGAGGTCCCTTCCAACCCCAGAGCATTCTGGGATTCCGTTATAAACATTTTTGCAAAGTTAGCAAAAATCCAAATTTTCCAGATTTTAAAAGAAAATAAGTGAAACTTGAGGAACTGTTACATCACTTCTTTGTGATAACCAAACTATTTTACATGTTCTGTGTGGATAACAGTCTAAGTTTCCTTTTCTTTGTTCACAATTTCTCTTGCCAGAGTATCTACCCCAATGCAATGTTCAATATACACTTAATGGGCATGTTTTTCTGAAAAACCCATCAGTTTGACTCAGTTTTACACTGTGATATCAGTGTCTAAAAAGGTATTTTAAAAGATTGAAAAACAGCGTCTTAGATTTGGAGGGTTGATAATGCAATGGCAATGATTCCAGATGGAAAGATTCCCCAACTCTGTAATAAAATATCAAGTTGGTGGATGACACTGATTTAAAAAATCACTGTCGGAGCCATGGTGTGTGTTTGGATGAAGGGGGAAGGCAGTCCCCAGGGACACAAACACAGCAACAATATGTTTTGCTGTACTTAAAACCAAAGGCAATTATTCATCTGAATCCCAAAGTTTTCCAAGATTTAAGTTTGAGGTTAATTTAAGGCTTTGATTTGAGCCAGCCAGTGTCAGAACCTCGAGAAGCCTTTAGAGACAAAGTTCTTCATCACATGCATGTGCTAGAGAGGAGATTTACTGACAAATGTAATTTCCAACAAAAACCACCTCCCTGAAATCTCAACTTGCACTTACTGGCTGTGAAAAATATTGAACCAGTTCTGCCCTCCCCTTTCTCCTCCCCAATACCTCTTTTTGCTGATGCAGCAATCTTCCAAGCAAACTTTCTGAGCTACCTTGTTACTCAAATGAAAGTACTTTCCTACTAGGATTAGCATCTGTTTATGGGATGGTTCCTGTTTTTCATAATTAGATCCTGAGCAGAAATGCAAAGTCTGCTGTGTAAGAGGATAATGAATCTTTATTGCACCAGTGCAAATCAGATTTGTGCAAAAGGCCCTTTGAAAACAGTAATAAGCAGAGACAAGTATTAAGTCACCAAGATAAGGTTCTTGCTTTTATACGTTCCTTTTATAAATGGGAATTGTCACTACCCAGTGGATTTCGTGTGCCCTTTCCTGCCACTCAAAAAGATTTTAGCCTTGACCTTAAGCTTAGTACAAGCCAATCCCACCTTCCTCACAGTCAAGCCTCTAAAAATATATATTTTAAGGAGTGAAAGTAAGGATGGGCTTTGTCTGCTTTCTTTGTGTGTCTTCAGTAGCGGTGAAAAGTGAGGAGGAAGGGAGCCTCTTGAAATGTCCGAGATACGATCTAATCAGCCGTCCCAATGTCCATTTAGCACACGCTGTAACATTTTAAGCATCTCTTGGCCACTCTCTCAGAAGGGAAGGCTCATGTCATCCCTTGTATTTTCCCATTGTACACATCATTTCCTGGCGAATGCAGGATTTATTCCCCAGCTAAACCCTTCTTGACAGGTTTGTTATCTGTTCACCCGGTCGGCGAGCCCCTGAGAGGCAGAGCATGGCTGTTAGAGAGAGAGAGGGGAAGGAGAGGGCGGGGGAGGAGGGAGGAAGAAAGAGGACTGGGAAGCAGGGCAAGGAAATGTCAAGCGAGCTGCCAAGGATGGATATTATAGCTGCTGGGGACCTTAGAGAGTATCATGTGTCTTTTGTGTCTATTTTACAGTCAGTGCTTCATGTAAGATGGCAGTCTCGCCTGGACTGTGCTTAGTATTGATTTACTCCCAGGCAACGCACAGACCATTTTAGGAGTACATGGGAGACTAGGAAAAAAAAAAATCCTCCCACCCCCGGCTCCGTTCCAGCCTGCAATTTTTTCTGTAAACAAACACATCTAAAGTGTTTTCTATTAAGTTCACTCTCTCTTGTTTTTTCTATGTTGGTTTTTTTTTTCAAATTAGCAGATAGTTGTATGGAAAGCAAATTGATCAGAGACTTCTCAATGAACAATAGATGCCTAGAAAGTAATATGGCTTATTGTCTTCTATTCAGACTTCAAAATTCGTGGCCTTTCTGGCTTTTAGAGGAAAAGGCAGAGCTCGTATAACCCACCACCAGTTCCTGGATCAAACCTACCAAGGATTAGTTGAAAGGTGCAAGTGTGCTGAATTGGAGAACTTTTATTTATTTATTTTTTAAATGTACATGTAATATATAGTCCTTATTATTTCCCTTCTGTTGTTTTCTGCAGTTGCTGTAGAGCTCTGGTGCAGCGTGGGAGATGGCAGAGGCAGCCGTATGGCTGGCTGAACAGCCAGCATCTGCTCGGCTCGTGAATAAGCTTAGACGGGGTGTGCTTCCCTCTGGCAGCCTCAGCTCTCCCTCCCTCTTCCTGGGGTTCAGCATCTCCGCTCTGGAATTCAGTGGGTGCTGAATTTTTGCATCCCCAGTGCTCTTCTTAGCATCTTGCTTCTACCTCCCTGTGGTTCCGCACCTTGTGCCCGTGTCTGGTTGGTGTGTTTGCTCCAGGTGGGGCTGCCTGGGGGTCTGCTTGGGGGTCTGAGCATTAGGGCCGAGCAAGGTCTGCTCTGCAGGGTCAACGCCTGGAGTCATTTCTCCACACTGGGCTGTGGGGGGGACATAGTGATGCTGATCACCCTGGGGCAGCTGCTGATGTTTTTTCACCAAAAGAAATAGTATTGGTGCCCATATATACCAAATTATTCACATCTATGCTTTTTTTTTTTTTTTGGTCTTTGGAGCTGAAAATAAGGTAAAGGCTTTCAGTTTAAAGGCTTACCAAGGTTGTCATATTTTTCTGGGTTCTGAATTTAAGCGGGTTTAGTTTATCAAAGATGGGCTTGTGTGTGGTAATGTTTGGCTTTTTTGGGGGGTTTTAAGGCTATATTGAACATTGAGTGTTCTCAGGGTGCAGCAGCCTTAGCTGACTCTGTTCCCTGGGAGCAGGGGTGTAGGAGTTTGACAGGCAGCCCAGGGGACACGCGCACTGGGGACAGAGCACGCCGGGCTGGGGGCTCCACATGCTGTTGAAAAACTCTGCGGAGGAGGATAGTGCTGGGACAAGACGGGGTATCCAGGGAATTTATGGGGAAAGAATCTGCAAATGTACCTTATTTCGGTGCCTGTGATGCCAGGGGATGGTGGGAACATGTAGCTGCCCTGTGGAGGCTTGAGGGCTAGATTTCCCACCTTCCCTTGTCCGCCCCCCTGGGCCATTTAGCGGGTGGGGTGGCAGGTCACCTCCCAACTGTGCTCCTCTAAGCACAGAGAAGCAAAATCAATTTCTGCTGGCAAAGAATATTGGCAGTTTTAGTAGAAGATCATTATAGGAGTGAAATATTCCATTTTAAAGGTAGAGAGCAAGCAAAAATGTTCAAAGCATTTCACATATGTTAATTAATTTAGCAAGCAGTGCTTCTTTAATGAAGTCATGCAACAAGTTAGTGGCATAACCTGGGAATAAATAGAGTTCTGAGCTTTTTTCTTAGTTTTGTAAGACACCCTAACACATTTCTGAACTCAAAAAAAATCATTTGGAGGGATACTGTACGAGGAATTAAGTATAGCAATGTTGCCAAACCACTCCTATTGCAGTGTATTAGAGTACCACGCATCTTTTCTCATTCCCTTTTTAGAAGTGAGAACAATTTGTTTCAAAGTCTCATTATTTCTGACTGGCTGCCTCATTAAGCAAGTACTGTGACGGCAGCAGAGGCTGTGATTATAAACACCAGGACAATATGTTACGCTGTTTGTAACTCCACAGATAGAGGAAAAAGAAATGTTTTTCCACCCTTCTATGTCTAGTCAAGGTTCGGTTTTTTTTCCTCCTCCCTTCCCTCAATCCCTCCCAAGCTAGTTCTAATAGTAAAGCATGTCACTTATAATCTGCTAATTAAATCATTTCACTCCATTTTATATAATTTTTAATTTAGCATTCATTTTCAACTTAGCTTTTGGCTTCATTTACTGATAATAAACAGCATTGCACACAACACATGTTCCTCAAAACAGTCATTCACACACGTACAGATGCCAGTAATTTTGCCAGTATGCCATGCGTATAAATATTAAATATAACATCCCACCCTCATTTTACCCGTGATTGAATGTGCATGTTGCTGTTTCGTTGTACGATACACTGTAATAAGGCGAAACACGACAGATTTGGATGAAGAGCCTTCAGCGCTCTGTTGTTCACTAACCCTGGACCTTAGAATATTTGCGGGGTGTTCTGTGCTGCGCTGGCCCCGTGGCAGCTTCTCCGGTCGGAATAATAGGGTTTGACCTGACTCTCTTCCTGGTCCATTAGTTGTTTTTAACACATCCATCTGCTGGTCTTTTTTTGACCATTATGAGGGGGATTGATGACCCAAAGTGAAAGGCTGACATTTATGATACCAGCCTTTGTCTGCTTGAGGCCAGATAGTCACATCAGAGCTGGCATCTTGGTGACAGTCCAGGGGACTAAGCTTCAGCAGTAGCTGCAATTCTAAGGTCTGATCATATCCATCTCAAATTAAGCACAGACACTTAAAACGTTTCAGTTTCTTTAGAGGTGGGAATATTGTGAATTCAGGAGACAAGACCTGCACCCACTACTGGAAAACTGGTTTGGTTTTTTTAATTGGATCATAGCAGTCCTGCTGACATCGTCAGTGTACCCTATCCCCTACACACGGATGTGTGTTAGACATGCCAGAGCGAGTGCTTCCTCGTTAGCGGTGATCAATCTCGTTACGTATTTCATCCTGTATGTTACAGTATGGCTCACAGGCCGCCAATGCGCACCGCGGGAAGAAAGGGACAGAGTGGCTGTAACGATCAAGACATCAGCCAGTGGGAGATAAAGACAGGGCATTATTTTCTGGTGCTCCAGAATATATGCCAAGGTGTCTGGGGTTTACGAGGTATCCAGTCTCCTATTTGTAAAGGCAGACACACACACACACAGAAGTCAAAGAGTCGCTGGTGATCGTACGTGGCAGGGGTTTGAAGAGCACTGCAGGGGAGGTAAAAAGGTAAAGCTCCCCCTCATTTATTTGAGCTTGTGAAAATTGCCATTGCTGCTGGATCTGCAGCTCCGAAATGGATTTTCTCAGGTTGTAAGGTCAGCGCGCCCCCCGCTGCCCCCTCCCCAGCCAGTGTAGACAGGGAGAAGAGGTAATATCACAGACAAGATGTGCTGCTGGTACTTGCTGTTCTGTTAATTAATCACCAAACCACTTTCCATTATTTCCTTTTAATTATAACATTATTTGACCATTCAGATTTGTACTGATTAAACCATCATTTAATTGACAAAGTGTACAGTAATGCTAATGTTTCCTGTCAGTTTAAATTACACACGTGGCACCTACTTTTCTGCTGGCACAGATTAGAGGGAGAGTGGCCTTCGCACCAGCCGGCATCGGCGCGAGCAGCGATGTACCACTGCGACCCAGCAATTGCTGTACCCCAGCTTGAAAGTAATAATGGTAGGCATAATTAAAAACTATGGAAAAAAAGCCGTACGTCACAGTAAAATAGACTTGAATGTCATCATCAGTTCCATGAAAACAGCATCTGCTGCAGAGACTTCCTCTGGACATCAAGGGAAGAAAATCTATTAATGTTTCCAGGAGTGGCTGGTAGAATGTTTCCTTGTTACATTGCTCATCATATTATATTATTTTTAACTGAGTGAAACATTAGCCTGTCTTTCCTCAATCTCTCTTTTTTCTTTTTCTTTTCTTTTTTTTTTTTTTTCCTTTCCTTTTAACAGATTTGTTTTCCGCTCAATTAGACTTGTGATCACAAGAACACAAAGTAGTATTTTTCTCCTTCTGGAAAGACTCTTACAGTGTGATGGGCAAATTGTCAGGAATAATTATACCAAATGGTGGAGAGAAAAAAAAATAAATGATGGAAAAGATCTCTCCCTGCTAGTGATATGTTTTATTTAAGACACAGTGAACATCGAGCACATTTGTGACAAGGTGAAACTGGCAAGTGGAGCTCTGCCATGGTTTTATTTTTAATTGCTAGTGAACTAATTAGACGGCACAAAATGTTACATAAACCACACATACTTACACACAAAACCTAACAATGTGGATTGTGTTTTTCAATGAAAGAACAGATGAGTTGGATGTGAAGGGAAGAGAGAATACTTCAACGTACCACCTGTCCTGCCAGAAGGGCTCGAGATTTTTGTTGTCACTGCTGCTGGGTTATTTTGAAGGGATTTAAAGTTATTTGATGGTACTCATAAAATCATAAAGTTCCCTTCAGGACCAGGGAGTTTTTAAGCCCTCTTTACTCTGTTTCTGGGTGAGTAGAGCTTGCCATACACTGTGTGGTTTGGTGAGTGGACGTTTGCAGCTGAAGAAAAGGTAGTGTAAGAGAATTTTGTCTTTAACCTTCACAATTCAGCTGTGGCTTGGATCTGTAAAAGCAGGGATGTAGGTGCCTGAGGCTTTTATCAAAAGGTGGCTAACCTCTTGCAGTCCTAAATTTTACTGGAAGACGGCAAAGGTCAGGCTCCTCAGTGGCCAAATTGACTTATGGAAATAGAAGCTGGGGTTTAGATCATTAATGTGCTTTTGAAATTTTTCCAGGTAGTTTGAATTTTCAGAAAATTCCAGTGTGAAGCGCCAGTGACTGCTTACCTCCCATCTTGCCAAGTATTTTTTTTAATGTTTGTTTGTGCAGTTTTTCAATTTGAGAGTCCAAGAAAAAATACATTCTGGTGTAATTCTATTTAAATTGGTGGAGTTCACAGGAATTTGTTGGAATGGTGCGGCAGTATTTATCCTACCTTTTTCCAAATATAAAAGACCAGATGTTCATCTGTCACAAATGAGTGTAGATTCTCTGAATTCAGTGGAACAGAACTTTACACTATCTTGTATTTATAGAACTAGCAGCGTCTTCCCTGGGTGGTTTCTGTGATCAGTGTACCAGTAACGTTGTGTCTCCTATTTTTAAATGACATTAGGTTGATTTTAGAATTCTCAACTTGAAGAGTAAATATTTCCCCCGCTTGGACTGTCTTACAAAGGCAGCGCACGCTCATCGTCACTCACTTATTTCTGGCCATGTTAATGTCTAATTGATAGACATTTGGCATCCCTTCTGCAGATGTGACATCTGCCTGTGCTGGGGCACTCAGCTCGGCTCTGTATTTACATACAGTGGCCCTCCATGGATTGATTGATATTTTATAATTACTAAAGCAAAATACCTGTCTACTTTGCATATCAGCTTTTTTGTTTCCTCTTGTTCAAAATAAGATGGGGTTTGCTGATTTTTTATTTTTTTTTTAAGCGTTCAGTGTATAGTAAGTATTAAGTGTGAATTGACTTTACGTTAAAGTGTTGTTCAGTAAAGAGACGGGAAAGGGATTGTGCTCACTAACTTTATTCATAACTTTTTAGATGTTTGCATTCGTGTAAGCCAGAAACCAGCTTTACGCTGGAGAGAGACAGAGATCACAAGCAGAATTATCTTTCTCTGTTCTTTTTGCAGTGGAAATTTGAGGAAGACCTGTAGTTTTTTACATACACGATGGAGAAAGACAAGGTGTTTGCCTCTAAGCCAAAAAAAAAGGCTTGGAGTGAGTTATCGATGGAATGCTTATACCAATGTGAAACTTTTATTGAAGCCCTTAAAGAAAACAACTTTTAAGTACCTTTAAGTAATCATTTAAACAGTAACCTCTTGTGGCTCCCCAAAATAGTTTTTGAATGGCCAAAATGTTTATTTGCCACTTACTCTAACAGGCCTTCTACCAAACAGTGGGCACTTCCTTGTCGCAATGCTGAAGCAGTAACTTCTGTGGGTTTATTTTTTCTCAGTGTGGGAGCTTTGGGGAGTTTTTACGTATGTTGTATGGAAGAAGTTTGATATCAGACTTGTACCAGTTGAGCACAGAGGCTGTGAATTACGTTACTGTGTAGAAACCAGAAAAACCTTCCTGCCTAATGTGCAAATCTATGAATTGGTTCTTCCTATGTATACAATTTCCCTTTTATTTAGAATTGGGATATATTTGTTATAAATAGCTTCCTTTTTTCCACCTTCTCCTCCCTTATATGACTTGGCTCACTTGCGGAGAAAACTGCTGAGTAGTAAAAAAGCTGAACTTGATGTGTGTGAAGCAAAGGGTGTTGAGTTCCTGCGTGCAGGTCCCTGCCAAAGAGCAAGATGCCATCAGGTGGGCTCAGCTGAGTGTCACAACTTCCCCCCAAGAACTGCTTTAGGTCTTGCTGAGTGCACCGTTAGTAAGGCAGTGCCTCACTTACGTGGTACAGAATCCCTTGGAGTACTTATCTTCGTAGCATTTATGTTAAAAACAAACCTAGAAATTCTGTCTAGTTTGGTTTTTCTTTTCATACCTGCAGCCGTGTTTTTCACTGGAACAATTAAAGATGGCTCCACTTTCTTCACTAACTACTTCCTATAAAGCTATTCTGCCTTTGGTCAGATAGCATCACCAGATGTTTTGGAAACTTAAGTGTGTTTAATTTTGACACAACAGGAACAATATCTTTTATGCCAGTTCTGTTTATTGCAACTGATACTTTAAAACAAAACTGGTACTCGTTTTCTTTATTCTAATTTTTAATCAAATGTGATGCACGGGAAGATAAATTAAGAATGAGAAATACACGTAACAAGTACCAGAGAAAGAGCTTCACCAGCCTCTGGGTGACAGGTGGCTGCAACTTCATTTTTCCTGGGAATTTGGTGTGGTTTTCCTAACTTGAGCCCAGACCCTGACTTATATTGGCACGTGTGTCAGCTACAAGTACCTCTGCAGCAATAGGCTGGGCTTAACATCTTCTGCTGTGGCTGAAGATGCGGGATGCTATGAGCAGATCTACCCTGCAATCAGGCATTCTTTTTGAAGCAAGGTAGTTTTTATTCAGCATGAGCCATTACTTAGAAAACAGTGTAAAGACCAGCATATTACTTTTGTCATTCATCTCCCTACCTTTTACCTACGCCTTCCCTTCCTGCCACTCTGGGACACCACAAGACTCTACAGAGCATTCTTTCCCTCAGGCTACAAACAATCCCATTCCCCCAGAGAGTCTTTCACTTCTCTGGTGAATCAGCCCTTAGATGTTTCACTTCCTAAAACATTCCTGATCTTGGGAAAGAGCTGCACAATGTCAAGCTGAAGCCTGGAAGTTGGCCATTGTCCTGTAATTGCCCCCCAGGGCTCTGGTCGGAAGTTGTATAGCCACGATGGCATTTTCCTGCTTGCTTTTCCGACTTCAGTTAGAGTAGTATATCCCTACAGGAAATTCTAATGAGCCAATATAATTATGTAGTAATTCTACCTTCCTGATGAGGTCACAGGGAGTGCTAATGCAATTATCAGATACTGGTATTCCTAGATGACATAATAGCACCACACCTGGCTAAAGCCTTTTTGATCCTTAGGGGGGTCAGTTTGGGGTGGTTTTTTCCTTTTGTTAGACTGTGCCTTACATGAAGGAGTTTGATTGGAGCAAGCCAATACAAAGGAGCCGTTTTCTTAAGCTCTCTCTTCTTCTTTCAGTTGGCTGGCTGTGAAGCCAGAAATATTAGGCGTAATTTTCATCCTTTTTTTTTTACAATGGGATCTGTTGTACTGTATTAATTTTAACATGCTAATGACTACTCAGCCATGACAGGACAGAATATTCATGGCATCTATTAAATATCTGACAATAGGAAGTATGTTAAGGATTGTTCAGTATCCGACTGGGACACATGGGGGTTGCCTGCTTGCTCTCTTGATTTTGGACACTTCAGTGACATCCCTGCTGGCTCAGTGGGCTGGGCTGCCCTTGGATGGCATCCAGGGGCTGTGTTCTGCCTTGCAGAAATGTTCACCCTCAGAAGTGTTTATTGGCTACGTGGATCGTAATTCAAGAGCAAGGAGACATTAAAAGAAATAAGAAGGTGCAAAATTAACAGCAAGCGAGGGGTTTTGGATAGTTCTTTTATTAAACTCGAACAAATGAGTCCTCGGATCAGGCTTGAGAAGGAGTTGGTGTTGATTCGTATCAACGAGTAGAGTGTCTCCAGATGTTACAGTAAACACTAAAATCAAAGAAGAATTTTAGGAGAGAACTGTCAAGAATCCAGACTTAAGTGAGGCTATAAATATTGTGTGACAGGAGGAAAGTTTATTTGATGGAGGTTTATCCTATGACTTCGTGAGATTTCTGTCTCTTCCTCTGAAACAGATTGGAGACAGGAGGTTATGGTGGATGGACCATTACCCCAACCTATTTTGGCTGTTCTTCTGACCCTGAAAGCCTTGAACACCTAATTTCATCTGTCCAGGATCATATCAGTAAGGCCCATGGAGTGTTAAATAGGAAAGTTGAAGCTTAAGTGTCATCACTGGTATCATACAGATAAGTGTTTCTGCAAAGAGGTTTTTTAATCTGCTGATAAGGATAATATGACATCTGAGCACAGGGGCAGCAGAAGGGCAAGGAGAGAAAGAAATGTGTAAACAGGCCAGTGGAATTGAAGCCTGGCCTTCAAATCTCTGAGCTCTGCAGCAGCCCACTCCAGAGATGGAATTACAGTCTGAGAAACCAGCAGGGTTTCACCGAGTCTTCAGATGTTCGTAGAAGTTTTTCATTCACAAAGTAATTCCTTCCTTTTTACCTGCAGAGAGATGAGTTATGTTTGCATCTGTGGGGTTTTTTTGTTTCTTTCTTTTAAAGGGCATGCTAATAAAAGTATAGTAAGGATTGTTAGGAGCTATTCCTTTTTTTGTTGAGGGATCCACAGTTGTGAGGCTGCATTTTAGCTGGGATTGCAGAGCAATTCAAGGCACATTAAGCTTTCGCTGACAAAACCATGTGTGAAATGCAATTGGAGACCTATATCTGTATGAAAATTGACAACTGCACTGTGTCAGTTCTGTAGATTTGAAACATACACGGTGTCAGTCCTTCAACAATTTATTCATTTGCTGATTATGAGGTAAATAATTTACATAAAGGCCACAAATCGTTGTTTTTTCTCCCCAGACTCAGTGGCAAAAGTTAATTTAGATGTCAAATTTCTAGAATGTAAAGCATGAAAGAATCAATTTTTGCTGTCATACTAACAGTTTACTTAATATTTCTACTGAAATAATAATCAAAAGTTTTGATCAGAATGGACCTCAGTGTTCTAGATACTGTACAACTTGTTAAGTTGCTGACTACTTAAAAATCGCTCACAATGAAAATATTTGTCAGAGTTATAATGCTTCAGGAGCCTCAAATATGTTTTCAGACATAAATTGATTCTGTCAACGTCTCGGAGAAATAACAAAGTAGGAATTCAATAAAACCCAGAGTTCAGTACTGCCCTAATGCTCCGTCCACTCACTGGTAAAATTTTCATTAATTTTCAGCAGCAGAGGTGGCAGAATGATGAATGCTTTCAGAAATCTCCAAACCTGCCTAGGATCATAGAGGAAATGTGTGAAAACATTTATTAACAGGAATTAAAACTTCATCCCTACAGTCAACACGGAACCTTAAAGGAAAGTTAGTCTTTTCCCTCTGAAATGAAAGAGATTAACATGTTGAAAATGGGTGGCTTTGAAGCTCAAAGCTGTACATCACGTCAGCACCTTAGTTGTTCAGAAATGTGGTTCTTGAAGTGGGGAAGGGAGGGGGCATTGCCCTCTCTCAGGGTGGGTGGTTTGTGCTGTTTGAAAAGATTCCCATTTTTTCTCCTCTGTGGGCAGAGAGGAGGGCAATGCCTGCAGGTTCTGCCATTCCCACTGCTCCCAAACAGCACCCGGAACCTTGCTTGATTCATTTTACGCTTTACTTAGTATTTATGCTAGAAAAAGATACTGGAAATTGCCCTTCAGAGAAGTGACTGTTTGAGGAGAGGAGCAGGTACAAGACAGAGCTGAATTCCTCCTCTCTCCCACCCTGGTAAACTGGGCTAGTGACAGCTTTTGGTGCTGGGAGGGAGCCTGTGGGTGCTGATGCATCGGTGCCCACTGCAGGGCTATGCAAAGGTGACTAAAGCAGACATCGCAGTGGAACAGGTTTGGGATTGGGCTTTTTATTGTTGTTTATTTTTCGTTTGAAAAGCCTGAAAAAATAATCTACCCCTTCCACGTGCTTTCCTATAGACGAGGTTTTATTTTTGACTCCTTGAATCGTGAATGTACCGAGTTCTCCTGTGCCCCTGCTGACTGAGAGGAAATTGAGACCTACTCTAAGTAACATTCTTAACTTTTCAAAAGGAGAAAAAAATCTTTAAATTATAACAGAACTTACCATCATGAAGGTGTCCCTATTTTAGATGTTTTCTAAAGTTATGTCAGGGATTCACAGAAAAGAGAGCACAGCTCTGGGTTGTAGTCTCCCAGGTATTGCCATCCGGTCTGAGGGACAGAAAGCACTCAGGACTTTTCCTAACAGCTGGCACGAACAGACTTCCTCAGTTTTGGGGACAAAGTGTGTTTTGCCATAGAAGCCCAGGCTGTCCCATGCCATGTGTTGTCTGTGCTAGAGAAAAGGCTGTTGTCCATATAATTTACAGGTGTAAACAGAATGTAATCCATTCGGAGGGATGGAAAATGAAGCACTATACACCTGCTTACCCTGGAAGTCTCCTGCAGAGACATGTAAATAACAAATATTATTATTATTGTATATAAAAGGCTATAAATACCTCTAGTTGAATATATGGTGTATTTGTGTGGCTCAGTGTGGCACTGATTAGAGATCCCTCCAATGGCACTAAGCTTCCTGTTCTTCCTCCTTGAAACAGTGAAATGTAGTGATAACTGCAGGTACTGGAAGCATGATGAGCACGTAACCAGTGTGCTACGTGTAAGCTCCTGGGAAATTTGGCTTCTTGGTGCTTCCACATTGATAGTGCTGTCACTAGTCCACGTGTGAGCAGGTCAGAAAGATTGGAGCTGCACTCAATGAAATGCCAAAGTGATGCAAGTTGGATGGAGGAGCAAAAGGATGCTCCAAAGAACATCCATCCAAAGGGCAAGACAGAGGTCACAATGCAGGTTGTGAAGCCCACTGTGAAAATTGGAGTCTGTAAGAAGGAGAGAGGAGTGAGAACAAGGTGAGGAAGGCTGGTCAGGAGCAAGATCAAGGATGGACAGACTGGGAGGTGAAGCAGAAACTTGGATTGAAGGCAGACACCTTGACCTATGTGATCAGGTATGGTGCATCATTGGGTACCAGTTCCATAAAAGAAGCAGGATTATACATCCAGGATAGATGCCAGGAGCAAGAATCAGAATGTCCAATGTAACCTAGTTTTCCAGATCTCTCTCTGGGCTGCGACCTCTGTATCTATATTCCAAAGAACGGCCCATCCTGTCTTTAGCTGTGTGTCTATGAAAGGTGTGCTGAGCTCTGCTCTGATGCTGTCTAGCTCTTTCATTTGTCTGTAGAGAGAGCAAAGATGACTGGTCTGGATTAGACATTGAAATTTTGACTGACTATATTTGGGTAACGCGACTCATGTTGTTAAGGCTAGATGGGCATGTGCTCATCTGGATTTGAATTGTAGTGTGACAGTATATTAGAACATCATTCTTGAGGAAAATAATTGAATTTCATTTAAAAGGTTGGTAAAATCACCGTTCTTTTGGCGATAAATTAGAGGCACAGCCTGCTGGAAGTCAGTAGTTTTCGAGTTCCCTTGTATGTTTTAAAGTTCCGTTCATGGCAAACAGAGTATTGCACCATGGCATCATGCCATTACGGTTTCACTGGTGAGTTTTAAGATCAGACACTATTTCAGTGAATATTCAGGATATGATATAAGCAATGGAAAAAAGAAACCGTAACAGCATATTGAGATATGTATTGTTAGATACACACAGTGTACTGTTACTGCCAAATATTTCTTGTTGTGCAATTTGTCACACTGCTTACAGCCAACTCATCGTCACCGTGCATCCAGGTATTCACAGCAGCTTTCCCAGTTGAGGGTCAAGGCCTCTGGAATTCTTTAGAACTAACTGGAGCTCAGTGACCCTGTCTCCTGGCTTTGGAGGTGGAGGAAGCAGACATAAAACTGAAATTAGCAGAAATTCTCCTGTAGCACATAGTTCTCTCTCCTTTTAGTAAGTATACGCATTTCTATAGGTACTTTCATTGATTCCACAAATAAAATATTTTGTTTAGGATTTACAGCTAAACAAAGCTGCACCCGTCCAATAGTGACATTTAATCCAGGCAAATCTACCTGCTGAGTGTCAACCACAATCGTACTGGTCTGGAGGCCTGACTTAATTTCTGCTGCTTCTTGAAAATGTATACTCGTATCTCCTTTGCCTGTGAAACTGAGTCCCTGTGACTTCAGACACAGTCTCTGTGTGTGTTTCTACATAAGCTGAAGTCTCACATAGTCTGTGGGCAGTTATGTTAGAAACAGTTTTTAAAAGAGTGCAGTTCCAACCCTACGAGGACAGAACCTCCTCCTTGCAGCTCTGCTTTGTCACACAGAAGCCGTCCCTGGTTGGCGTCCCCGATAACTCAGACATTCAGAAATTCTTGAAAGCGACACTACTAACTGCGCTGCTAAAAAGAGGACCCTTGTCTTCTGCTCACATGATATGCTGCCTGTGTCCAAAGTGTAATATTTAATTGCATTTTCTTAATCTTTACCACTGTATTGCTAAGCTTTCTAATACCTTCAAAATACCAAATCTCAGGCTTATCCTAATTAAAGAATCTCAATTTAATCCATATTGCATGACAATTCAATTTGTTGATTGCTTTTTCTCCCCCCCTCTTTGTGAAATTCCCGTCAAATGTATTAATTCAACATGATGAATCCTGTATTCAACCCACTGGAGTGAATAATTAAAATTAGCTGATAAAACTTTCAGCAGAATTACTTTGTGAAATTGCTGAACAGATGTGTCATTTTAATGAAAATCCACAGACAAGCGCCTTCCCCCCTCGGCAGGATAAAAATATTATCCCCACGGCACATACTTAATTTGGTGGTAAATACACTCCGAGCGATTGCTGGAAGGGAAGAAAAAGCAACTTGTCACACTTAGTAACTTGATTTTTCCCCAGCATGCAGTAACAGCTATCTACAGTAATTCATAGTGCTCTATTGTTGCTGCAAGTCCCAAAGAGAACTTATTAAAATGCAATAATCTCCTATTTAAACAGAAACAATAACCATTAAATTTCCTGTGGATCCAAAATTGAGCACAAGCCCCATCTGGTAAGAGTGATTAGAGGCCTGATGAGGGAATTTAATTTGCAACATTCAAAGACTAAATCTGAGCAGATCTGGTCACCTGGGACTGGAGTGCTGCTTGCTGTCTTCTTAAAAATCTCGACCTAAACTGAAAATGGAATGTAGAAGTGAAAATGTTACCCAGGGGCCAAGCTTGACAGGATTGTATTTCATTATGTGTCTCCATCAGGCTTAGAGAGCTGCGTGGAGTTTCGGCTTTGGCTGGGTTGGGATATCTCCTCGACAGGGCACACACAGAGGCTCTTCCTCCCTGTGATGGTGAATGAGGCATTAAAGGAGACCCCATCCTGCACTCAGATCTCCTACTACCTCGCTTTAGTCGCTTGCCCAAATGACACCAGCTTTTCTATCCCATTAGAAGGAGCCAAGATAATTCTAGCATCGCCTACGACAAACAAGCATCTCCAGGATAGGTTTGTTTCTGCTCCTGGCAAAACAACACTGGCGTTAGACCTTATTGCTGAGTCCACCTAATGGCATGTCACAGATCTCCTGGTGTTTGGGGCTCGCTTCCCACACAGGCCAGCTGAGCTGCAGCATGTGCAGGTGTACGCTGCAGAAATTCCTCATCAAAATCTGGGGGTTTGGGGTTTGGGTTTTTTTTCTGTTTGCTTGGCTGGCTTTTTGGGTGGGGTTTTTATTTGTTCTATTTGTTAGATTTTGGTCAGCTAGTTTTGTGCCACAGCTGTCAGTTTATACATTATTATAAGCTCCTAATTAAGAACCTGCTTCTAATGGCAAAGCTCTAGTTCACTGAAACATATGTTGCCAGGGAGATAGCCCTAACTGCTAAAATAAGGAAAATAGATGCATAATGCTTTTTCAGATTCAAGATTTCTTCTCACTCTCTAAATTCCACAGAGTGATTTTTGTTGTGGTGGTGATTTCCAATATGGTTTTGTTTCAGTTTTTGAAAACTACAGTATTAATGATGCTGTCAAACAGAGTGTTTTCCATTTGGTAGGTGCAGCAGAGAGAACGGGCTGGGTTCTGCACGGGGCTGTGTGGGCTGTTTTGCCCGTCTGCCCTCAGTCTTGGGGTTGCGTGGGATTATTTCTTAGCCTCTGCATTCTTTTGGCCATTACTAGCCTTCTGAGCAAGCCAGTCCACAAGCCTTTAGTTGCCTTAACTATTGCAGATTGCTTTTGTCTTTTGCTGTTGTGTAGGACAAACCCATGCAGTTGTTAAAAAATTTTAAAAAAAGACTTTTTTTGGTGGTAGTACCCACATTTAATAACTCACTACAGCATATAAATCCTTAGGATATTGGGAAGGGGGGACTCATGCGGGAATTAATAAAAGCACCACAAGAACTGCGAAGTTTGCAACCTGTTTGCACCTCTACTTGTAGCAAATAATGAAATTCAAAGTTTGTAGGAAGGGGAGGACCTGCATGACAGCATCACTGCTTGTCCTCTTTGGCAATTACCCGTACATCCACTGCTGAGTTCTGACGTGGCACAGTGATGGTGTTTCTCCTATTCTAAGCCATTTTGTAATGTAGGGTGTTCAGGTCCTAGGATTATATTCCAGACACAGTTTGGGTTCTTTCAGCTTCCTCATCCTGGACACTTCTACGGAGGATAGAAAATGTCTAAGGAAGAAAGAGAAGAATTTCTTAGTTTTGATGCCTGTCATGTCTACACGGGAATGGGAATAGGACACATCTAAACCCAATTCTAACTTCTCTGGAACGGTATATTATTAAATTTTATTTATGAAGGTACCTGGTTCTTTTTTACTGCTCCAGGATGTGCAGATCATCCTTTGTCTCCACACAGAGTTGGCCCCTGGTAAAGAGCAAACAGGTTTTCCATCGGAGCCTTTTCTGAAGATTTCTGATAGTGATTCCAGGTGTGTCCTTTTCCTGGCCTGAAGTGCTCCTTCTTGAAAGCACTGCCAGTACACGGCCAGCACGTGTGCCTCCAGCTCTGAAAACCAGCCTACGCCGCTGATGAACTTGGCCCATTCTCATCTGTCATCTTGAAGCTGATTTTTATTTTCCAGAATATGAGGTCGA
The DNA here is from genome assembly GCA_013400055.1 of Nycticryphes semicollaris. Taxonomy (NCBI): domain Eukaryota; kingdom Metazoa; phylum Chordata; class Aves; order Charadriiformes; family Rostratulidae; genus Nycticryphes; species Nycticryphes semicollaris. The sequence goes on from VXBJ01000660.1 coordinate 178,402, forward strand.
CAGTGAGACAAAACTTTCCATCTGTGTGATTTACTGGCACGTAATTGCTCCGAAGAAGGGAGGAGGTTCCCTAGATAAAAGTACTCACTACTTTCCTTGAAATTGTTTTCTGTAAATAAAGCTCTTTCATCTTTGAACTTAAATATATTTCAACCCCAATTTAGGTTCTTTTTCCCTCTTAGTCCTGGACCACTCTATGTTATTTTAAAAAAATAAAATACTTTCTTAATAAGCCCCAAAGGTAATCAGGAAGAAGACAGCAAAATGAAACAACTCGTAAAATATTCCTCAACATCTTTAGGGAATACTTAATGCACACAAGGTCAGGGCTTTGTAATGGTAATTTAAGAGTTGTAGGAAGTGATCCATCATTTTAAAGAGCAACATTGCCATCCTTGACAAAAAGTTTATGTTTCGGAATCAACTTGAGTCCCTGCTCACCTCAGGAAAACAAATGCTGGCAGATCTTCTTGTAGGACATAATGAAGGAGATTTTCTATAATGTTATGCAAATGTCATGCTAAATTGTATGTAGGCATTGAGAAGTGACAAGCAATAGCGTCTGTCCAGTTTTCTGGAAAGTATTAATGCTGTTCTGGACTAATTTTTCTTTCTGGAGCAGACGTTATATGGAAATTACCCTTGACTGTACTCCATCGTTTGAAAGGTCACAGCAGTAGATACAAAATCCATAGGCAGTCGATTGCCTTCTCCGTATTCAGCATTACTGCTCTTGCCTATTTTACCCTTAGGCATCTTTTATTTCTTGCACAGATGGTCTCACTCAGCCCTAACAAAATGTTTTAAGCTGTTGCATAAATTAAAATAAGAGGCCCCGAAGTACAAAAGTGCAACTCTTTGGTAAGAAGTTGGAGGTTGTGGGGAGGGAATAGGCAAGGAGAGAAGACAATGCAGGGCTCTGCTCCCCTCTCAGGCACCTTCCTGAACTGGCTGCAGCCCATGGGTTTCTCATGGGTGTATTTCCAACAGGGCAAACTGAAATCCATGGCAGGGGGTGGGAGTGGGGCCCAAATGTACACAGTTGCAGAGAAGTGGGGGTATTTGCCATTTACATAACATATTTGTGCACTGAAGTAATAAGTAAAGATGGTCGTTATTTTTTGACGTATTTTCTGCATTTGGAAAGGGTGATTGGGTCAAGCTCATTGGATTGGGAAGGGAACTGGAAGGGATTGATTTAATTTATGCTGTTATTGAAAGATCATATAATAATAATAATAATAATCAGCCTTCAACCTTGCCATTTGCCTTTGTTAAAATGAAGCTCCTCAGAAGCATTTCACAGATAATTTTGAGATACTGGCGTTTGTTTTCAACACAGGAAGGAAAGAGGTGCTGAAATGTCAGAACATTCTGCTAAGTAGAAATCCCAGGTTCTCATCTACTCAAGTAACAACCAAAAGCATCAGCACCGATGGCCAAACTGCAGTGTCTTGTATGTGCAGAGTTCTGCAAGATGGTGAGGTCTGTTGAAACCAGGCTGGACATGGGGTACCTCACAGTGGGAAGCTGGAAAACAGTGAAATACCAAACTATTATTTGCATTTGAAAGTCTTGGAGCTCACCTGTGCTGTAAAAACCTGCACGTTTCCGAGCAAACCATGGGTTATTTGGTTTGTTCCTTACTGGCTGTTCTTTTATTTATTTTAATTGAGCTTGCTACTGATGGTAAAATACTTGTGTTGCTGTGCACTATTGTATTGTATTGCTTGTGTACTGATTTGCATGTGAATTAAGCTGAATGGAGTAAAAGTCAAGCCTGGGGCCTCCAGGCTTCCCCTTGGCTGTGAAGCCCGTTGTCTCACAGCCACAGCTACAGTAGAGCCATCTGCCCCTGCAACACCTAGTGCCATGGCTCGTCCCCGTGGCTCCGTTGGGGTACCTTGGCCATCCACCAAAGTTTATCCCTACTGTTTTCTTCAAATCACTCAGGAAGTGTGAGCCTTCTGATTTCCAGTCAAAATCTTCAGAAGAGTTTAGATATTGTGTAGCAGAGGTGGAAACACACATGGATTTTATATGGTATTTATGGTCACGCTGGTATCTTACCTGAAGATGAACTAGAGGAGTTTTCAACTCCCTTGAGGGACGACATGGGACCTGTGAAATGTAGTGCCTTAAACATACTTCACCTTTTGTTGGTGTTCTGGGGTGAAGAGTCACCCTGAATGCAGGAAGGCAGCTCTCCTCTGCTACACGGAACTTCAGGTTGATCGGTGATGCTCAGATTCTGCCTCATACCCACTGCAGTGGGGTTCTCTCGTCAGCCATTAGCAGATTTAAGCTTAATCAGGATTCTGGGACTTTCACACTGCATGAGGATGTTCCCTTAGTGAAAATTAGCAACAGAAAATATTGCAATGACGTAGCTGTTAGGTCAGTAATCATTTCTTGAAGCCTGTGCCAATACCTTGGGAGTTTCATTAGAGAGATCACCCTGGCTACTGATATGCAGCCTTATATGCAGAGGATCCATCATCTGGAATGGGTGTTCATAGATTTGCCAATATCTTGTAGCCTGTGGGTGGGATGCAGGGGTGAGGCAGTTAATGGTACTGATCAGCACCTGTGCTGATTTTATACCTTCCTGAGCACCTACTGGCAGCTGAGCTCAGAAGTGTGGCTGCTGGGATGGGGTACTCTGGGCAGATGTACTTGCTTCCTAAGCCCAGGAAATCTGAAGGCAGCCTTCAACAGTCCTTTTTTCAGCCATATCTAGGACTTCTCTACTATTGTGAACTTTCTGTTCTCCATCAAAGTACCAGAATAGGTATGATCATCTCATCTCTAAAGCAGCTGAGCTCAATTAGCTGCCTGCTCTCTGTGCGTGCTGAGAAGAAAGGTTAGCGTGCCGTGAGGATGGCAGGGCTGGCAGGCAGAGAGTGCCTGAAAAAGGTGGTGTGAAATTGTCCTCAGCCAGGTTGCGATTTGTGTGTCAAGCTACCCAGAGTGGTGCTGCACAAAGTTCTGCCCAGTTCCTTTTTCCCTGTGTGGGGCACAGGCTCCAGCTCAGTTTGCAGGCAGATGGGCAAAGGCTCCAGCACCAAACTGGTGTGGTTGGAGGGGTTAAATAGTTGCTGAGGGCATGACACTGCCTGGTCATGGGGATGGAAATGAGCAGACCAGAATGTGTGTTTGTGCCCCTGTCAGGGACTGAACCTGTCCTGGCATCAACCATGTGCTATCCCCGACTCTTAGCTCATTTATCAGGGTGACAGTAGAACAATTGCATAATACTGTTCCTTTTCCCCAGGTAATAGATTCAACCAAAAAGAAAATTTAACAAATTAGAAGGTTGGGTCCTAAGAGAGGTCTAGTGCTTTTGACTCCTATTTCTTACCAAATCCAGTTCTCCTGATCTATAGCAGCAGATATAGCTCCTGGTATTGCACATTCTTGTCTCTTCTGCTCTGTGGGATGACTGTCATTACATCGCACTGGGTGGTGGTGTGTGCTTCTGTTGAGATGTACAGCTGGAGAGCACCAGCCTTTATGCAGTAGTCACTGACACTGTTACCTGTGACACTGAAAGCTGACAAATGGCAACACAGACTTTCAGAGGTCAGAGAGTACTCATGGTGGGTTCTGGCCAAAATAGAATATAGCATTGTTGTAACGTTAGCCACTTCCTTCGTTCCCGTCTTGCAGAGTTACCTCTGGCTGCTGAGGAGCACTTTTCTCCTCACTGTTTTAACAGTAGAGGAGGGAAGTGCTTGTTGTGCCTGGAGTGGTTTGTCTGTTGTTGGTTGGAATCAGGTTTGGGCAATTTTCTAACCGTGTGTATAACCATATTTTAATGTGAGGTTTTGTTTATTACCTTGAGTAGTGAGGTAGCTTTTTGTCTTCAACTGCTTTTGACTGCGCTTCTCTCTGTACTCTATCGCGTGTGAAACTCAAGGTGACCACTTCTGTTTTCATGTCTGCTCTCCCTCTAGGCTAGAGGTTTCCTGTCTTCCTTTTGGACAGTTACTGGAGAGAAGAGACAGTGTTCTACAGCAGCTAATTACATGATGTGTTTCAGAGCAGTCAGTTACGTTTAGTCACTTAATGAAATATGTTTTTCCAGTTGACAGAAAGAGATTGATAAGCAGAAAAAGATCCAAATCCAAATGAGATAAAGCAAGCAACCAAGGTTATATTATTACAGAAGTATTTACAGATAAAATGTAGATGTTGGGATGGTGTAATGGTAGGTTACATTCATTAGTAGCCTACAATAGTGTTTAGAGAGATCTTTACAAGATCTTGATGCTATTCCATTGCACTTTCTTTAATAGCATCCTGTTAAAAACTTTGGAAGGCTTATATGACACAGAATGAAAAATCTGATTTTTTTTCATGTGTATTGGTGGGGCTTTTTCAAACTGTGGGGTAGTACATGTGCAGGAAGCTAATGATGTGGTCTCTAGGTGTTGCTTTACTGTATGGAGTACTGATAATGAGCTTCGAGTAATAGGGTATGAGTCCCAGAAGATGAATTCTGATTACCTTTGTGGTATCATCCCCAGTATGCCCCGTCTTCCTTGATGTTTCTGTAAAGAACATTTGGATTTTGATGAGGGTATTGCCTATTTGACTCTTAATTAGATTTGCAGTATGTTGTGTTAATAAACCACGACTCTCTGTTTAGTTATTTTGTTTTAGTTTTCTTAAAGTGTGTGTTCATTCAGTCATATGGCAGCAAGCAGCAGTTGAAACATCTTGCTGCTTTGTGTATACGGCTTATATTTATTGGTCCAGAGAGGGTAAATTTTGTCCCATACTCAATAATAATCAGTAAACAGTACTTAAATTGTACAGAGACCAGCAAACTGCAGCATACTGTGAAAGTGCAGAGAGTTATCCTCCAAGGAACTAGCATGATAGGTCTTAAATAATACCTTATAGTCATGGGCTATGCCATTATCGGCACTAAAATTAAATATACAGCTTCCCTAAACAGCAGGTTGTCTTCCCCACTGCCCCCTTTTAATAAAAACTCTGGGACTTTCTCATGTTGACAGGTCAAATGTAGCTTTTTCATAATCTCCATGTTTTATCCCGTTTGGGATTCTTCTTGAAATTTGTTTGCCTTGTACTCAGTCGTTTCCCACTAAATCGTTTCCTTGTTACTGAGTACTTTTAATTGAAATTTAAAAAAACCCAAAATTAAAATCCAATCTTTTGCCAAATTTCATCTAACATAAAGGCATTAAAATCACTGCTGGTTTGTGGCTCTGACTCATGTTGCCAGTATCCTCACTTCTGTTTTGTTTTGTTTAGCAGGCTGCTATGCCAATTTAATAAACACGCTGTTCTATATTCTCTTGTAATTTAGCTGCCGTTTTGCTTGGGTTCGACAGTGATTGGTTATGGCAGGGCTGTAATGCATTGTCAGCACAGGTTACTCACTACTTGGTGGCGGAGGCCGAGCATTGTCTGAGACACAGTGTCATTGCAAAATTGCTTGACAACGTTGATGCTGTGGTTGCGCTGAGCAATAACGACTGCGGGGGCTGAGGAAGGGCACGCGGGAGTGGCTGCGCCGAGGGCAGCGATGAAGAGGGAATGCTAAACAGAGCAGCGGGAATGTCATCAGGGAAAACCTTGTCCATTACTTTTATTCTCTTCTGTTGTTCTTGTTTTATTTTTTCCGATGATTAGCTACCAAGGAAAGGTACTGTGTCGATTGTCCTGGGGACATGAGTCCACAGAAAAGTTGGAAATGGATGTGTGGACTCGGTTCTTTGCCCTGGTGAGTGTCCTGGAGGGACCAGGTTCCATTCAGCTCTTGGCCTCGTGGCTGAGGTTACTGGATTTGGTGCCAATTTTTGTGATGCCCAAGTTCTGCTCTGTTGCAAATGGGGTAAGACCACCAAACTTAGGTCACATAGGTCACTGCACAGTTATCAGATGCTTTTGCCTTTCAAATGCTATCAATCTGGAGTGAGTTTTTATACTCAAAGAAGAGTCAAAAGCCTTGATTTCCCAGTGTGGATCATATAAGCCATCCAAGATTACCTTGACTTAAGCTTCTAGTAAACTAGAGTGCTTTCTGGACAGAAATGGTTTGCCTCTGAATTTCTGAACCTTACACTATTAGGTTTTTTTTTTTTTTTATTCTGGATGGTTGTGTTTCTTTCTATATACAAGTTAAACTTTCAAAAATTGAAATATTTTTTTAAAATTCCGAATATTTTCCAAAATCTGTGGATGTCTTTTGAGGAGATGAAAAAGGGAAATAGATTATTTGTCAGAGTGTCCTCCATCACCATTAAAAAAAATGACACATTTTTACTCTCGCCTGTGTAAATTATAGTAAATAAGGGAAAGCCCAACTTGGGTGGAATTGCTTTCACCAAACTCTTGAGTTAAATAATCTGTTGAAAAACTAAATGGCTGGAAAGTCTGGGCCTTCATGCAGAACTTCCTGGCATTTTATTGATAAATGATGGTTTGTTATTGAGGAGATTTTTGTACTTGTTTGTCTTTAATAAGTCTGGAAGCAACCTCAGATATTAAGAGACATTTCTGTCTACTGCCATTTAGTTCAGGGCACTGTGTCATAGTCGTAACAAGATTAAGTATAGCACAGCTCGCTTTCCACACAAGCTACGTTTGCCTGCCATTTAATTTTGTTCTGAGACAGCCATCAGCCTTTCCCTGTCCTTTTATGTAAAGTTTAAGGTACAGGACAGAAAATCGTGCATTTCTATCTCTGATGGTGCTGGTGGCAGATTTTGGGGTTCCCTGCATCAGGTGTTGCCACCAGCGTGAGGACATGTTAGTCATGACTAACAACAGGCCTGTTGGGGTTTTGATGGAGACAGAGGAGGTAAATAAAAAGATTCTAATTGGCTTTTGCAGGTTAAATCTATTGCTGCTGCTTTAAAGCCTAGGGAGATTGGCATTTGGGTCCTGCCTCTGAGGCAGGTGGGTTCCTGTTGTTTGAGCCAGGCAGGTGGAGGCCGGAGGAGGGAGCCCGGGTGATGGCGCTGACAGGAAGGAGGGCTGTGGGGTGAAGACGAGGGTCAGTGGGGAGTGTATGGGGGGGCTCAGCTGGGAGAATGAGGGGCTTGCGGCCAGAGGGGAGGCTCTCAGCTCTGCTGGCGGGGCAAGACCTCCAGCTGAGGCGATGTGTGACCTGAGGGGAGAGAGGTATGGGCAAGGGGAGTAGAGCATTGGGCTCTGGGGAGGCCTGTGGGGAGGGAGGGAGTTTATTTTGGAGTTTGGAGTGTATTTTGTGGGTTGTGGCAGAAGGGTGAGGTTTTGCCTGCTGTGGGGTGAGAGGAGGCATTGGGGTGGAAAGCCTTCAAAGGCAGAGGAGCCGTGCCGGTGGCCTGTGGGGCCGAGGCCTGTTATGGCTGACAGAACCACCTCCTGCCTCTCCTTCCCCCCACAGAAAGTACTGGAAAGTAATAATCTTTCCCTTCATGCTGCCAATGGTACATGGTTTCGCTTCACTCCACTGCTGGGAACACTTTCTTCCACATAAAAGGGGACTCACACACACAGGCTGAATCACAAACGTGAGTGTTTTAAAGTAAAGACTGGATTTCTAATGTAATGAGACAGCAGTCAGTCATGGGCTTGATCATTTTCTCTGGCAATTTGTTTTGTTAGACTCGGATGTGCAACACCCACTGTGTTGCTGTGTAGCCATATCCCCCGTGGCTGCACGGCGGGCTCTGCTGCTTCCCCTGGGCCTACGATTGGGGAGCAGCCTTCGTCCTCTCCACTGCTGCCATCACCCCCATCAACCCTGCCAAAACGCACAGCAAAGTTTCTCCTCAACTTTGGATCCCATTGCGGTTTGATGGCATCAGAAAAGAGATATGCAATCGAACTGACAATCAGTGATTGGCATCATGCATAACTCATTATTGTGTCAAGAATTTGGCATGTCCATGGAGAGGAAACCATGTGCGTTGTGTTGACACTGAGCTTAATTCATATCCTACCGGCGGTTATGCCAAATCCTTATCTCATCGATTCTCGTGCCAGATCTCTTGCTTGCATGCCAGACTCTTGTCAGAATAATGAGTTATGCCTAATACCAATCATTCCGTGGCAGATGCCGCCTTGTGTAGCCATTTTGTACAGTTGGGAGTTTGAGCAAAATGGCTGGGTTTTCATACAACACGAGTGGCGTGGTCAGAGCTCTTGAGTAGGGTATGAAATGGAAAAGGACTTCAAATGATACGGAAAATTTTCTGGCAAATTTGAAAAATGTCTTGCTGTCATTTTCTCTTCTATACCCTCTCCTAAATATGTAACCCCCTCAATACGTTCATTGCTTTTCTGCTTTCAAGATCTTCACAATTACATTTGTGGATGTGTCATTATGAGCGGTTTTGCCTTTCCTTCTGCCTTACTAGTGCAACGAAACTTTGTAGACAGCTCTGATTCTTTCTCTTGCTAGCAAGGGATTCATCTGCAGTCCTTAGGAAGGCACGAGTCTGTGTATCAGCTGACCACACCTCATGGTTTTAGCTTGCCAGAAGGTTGTCAAGGGAGATGTGCTATATCTCCCTGCTGAAAATAACCCATTATCTCTCTAACGTTGTAGAAGGCAGGAAGGACTCACAAGCAAAAGAGAACCCACATGCATTTTTGACTTTTCCCTATGGGAGAAGTCCAAGGTGCCACCAAAGCGGGAGTGAACATTTGAGCTGATACTGAACTTAGAATTGAGTTCTTTGTGGAGAGAACTGAATACTGTGAGAAAGGGAAATGAAGACTTCCACAGGGTATAGTGGTAACATGTATCCATAAGGGGTGAGAGTGTAGAGTATCTCCTGTTTACCTCTTTGAGTAGGTAATGTGCCAGAGTAAAGAGAGCAAGAAAAGGATGGATGTCCTGTAGTTCATATTTGCTTCAAAGTCAAAAGGCTCCCAAACCAGTTTGGTGTTCTGTGTTACATGGGTATGACAGTTTATACCCAGGTGTTTTCAAATGTAGGTTAAAAAAAGCAATGATATCACACTCCCCAGAGCCTGGTCATGATTTGTTCTCAAACCATGTCCAAGTGACAATGTTTGAAAAAAGGTTATTCATAATCATGTTGTTCTTTAAGCTGCATTATGATTTCGTAGCCAGCCTATTGATTTTTCAGGACTCTTCTGCATGAGGCTTTTTCATTAGTGTGTTACATGAAACACAAAACTCATAGTGGAATCATAAAAAATTGTACTTACAAAAGCTCCTTAATTTTCTATTTTAAATAGAAAAAATAAATGCATCTGGGCTGACAATTAGGATGCCAAGATTTTCCTTAATTTAATTTGAAACAACTCAAGAGCTTTACTTGGGATATCAGCAGAAATAAGGGCCAAATCAAGGTACAGTTTAATTGGGTACAAATCTTTTGGCTTCCCTAGAATTACTTCAGCTTAGATAAAAGGCACTTTAACTGGACATTTTAAGCATACACATATTTGCATTTTTTTAATAAATCAGTTACTTGCAAAACCTTTTTAGACAGACACTTTCTGGGATAAAATACCTGGTTTACTAAACCTGGGAGAGAATTACTGCAATGTGAGGGTGTGCGAAGCTCCTGCACCAGGCAGCAGTGCTAGAACAGGTAAAGGGCAGTTACAAAATAGATCTCTGTTGAACAAAATGATAAAGGTCAAGGATGAAAATGAGACTTTGGTGTGAATTGGAACTTCTCTGCTGAAAAGTCCCTTGTGATGAGCTGGTCATGGATGTGGTACATCTCTAAAGTTACTTTTGCTTCCTAGGGGCTGTGCTATCCAGTTAGCCCTTGCTTCTATGAATATTTATACAATATAAATGGGGAAATCGGTGGGTTCCCTTGGTGGAAATGTGATATTGGTATTTTTTAAAATAAACTTAAATAAGGTCAGAATTTTTTATCCTCTAGAGAAAATTTCACGTCTGATTAAATAGTTTACATAAACTTAATCTTTTTCTGCTAGATGCATTATAATCTCAGATATTATTCATGTAGCTATTCCTCTGTGAACCATAAAATGTTCATTTCTTCAAAATGAATATGAAGCTCAAAGCATTAGTGGTCTTAAGAGCATAAAAAGTTCATTGCTTTGTGCTTAACATTTTTCAAGTAACTTTCGAAAGCTGAACAAATTTTGCATTTAGATTAATGGAAGATGTTTTCCATTTGAAGGAACTAGCAAGGGAGCAGCAATAACAAAAATCCCCCAAGGTTAAAAATGTAGTGCTTTTGATTTTTACCAGAACTGTGTTAGCAGAACAATCATTTCTCAGCATGGAAAGGTAACATAATTGGTCTATACAGTGGCAATATAGAAAACGAGTATGCTTCAGAGAAAGCTAATATGGCTCTACTTAATAATTTCCTTCAAGAGCCTGAATTTGAATGTATATTTCACCCAGCTTGAGGCAAACAATTTGTACCCATAAGTTCTAGTGGAAGTTACCAGGGGGTCATGCAATTTATTTTAGTTCTTGAAGTTTTCAGAACTGCAGACCTAAATGCACATTTACTTGCATTGTTTCACCAGTAATTTGATCCAATTGGGCACCATTTTCCTTCTGCTCTATTATGTTAGCTCTAGTGTGAGGGAAAAAAATAACCATAACCCTCTCATGAAATATTGTGGAAGAAAAGTTTTCTCAGAAGAGAAACTACTTCTCAAATTTATGTGACCAGCCTCTTCAGGAATTTCTCAAATCCTTTCATTGCCCAGCACCTGAAGCCTGCTGTGTTAGATTCTTACAGACCGGTGGTACAGTGTGAATCCACTTTCCTTTCCAGTTGTATTTTTAGAGTCTCTGATTGGGGAAAATAGCTTTCCTCAGAACACACTAAATCATTTATTTGCCCTTAAACACAGGACAGTGCTTCCTTCCAGTGCTGACTGCAGCCTGGTTTCCACGTTCATGTAACTCAGGAGCTCAGTTCCAGGAACTTTTAGGCACATGTTATTTTCCTGTGGTAAATCATACTGTCCTGTAAATGTGCAGAAGTTTGGTAAAGCAGTAACTGAGGGGTCCTTTTCGTGTAGAAGTGGCATTGACGAGAAGGAGAGGGTTGTGCTTTTCAGTCTGCTTTAGAAGAAAAGCTCTTGAGTGTCATTGTCCTCTGAGCTGCAGAAGGCTTCGATAGACCTACAGGGCAGTGCCACTGGGAAGGATTTTTAGTTTCCCCAGCTGGGGGTACTGGTGTATGGACTACATCTCATCACAGTCCAGGAGCAGTGAAGTTAGGAGATAGGTAGTTAAGAAACACTGAGTTTATCCGAATATTTGTATTGAAAATGTTCTGGAAAGATGCGTTAGGAGAAAAAAAATATTAAGGACAGGAATTGCTCTACTTAGATCAGGCTGGGTCCCTCCCTCTGCTCCATTGTGTGAGCAACTGGGATTAGGAGAAGATGCACGTTCCCAGTTAAGGACGACACAGTTCTGGAAGCTTTTTCTTTCCTGCTTCTCACTTTACAATACAGCTGTGTACATTCATAATATTTACACAGACAGTTGGTTTTTTCAATCATAGCCCTTCCTCTCAATGCTGCTTTGTTCTGTTTGTTTTCTTACCTGATTCTGTTTATGTGTCGTCTTTAAATATTAACTTACCTTTTTAGTTGTGCCTAAAGTTTTGATTTATTTATTTGTGTTTTAGTGTGATGCTTCTTTGTTTTGTAGAACAGAATTTCTGGCCTTCTTTAGCATGCCCGTTTTCTTAGAAGATCTTTTGTGACAGTTTTTATAGACCACTTTCATTCTCCCGTAGCTGAGATTTTGTAATGTTACTTTTATGGAATTCTTCATCTGTTGCAGTTCTAGAAACCCATCCTGTGCTTTTGAAGCCAACTGAAATTTGACCATTGACTTTCAATAAAGTCACTCTACTTTTCATACTTAAATGCTAAATGTACCTGAACAGATCTTACAGACACAAAGTAGAATATCATATAAATCCATCCCTCTTGTAATTAGCACCATGCCCAAATGTTTCTTACTTCTGAAGCCAGGGACAGTCTTGCTGGAAGCCTGCCTTTGGGAAATGTGATTTATTTTTTTATCCTTCTACAAGGTTATATGATCTATCCTGACCGTACCTGTGTGGCGGTTTGTTAGCACACTAGGTTTGGAGCCGTGAATCAGTCAGTTCACTGTGATGAGGTAAGGGGATCCTTTTCCCTTTAAGAGGCCACGATCAGAAGAACATGGCCTGAATTTCGTTAGCAGTGTGACAATGAGAGAGATAAGTAGATGTGACAGTTATGAATGACGTACTGTCATGCACTTCTGCGTTCTGACTCAGATAAATTGACACTGCTGTCAAACACAAGCTATGGAGAGTAGAGACCTCTGATGAACCTTCTAATATGGTAAATGGGAGTCTTAATTCTTCATTAACTGGAAAAAGGAGATTTGGCCATGTAATTTTCTCCTTGCTGCCTGTTTTAAAGATTCCAATAACCCAGCATTTACAGTTGACTAGGCAGGGATTGCTTTTTCCTATGCTAGCGACATGCAGGCTGTGAAATCTAAGGAAGCGCCGCTTAAACACAGACTTATTGCCTTGGTTATCTTTAATGACTTTGAAATGTATTGGCCTCATTATGGAACAGTGCAGTTATCAATTCCTCTAATTAGGTGATGTGGTCCCATAAGAAATTTAACATTAAAGTGCAAAAATGAGTTAGTGGCATCAATTGCCGGCAACCTGGGTGTTGGCACTGAATTTAAAGCAACGGTGCTCTTTTTCTGTGTAGCTATTCTGCATGAGTCTTCTTCATTCAAATATCAACAGTAATTTCTTTCAATTCATTTATTTTTGCCTATGTGAAGAGTTAGTTATTTATCTGAGAATTTCTTTGCTTTCTGAAGCTCTATTCCATGGCATGCCTTTGGTGTGAATACTAGCAAACAATGAACTAGCTGATGCAGAGTGAGCTCTCTCCATATACAGATCAGACTAGTCAGTAAAACTGCCAGTCCAACTTCTCATTTTTAGTGGCCCTTTCAATCTGAAGATCCTGTAGCAACTTATAAGCTGTGACTTGCCCACAGTCATACCCCACAACAGCAAAGCTGGAAACAAAGCACGATACCCACAGTTCAGTCACCTTCCCAGATTTTGTACTGCTGTTCCCTCCTACTAGTGTCTGTTGGAGGTTGCATTTCTCTTTTCCACCATATGGAAAGGATTACTGGTGGCCAATTTAGAACAGGCATTCACCTCTCTTGTTGGGAGGAAAAGAGGGTCTGAGAAACCTTGTTTTAATGTTGTCTAATTTGTGCATGTGTTTTATTATGGCGGTGTAGAAAAGCAAGTACATAGTAGTTTATGTCTTGTTGTCCTTCTCCTTAAGTAATACAGCAGTATCTCATTACTTAGTTCCTTATGAAGATAATGTCCAGTTACTGAGAGTTTGTAAAGCTTGGTGGTGCTAATGTGGGGCAGTGGTGGCAACGTGGGGAGGATAGCTCTGTCAATATATGGGGGGGACCATACTGCTTTGTGTTAGAATTTTTATGTACTTTGGAATAAGTGGTTCCAAAGACATCTAAAATCCTAAAATCACAAACCACAACTGGTCACAAACCCAGTAGTGGAGTATGGTTTCTCTCTGGTTAGCCAAGCAGCGAGAGAGCTGGAAATACCAACCTCTGCTTTCCACATAGACATGTATCTCACGCTGTACTGACCTCACTTAACTGTACTGAACGTGTAAGGTTGCACCACTCCTTTCCTCCCTACTCAAAGGAAAAAGTGTTAGTGGATCACAAAATTGCTAATTTTCCCTAAAAAAGATCAGAGAGATCTGTTATTTGTCCCTTTGGTAGTGGAAGTGGGAGGAGTAAAACGATGGGGTACTTTAATCTAGGACCTTAGATCTCGGAAATGTTCTACTAGACACCTATGTACGCTTTATATGCTGTATCTAGAGGTGTTTTTAAAAATGAGGCCTTTAGTTCTTCTGTACCTTGGGTCTTCAGGCACAGAAGGGAGATAACTTATTTTCCACAAAGTTGTTTAAACACACTATTGTTTTTAAGGTATTCAGGTATAGAGATGTGAGAATATAATTTGTTCAAGCTGAATTAGCAAACAGAAGAGCTAATACTGCTCGTTAGTTCTTTGCTCCATGGCATCTGCTCAGGCTGAACATGCTAAGAGATCTCCACCTGTGCAGGCTGGTGGGAGCTGATGACATATAGAGAAGAAGGAAGAGAACTAAAACCCCAAGCATTGCTCTAAGTCCGGGCTGGCTCATCCATTCTGGATCCTGTCCATCCCCCAGTTCATGGCCAGGGTGGCTATCCCATGCCAGACACCTATGTCAGGACACCTGCAGAACCTCCTTCTCCTTGAGAGCTTGAAGCCCAGAGCTCCAAGGTTCCGAAGTGCATCAGTGGCTGAGTTTAGTTCCCTCCCTGCTCCAGGGCACTGCTCTTTCCAGTGTCAGCTGGAGCACTGGCCCTGAACTGCAACCCAGGAGACAGGCTCTGTCTCAAGGCAATGGGGCAGATGTTTATTCTTGCTGTCAGGCTTGTGGCTTGACTTCTGATTTCCACTGAGAGGATGAGGAGGCATTGAAATAGCATTGGGAAGGAGGCTGCAGGTGTGGAGTGAGCCAGCACAGTTGGCAACACCTTTCATTGAGGCTAGCATCGCAGATATGGGCCTCGGGTCTTTAGAAAATCCTGATGTAGCACTGCACAGGTATTAGAAAGATCCAATATCAGACCTTTTTTAAACAGAAGGATAACCAATTACGGCATTAACTTCTTCACAAGAAGTACAATGTGTGTCTCAGTGAATAATTCTATTCCCTCTCTGTGAGCTTCAAAGAGGGGAAGAGGATAAACCAAACTGCAGTGAAGAGTATGGAGATGTGTTGCAGTTGGCTGTAAACAGGACTGACAACAGTGAGGTATGTGTCTGGGTCTTGGTCAAATTCTTAACCTTAGTGGTTTTGGTGGGTTTATTTGAGTCTACTCCTCACCTCCTGGTGCAGAAAATATCAAGAGACCTTACGTTACCTCCACATTGCAAACCCTGCAGTAATGGGCCTCAGGTAACGAGCTCACTCTACTAACACATTTCCTGGTTGCTTTTGGAGGGAAGGGCATTTGTTAAAGACTCAAGGCCGAGAAGATGGGGACTGAATGAATTCACTTTGCTTAGGCACCTCAGTTGGGTGTTCTTTTTTCCTCAGCTGGGTGCATTGCTTTTTTCCTTTGAAATCACAGTTAGATCTTTGCCATAGAGTACACAGTCCTGCCACCCCTTCCACCCTTCCGTTGTGCGTACCTGCTCTGGTGCTGTGGGCAGGAGGAACAGAGCTCTGGTGGGATGGGTGCAGCGCTAGTGTTTCTAAGCATTCCCAGTCTGAGGGGTCCTAGATATTCCAGGACTCGGGGAGTTAATGCAAGGGCTCTTTCTCTCTTTAGCCATGTCATTGTATCTCTACTGCAGATTGCAGGAGCTCCTGGTAGATGATGCCCTCCCCTGCGATGTC
The DNA here is from genome assembly GCA_013400055.1 of Nycticryphes semicollaris. Classification (NCBI taxonomy): domain Eukaryota; kingdom Metazoa; phylum Chordata; class Aves; order Charadriiformes; family Rostratulidae; genus Nycticryphes; species Nycticryphes semicollaris. The sequence continues at coordinate 193,888 of VXBJ01000660.1, forward strand.
AGAACATCTCCCAGCTGTGTGTTAAACACCACGACTGATACCTACTAGCTATAATGGCTAGTTCAGGCTCTCCTGTTCAGAAAGAAAAGCGTGTGCAGTGTATTTTTCTGCTCTAAATAAATAAACATGGGCACATGCAGTCCCACACAGTGTTTGTTGCTGCCGATGTGTGTTTAGAGAAGTTATGTTGAAGAGGTTCTCCTTTTACTTGCGCTGGGAAGGAAAAATGTTTGGAATAATTCTGCTTCCTTGCATTAGCGTTCAAGATACTTTTGTTTCACACGTAGACGGTTCCTGTCCTAGCAATGGACATCATCAGACTATCTTAGAAGCACAGTAGCTACATACACCTACATAAGGAGGAGAAAAATAATCCAATCCTCCTAGTGTTTTCCCTCTGCATTGTTTATTCTCAGTGGAGTTTGTGATTTTCCTTCTCTGAAAATGCTACTTTCAGTGGTGACATTTCATACCTGACCATACCTTTTGCATAACCAATGCAAGAAGAAAAGAAACAGTGGCAGGAGAAAGGCCACCTATTCATTCTGTGTGTTGTTCAGGTAGTTGGCAAAAAAAAAATGGACCATAGTTAACCTTTTAAAGTGTAGGCTCTGTGTTTTCTCCTTAGCCCCAGGTGACAGCCCACTTGTGCTGCCTGTAGTGAGTCATGTTCCTAAACCTGACATCTTCTCTGCATCCCATACAAAATATTTGTGCATTGTTCTTACAGACATTTGATAAAAATCAGTGAAAAGTATTTATCTAATTTAAAAAGAAAAATAAGCATAGGTTAGGGGATGGCTGTGCTTTACAGTCATACAAGCCCTTAAACAAAACGTCTCCTTCAAAAGAGACACTGTAGCTTTAATATTGGCTGCTGTTTCCTTGAATGGAGTTACCCAATCTTTCATCAAAGAAACATATCTCCCATATCCCTGTCTTTAAAAACAGCAATTATGTGTAAATGCCTTCTGATTTATTTGAGCCAGGGCCACCGGCCAGTGTGAGTCACCACAATTTATTGCTAACCGTCACTTTTACATGATAGGTTTGTAACAAATATCTGCCGCATATTGTTAAATTAATCTTCCATTTAAAATTAATGGAGTTAGACTCCCCAGGTTCAATGTAATTTCGTGTTCACGGGCAGGGAGTGATGTGAGCTGCATACGAAATGAGCCGAGGCCAAACGCCCTAATCTTTCATCACCTTGAACCTAGTGACTAGGACGCCTTCTCAGCACCAACTAATGAGATTGAGCTTGCTTCTCTCCTGAGGATGCCAGCTCAAAGAAGCTTTTCTGCTCAGATACAGCAGGCTTCGTCTTATTTTAATAATTCCTCAGATATGACAAGCCTGATGTTATGTATGAAAGAGTCAGGCTTGAAAAAGAGATGAAATGAATTTTATATCATTACTTCAAAACCGAAACCAGCTAAAGGAAGTATGTCACAGTTAAAAATGCAGTAAGCATTTTAGCTATGAAATATTTTGAAAGTAAACAGGAGTCATTCTTTCATTTATTATTATAATGTGGCCTCACCTTAGACTCATCTTCTGTAATTCTAGTCCCATTCATAAATTAATAACAATAATGTAGATGAAAGCAGCAGACTGTCCAATAAGCACGTGGATGGGACCATTGGAGAGAAGATTTAATTCCTAATGGAATATGCCATGCTACAGTGCTGAGCTCTATCATTTCTCTTTGTGGGCATTTGTAGAAAATGAGCCTGCTTTTTATGCAATGGCAGACTGCAAATCCATCACATATTGTTTAAAAATAATTGAGTTGAATTGTTTCAGGGTACCTTCCTCTCTTTCTTTTCTTGTGGCTTTTAAAAAGTAGTAATTTTGGTTACACTTTAGTATTTATTAGTGCAGGAGACTAATAGCATCAGTTATATCTGTACAGGGATGTGTGCAATTTTACGTCATGGTCAGTGTACCTTCATCTGCAGCAATAGCCCTGCTGCCTTTGTCACCCCTCCAGAATCCTCAGTGTCCCCAGGTGCGTGAGAACCTGCTTCTCCATTCCTGTGAAGGGGATATGGCCTTTGCCACGTGCACGGACCATGCCGTGGGGCTGGGGCTCAAGAAGCCTCTTCCCCTGCTGCTGAGCCATGCCTCGAGAGCTGTTTGCCAGACAGAGCAGGAGGATGAACTCCTCTGAGAGACCATGCATATGCTCTCCAGAGAGTGGAAAGGAGCTGTGGTGCTGCTTCCGAGGAGGAAAGGTTAGAAACATGGGATTTGACAATCTAGAGGGAATGTCTTAGGAGAGAGAAGAGAAAGGTCTTTTCCACAAGCTACTGTTGAAAGAAGAGCATAATTTATTCTAGGGCATGTGGGGGGTAGGACAAGGGATTGTAGAATGTGAAGGTTTCCAAATCTTCCTCTTATTTTCATGTGTATTTATGGGGAAAAAAAGATTTGAACCATATGGACAGCTGAGGAGAGTATCAGCAGTGGTTTCTTTCCGTTGGGCTACTTTGATTTAAAATCTTTATCAGTCTTGCTGTGTATTCCAGCTTGGGCAGTTTTCCATAACTGAACAGACCTCAGTCTGGTTCTTTACCATTTTGTACCACTTTGTATCAGTTGCAGCTATTCTGATTTCTGTGTGATTCTGGCTGGGTAAATCAGTGAACGTCATACCAGTATCAGGCACCTTCCTTCTGTGGTGGTTTTGTGACTGAGAAAAATATTCCCATTGTAGTCTAAACTTTTTGTTTACTTATTTAAAATCAGTTTTGAGGATTTGATCTTGTTCCTCTATCTCACCTGACTTAAACTCCAGAAATTTTTCCGTTCTTTTTCTTTTATTGTTCTGTTATTTTTGGAGTCAAGTATGTAACCTCAGTTACAGGTACTGTATCATCTTTCACAAGAAGTCTGAAACCTGCTGCTCCACGCTGTGTGCATTCACCACACCCACGTGTCCAACTTCTTCTTCTTCCATGTAGTTGCTGCCAATTGCCCAGTTTTTCTTTCCCCCTCGGATCCCACGCTGGGGGAGAACAACAGGATATGCCCATGTAACCTGAACGTATCCCTTGGCCTGTTTATTAATCCACCCAAAGGAATAAGAATAAGGAGTAGTGATGAGATCACAAAATGTAAAGCCATGAGTACAGCTGGGGACCAGCCCTTAGTGTTTGGTCCTGCAGAAGTCACTAAGGGGTCTCTGGGTCTGAGTGTTCATCAGAGCCTGGAGCAGTGGGGAGGGTGCTGTGTCTGCAGAGGGAGAAGCAGAGATGTGGGGCCAGGAGCATCAGTCTGGGTGGGGTGAGCCTTCCAGTGCGCTGGAGGAGATTTCTTGCGTTACCTCTCATAGCAAGTTGCCTTGTATGTAAAAAATATGGTGCCAGCTCGGGCTGGCTCTGCTGCCTCACAGAAGAGAGAAAGATAAATCAGGTTCCTTTTCTGCTTTATTTACTTGCTACTCATTTTTATACTGGTCCTTGCAGCAGACAGCAATGAAACTTCTAGATATTCATAAACAAAAATCGGGTCTCCTGTCCACTGATATAGATCAGGGAGGCCAGAGTGTATGTTGAGAAAGAAGAGAGTTGTAAAAAACCGTTGAAATAGATTTATTGGAGACTTCAATATCTGTTGAAGTCAGCAAAGCTGGAATAAGCTTTAAGTAAACACTATCAATTTTGATGATAAGATTTAGATGGTGGCTTCTATTTTTTTTTTCGCTAGACGAAACAATATCACAAAGCTAGTCTTCATGGAAATGTGATCAAGATGTAAGCAGTTCTATCGTTAGCTCCTTTACATTAGGTTTAGTTGCAGTCAGTTCTCTTTGAATAGCAGAAGATGTGTCTCTTAGCATTGGAATTTTTCATTATGTGGGCTTTGCATCTTAATGTTTTTCCCGTCTCCTTATATTCTGGATTGTTGCCATTTTGCAAGGTGAAAAGGTTACCAGCCCCGGCCCTTGCACTGCTGCTGGACTTTCTGGATACCCTTGGAAGCCTTTTGTCTTACTTTTTATTAAGAAAAAAACCAACCCTACATTCAGGTGAAATGAGTTTCTTAGTTTCAGCATCCAGAAGTATAAAAAAAGTTCAGTTCTATGCAGTGCATTTGATTGGGAATAAAAATGACTGATGGCAGCCCATACTGGACCCTTTTGTTCAATTCAGCTATGATTATGGAGCCTATTAGCTGGAGTTACAACCTATTTAAGAGCAGTGCTTACTAGTAATGGGGGCCAAATGATTTTGGAAAGTTCAGATTTACTGGGCTCCCTGCAGAAATGAATTCAGCACTGAACATATTGATGCGGAGCCTGAATGAGGCTGTTCCAGTGGGACTCAGAATTGTGTGCTTAGCAAGAAATGAGCGGGTAGTAGAATTAAAGATCAGATAGATGTGAGGCTCAAGGGCAGTCTAAACTCTGAAGTTCATCACAGCAACTTAATCAGACAAAAATGAGTGTTGCACTGACGGGAATCAAGCCTGTGTGTGACAGGAAACTCAGCTTGTTGAAATGGTGCTGTGTTTTGTAAAGACTTGAAGTGTTTTAGAGTAATTGCGAGATGTTTGTGTTCGGTGGCCACTGAGGCAGCTTGGTTTTTGGTAAGGGGGATGTTGACTCGGTATTTACCTTTGATATAATGGATCTGCAGTATTAATGGTGAACAAAGAACAGCCCCTTGCACCGATTCAGAAGCGATGGAAAACTTCAGGGTTCTCTCAGGGGGTTTTGGCACAATCTTAAATTCTGCATTAGGGAGAGGAAGATGTGGATTATTGGGCCCCCAGTGGTGCACTGCAAGAAGAAGCAGCCTTCATGTGATGCAGTTGGCACAGTGCAGTGCAGGCAGTTCCCCAAGGTCACCTACTGCTCACAGGAGCCACTGTAGGGGAAATGCCACCCCCAGCACCACCGTGAGTGGAGCAAGAGGCTCACAGAGCTGCTGTGTCATTCACACTTGTGTCTTTAGCGGGGCACATCCTGCTGCCTTTCCAGAGACAGACCAAGTAGTTTCTTGGCATGAAATGCATTGAAAAAAATTATTTTCTTTCTTTTTTACTTGGTCCAATCTAGTTTTTGAACACGAGAAATTTTTACTTGTGTACTGGTTACTGTCTCATCCACCCACCGCATGTAAAGCTTCCACCAAGTTTCTTTCAGATGCCGCCTTAGCTCACTTAGAATCTGTCTTAAGCCCCAGCCCCACGTTTCCCATCTGGATCCAGCCCTGCCCAGCTCTTCCAAGCTGCCCAGTTCTGTAATTCCTGTGCTTATGGAGACACTGCTCTCGCCTTCTGGACACTGCTTCACTTCTGTCATCTCCCCGTCCCGTAACTCCCCCAAATATAACACCTCCTAATCAGCACTGGGCTCCTCCAGCCTTGTTCCCCTGTCCTGCTCACCACATGTCTTCCTCCAGCAGACACCTTCACACATGCAAAGAAGCGATGTACGTCGGAAACACTCTTCAGTAACTACACTCTGCTGACAAATCTCTCTTGTCTTTTCTGACTTGACTTCTGCATTGGGACAGGAAATCTATTTGTTCTAAACCAAAATTTCTTGCTACATACAAATAGATACTTGACTGCAAAGTCTTTTTGGGTTGGTTTTTATATATATATAGGTGATGGGAATGTACTGCTGTGTTGTCCTTGAATGGAGCTGTGAATATTCTGTATTTGTCAGTTTGCTTTCCTTCTAAATAACAACAGCAGATTCGTGGTCCAACCCACCAAGCAGTGCATCTTGTGAGACATAGGAGTTTATTTGTGGAAAGAGTCTGGGAGAATTTGGTGTTGTTCATGTAGTAAACAAATGGGAAGCGTAGAGTTGGGTTTATGTTTTTCATACTTTTAATTTTGACCTTAATAATTGTATTTGTGGGAACATGCTCATCCAGCAGTGTGTTGGCCTCCTGTAGGACCTGGATCCATGCTGAACTGTGTGGAAACCAGTGGAGACCTGCTCACCCAGGTTTAGCTTTACCCCTGTCTCTGGTTGCACAAGGTCACGCATCCAGGAAAGGACTGGAAATGCTTTTCTGAGGCTGCAGGAGCGGAAAGACGGGGCAGTTTCTGGGTCACCATCCTGACCAACTGTTCACGTTAATTGTTACATGAGATGTTGCTTAGAGGAGTCCTATTTTCAATCCTATGAGCGTGTCCCAGATTTTTAGAAACCATCTGTTCAAGTGAAGAACTTCCAGGTTGTGGGGTTTTGGGTGAGGGGGGCAAAAAGGCAGAAGGGAAATTTCAAGCGGGAGTTAGAATTCCTGTGTCAGCTGGGGTCTGGTGGGAGTCCTTTTAAAGCTAGAATTAAAGATACAGAGAGAAATGGTTTCAGCTTGACACACAGATGATAAAGCAAGCCTTAAACAGGAGCTGTGGCTGCACAGCAGGTAAAGAAATCCTGCTTAGATTAAAAATAAATATTTTATGCTGCCTGTATGCAGGGTTGTTTCTTTTAATAGCTTAAAGCCCCATACAATTGGCAGCAAGTCGAAGAAATTAGAAGGAAAAGCTCGCATTGTTTTGCCAAGGTAGGACCCCTCAAAAGGATAGGTTTGGGGTTGTTGTTTTTTTTAAATGATAAAGAGAAAATTAAAGGACAGGCTACCCATTAGAATGATGAAGCATAAAAGCATTTGCAAATTGCCTGTCTCTCTCTGTTTATATCAAAGAGCAAACCCAACCCTTCTAAGGTCAGCTGGCAAATGATTTTTTTGCGGCAGGCTCCAAGGTGCGCAGCGCAAGAGAGAGCCCAGCTGGAACACACACGGGTTGGCTCTTCGCTCAGAGGGGCAGCCGTGAGGGAAGGACCTACATCGCCTGCTCTCCTTCCTCCACCATCCATCTGAAGCATTTTAATGACTAAAGCAGGGTAAACATTTGCGAGGATAAACATTGTTTTCCTGCTGAGCAACAATGTCTCTTGTATGAGAACAGGATTGTTTTGGCATATGTTGGCTCTAAATATCCCTGCAGATACTTTACAGGAATCGCTACCTCTTTAAACATTTATGCTATTAAAAATCAGGACGATTGTTGACATAAACCTGTGATAGCAGCTGCATTGTAGACAGAGTATGAATTTTTTATGTTATTGATGAGAAGTTTATATCATTTATGTACTGTAGTAAGGGAGGCGTATGAGTGCTGAATACAGAAAATGATGTGACTGAAACCATTTAGAGTATCAGGGCGCAGTATTTATTGATGTGTCCCTCTCAAAAAGAACATGAATGCAGTAAATGGAAAGCAAAACAAAGCTAAGTGATTTATAATATTTCAAAAATTCTTGTTGGGATAAAAATAAGTTTTGTGGCTCTGCAGCCTGGGTTATCTGGTTTGGGTAGCAATCCCAGTGCTGTGGGAAAGAGTGGTGCTTTCCCATCACGAGAGTAGGCACCTGGTGGGTTGAAGCATGTGTGCTTGGTGGGCTCGTGACTGGAGAGGGTGGAATATGATAAAAGGAAGACTGTAAAAGAAACTTTGAAGGAGCCTTAAATTACTGTGACTCTAGAGGCAAGACTAAGGCTGAAGTTGTCTCTTGCTCTGGAGAAAAGACATTTGCCTTCTTCCTCATCTTTTCTCTTTTCCTTCTTGTCTCATGGTTCCTCTGTAACTTGCTCTTGCCAGTAGCTTAGGTCTTTCTTTTCAGACCCTTCTCCACCCACTGAGAACAGTCATAGAACATTTGTTTCTGCTCCCGAAAGGAAGGACTTAGTTGCTTAAGTGGCAAAATTTCCCTCATTGGGGAGCAGAAGGGGGTGTGCAGTTTGTGAGGATTACGGCTCGTGTTGTGGGAAAGACCCACAGTAACTCCTCCAACAAATGCCTCCTGTGAGGTCTCGGTGTGATCTAAAGCTCTGCTCCCTCCAGCACAGCCTCGGGAGGTGGAGGGAGCCGTTCAACTTTCCTCCTTCAGGCATGGCTGTCCCTGTTTTTGCAGAATCCCACTTGGAAGTTACATGAGTGCTTCGTGTTTCCCAGCACCAGACAGGCTAAATTAAATTTTCATATCTTGTCCTCACTCATTTTTCCTGAAGGATGTGTCACTGAGCAAATTTTCAGGATGTTCCTCTTTGAATGGAAACCCAGCCATTGCTCAGTTTGTGGTATTGCTGGCTTTTCCTGTTCTCATTGTATATTGAACTTAAGAGTCTGATATTGCGCATATAAATAGCACCACTAAATCAACGTAATGACTTAGGTGTTTTTATGCTCTGCTGGACTCCAGTATTAAGCTGTCCTTCCGGGACCTTACTGGAGGAAGGGGATATTCCCATGTCAGCCCTTCCACCAAGGGGAACCACGTTTTGGAGAAGTGCTCCCAACAGCTGTGGGTGCATCCACATATCCTCAAGGCAGTTAAGATTTCAGCGCTCCATTAGGGATTACTGATAGTATTGGTAGCTCTGGTGATTGGAACAGGGTAGGGAGCTCTATGCAGAGCTCCAGATCACCAGTTCATTTCATACAAGCCACCAAAGAGCTGGTCAGCGGTAATAACTTTTCGTCATCTCAGCCCTAGGATGTGTTTAAACCAATGACCTGGAGGTGAAAGGCTGCGTGTCCTGCTGCCAGGCCACTGAGACATCCAGTCCTCAATGGGATATATCTATAAATTAATATAGCTTAATATAGCTCTGGATTAATATTGCAGACAAAAAGCTACATTATAGAACATTATTAGGGTTGCAAAGTCAAGTCTGTGAAAGTTAAGAAGTGTGAGAATTAAGGTTGCCTGTTCAACCTTAATTTGCCCCCTTCTGTGAATGCATTGTGATACAGCCTTTAATTACATGATCACATTCTACTCAGCCTGAGGCAGACACCTGGCATAGAAAATTTCAGCCCAAATGGTTTGAAGTTTGGCAAAGTTATAATTGACTGAAAAAAGAGGATCTTCTAAGAAGTGTCTAGCAACTTTAATGAAAGGCTGTAGTTTGTGTTGATCTCCATTTACTTTACCGCATCTAAGAGTTGTTTAACTTAAAATATTCTGCAGGTAAGATCCATCTGTGTGGAAGACCCAGGAGGGCAGTGTGTACCCCAAATTGTTTTAACAAAAATCATCTATTGTTTAGACAAAGAGTGCCAAAAAGATGAAACTGAAATGGGAGTCTTACTGGTTTAGGTGTTTTATATATATACATATATAAAACAAAGATGAAAAATAATCTCATCAGGTAACACCTAAGCCCCTCCGTCAGCAAGTTGACTATTTGAAGGAGGTTGATTTTCATGGTATCTTTCTAAGCCCAGCACAGGGTTTATTCAACCCAACTCGCTCTTCACCCCAGAACTGCTTGGGAATTGGGGTTGTGTTGATGAAGAACGATGCATGGCAGTGTAATTAGCATTCTTATGTAGCATATCAGTATTCATTTACACTTCATATGAAGTATGTTCCACTGTATAAAGATTTCATGCACTGGTGGGTGGTTCTTGCCCTTAAAACTAGAAGGGAGTGCTTATTCACGCTAATGATTAGTTTATAATTCATAATTTATTTGAGTATTGAGGTTTTAATTACCAGGATGATTTTGGAGTATGGGTAGGAAGAGGCTTCATCTTGGTGTACCCAGAGCATGTTATATATATCACATTAGGTGCAAGTGCTACTCTCCCAATTAAGTGAAGAATCAGAAGAAATCTGGCAAGCAAGGTTTGGCTCTGGAAGGGGTTTCAGAAGGTGTTTGGGAATATGTGGCTGTGGTGCAACGGTACCTCATCCACCTTCAGGGCTCCAGGACTGGGTGGGATGTGCTGTCACCACTTCAAACAAAGCACCGGCCCAGTAAAACTTCACTCTGAAAGTTAAAAGGTATACTCAGGTATGTTAAAAAAAAAAAGGTGTTGATGTTTCTACTGGCAAGATATATAGTAGGTGTGTTCTCCCAATCCTACTACAGCCAGCACAAGCTACACAAGTGAGCTCAACTTCTGTGATTTGGGCTCCGCCTCATGCAGTAGAAATGGGGTTTCTGTCCTTGTGTGACCTGAAGGAAACAGGTCGCGTAAGCTGATCTGGTAACGGGCAGAGCCAGCTGGAATGATCATGATACCATTAGTAAATGAGTGCCTCTGATTGGGAGTCCTCTTCTTTTAAGGTATTTCTTGGCTCTAAATGAGAGTTTCTTTTCTAGAGTGGATCATAGTCACAAGCTTATGGAAGCATCCCGAGATGAAGAGAGGAGTCTTTTGGAGCTGACTTAACACGTAAATTTAATGTGCAGATATTAGCATGGTTTTCTGCATCTCCCTCTCAAAACCCAATGGTTATCCTAGTATTTGGGCTGAAGTCAGGTATTTCTTTGTTACTTGAATGTTTGTCATTGGGGTGATTTCAGGTACACAACACTCCACTCCTGGGGAAATAGAAATCTTTACACTTGGGATGCCCAGCAACTCTGAGAGTTCTTGATGTCCCATTAGAAGGTCAAGAGCACCCAGGAAGGTGTTTGCAAGCCTGTTTATTCGTAAGCCAAATAAATGGGTGAAATTTGGTAATACAGGATGTTAGTGTGCTGGAAACATTTTTGAATTGCTAGCATTACCCTGAGGTTCTTTGGCACACCACAAGCCAGACAGCCTGCATCACAAAAACCCCTTTCAAATCTTTAACGCCAGTAAATGAGAAATTACTTACCCAAGGTCATATTGGACAATTATGGCAAAATCAGAAATAATAACTTGCTTTCTTGTCTTCTAGACCTCTGTAATCTTCACTGCTTTGACAGTCTGCTGTCTATACTTAGCGTATTGTCATTGTATTTTACAGTTGTTAGCGATCATCACTCTATTTATCTTATATAGATAATGCTTTTTTTTTATTCCTGGGGTGTTCTCACAAGCCAATATTCTGTTTCCCTCATCACTTAGTAAAGCTTATTTTCTTGTAAATTAATTGCCTTCTGAATTCAGCACAAAATGCCATAGCTAAGATTAGCTCTAACCTTCAAACTTCAAACCTTCAGACATCAGAGATGAGCCATCCATATGTAAGTCTTGTCTCTGTGTGTGTGTTTTTAAAAAGTGGTAAAGAAAACGAGAAATAAGCGCTGTCCTTCAGGGGGAACTGGCAGGCTGCCATCTTCATTTTTCAAGAAGAGGGCAGGTCGGGAGGAGTCCATCAAAATCAGAGCGTTTCTTGGACAGCAGATCAGGTACAGCAGAATAAAAACCCTTTCAGTGGAGGTCTATAACATTAATCAGAAACTGCAGAGTGGTCTTTTGTAGGACTTTGGGGACCAGAGGGAATCGATGGTGGGTGCTTCAGCACTGAGATCTTTGCTTATTTTTCCCTTTTGCTGTCCAGACAGACATCCTAAGAAAATACTTTAATTCTTTATTTTTTTTCCACATTGCCATGGGTTGTTCTTCACCGCACTGAAATATTCTTTTGGCACTTTATGTAGGAGGACACAAAGAACTGTGCAGAAACTCTGTAATTCCATAGTAACCATTGACTCTGTAATTACATGGTATGTACAGTTCAATGTAAATATGTGGGTAATACAAGCAATTTGTATTTTCTCAGCTACATTATTAAATCTTAAAATTGCAAACTACATGAAAATTAGGTTGAGAATAAAATGGGTAACTTCACATACTGTATTATTGCAGCATATTATCTCTAGAAGTCTGTAATTACTTTGTAGTTACATGCTATTTTTCAGATAATAACCAAGTGGTGAAAGTTTGCGGACTTGTCCAGCTCATGGCTGCACAGTCTAGCTGATAATTTGGGATTAGAAGGTGGAGAATGTTGTCAACTCAGTCTTCTAATATTTTTTTTGTGTAGGGAGGATGATTTTTTGTCCTTTGAAGCAAAAAATCAGACTGACTGGTGACCGTAGCTATTTCCTATTTATTGCAATACAAGCACAGTGCTTAAAGCAAGTGTTGTGCCTCTGCCAAGACTGGAGCCAGGCTCTGATGCTCACATGCGGGGTTTCTTTTGCCCTGGGGCTCTCAGAGATCCATGTCAGGTGTTACTTCCCCAGCGAGACTCTCGGGCTTCACTGGTCGGTGCCGCGCTCGCTCCCGGCCCTTGCTGGAAGGGCACGGCCGGCTGTTTGAAGGACATTTTGAGACTCTCTTCATTTGTGGTTGACTCCCAGAGCGAGCAGCTCATTTACTCCGTGTACACTCCCTGCTCTGTGGGGTCTTCTGATGTTTTAACCTCTCCTTCTTAGGCTTTTCTCTCTCCTTCTTGTTGTCTTAGCCCTGTTGAGTGTGGCAACCGGGTTAGGTTATTTATTTATCCAGTATGAATATGTAAATCTCTGTAGTCCTCTTAGTCTAAACCTCTGCACTTTGGCCCCTTTCTGTTGGGATTTTGAATGAAAGAAACACTGAATGAGTCTTTCAATGTTGAAACAACTGCTTTTATTAATTTATTTTTTACACAAAGCACACAGACATGAGAGTTGGAAAATGCCTCTTGTATATGGTTACATTCGTCTGCATTTTAAAATGTGGACATGTACAATTATACACAAGTTATCAAACCCAAATAATAAATTGACTATTTAGAAAAAGAGAAAAGATGGAAGTGTTTGGCTTTGGTAGTTAAACTGGTAATCAGGGCACCAGTCCAGGGGCATATGATATATTGAGAGGGCTGAAAACTAACCATAAAACCTGAACTAAGAGGCTGAGCTCCTCACGGGAAGACAAGAAGATGCAAGGACATAGTAAAGTACTGTAAGAAAGGTAATGATAGTCACCCATCAGTCTTTGAACCCTCCAGAAAGAAGTCACAGCTCTGTTGTTCTTCATGAGGAATCTTGATTTATTTACATTCCTTTACCTTTAAACCTGTATCTTGTGGTTTTTTCTGGCCTTTAGTGGTAGATTTATTAGCTGCTCTGCTGCAAGGGGGAGACTTGCAGGGAGGGGGGGAATGGAGGAGAACCAAGAAGAAACAGAAGGAAGACAGAACAGTGGGAGGGAGAGGGAGGGAGAAGATAAGAGACAGATGAATGAAGACAAATGGAAGAGAAATGAGACAAGGAAGATGAGAAGGGAGAAAAAGCCTGGAACGGAGCTTCTGAGAGCGCATGTAAAATAGAGGTCTAGTGGAGGATTTCCAGCAAAAGTGGTGTAAATCAATGATGAGTAAATTAATAGGGCAATTGTGCAAATGAGACTCAGTCATTTAAGCCAAGCGTTATACATCATGGATGATTTAGAGAGAGTGTAACCCACAGGGCACACCTTTCAATCTACTAAAGATCTAAAGCAGGATGCTGACACGTCAGAAAAGGGAGCAGATGAACAAAATGAGGGACATACATTAAAAGGGAAGAGGTTGGAAGGCAAACTCCAAAAGCAGGGCAGCATTAAACTCCTTAATGCCAGAGCCATGTCTCGGACTAAAGTAAAAAACCCCTGGTCCTTCCAAGCCAGAGGTTATTACCGTGGTATCTGATGTGGTCTCCTGGTATTATGTCAATTCCTGATGTGATTCCCACCTTGTATCAGAAGAAGAAATTAAAAATGCATTCAGCAATGTGTAATTTTGCAGAGGAACTGCTTCCTGTAGTTGCCACTCCAAGGGTTTCTGCCATCTAACAACGTTAACATGTGAATGTGCCTGAAGAGGGAACCTTCAAAGGAGTTTGAAGTGGCCACCTGATCACTGACTGGAAGGTACATGGCGTTGACCTTGCTCAGTCCTGCTCTGGCCACTGCTGGGGTACACAGGTGTATTTGTACAGCAGAGAAGACAGGAGACAATCTCAATATGCTGTTTTCTCTCACTGGAACAGCTGTTCCCAGGGGTTTGGTGAAATTCCAAGAGTTCTAGATGAACCACATTTCTCTGGGATTTTTTTAACACATTATTTAGTTTCCAGGTCAGGTAACATGCTTTCACCCACCTTTTTGAGACTGTTTGAAAATCTTTTCCAGCCCTGAAAATGGATTCCTCTGCTGTAGCTCTAAAACAGAGCAGACCCAGTAAATCCAGTGCCCTTTAAATGCATTGGTTACTAACCTTTTGTAAAGGATCAAAATTAACAGACTGTTTAAATGAATTTCTGACAGTCATTCTGCCCTATTGGTTTTTTGAAAGCATTAGACCAAGTGCCAGGTGGCTCAGTTGATAAAATGTTTTCTTTCACTCTGTGACTCCTGTAAGTTCAACTCTTTCCCCAAGGTCTTAAGAAAAATAAGTGTTTTTCAAGGACTTTTTTGTTTGTTTGATTTCACCATCTTCCCTCTATTCTCCTTGAAATATTTAAGTAGAGTGTGAACTTGATTTTCATTTTACTCAGTAGAAAGTTAAATGTAACCCAGGCGTCTTGTTAAGGATAAATATTTTTCTAAAGGAAACAAAAGAAGTGATGAAAGATTAGGGGGAAAGGGAAACCTTAGCTGCTGATGGGGCACGGCTGGATTTTGTCAGTGATGGTAGTTCCTTCCTCTTTTGCCTGCTGCTCTTTCTCTGAGAAAAACAGCATTTGTATCTAAAACTCATGTTGATAGAATCCCTCTTAACTTGACAGCAGTCTTTTTGTAGCCTTAAAATTCCTTCCTGAAGTTCAGGTTGGCCTGGAATATTGTAAACCTTGGGATGCAAGCCTGGGGCTGTCTTCTTCAGGAGAGTACTCAGCAACTCGCTAATGTTTAGGTCAAATTAAAGTAAGTCTTCCATGAATAAGGTATGTAAGGCATGAAACCTCTTTAACGTGACAGCACCGGAGCATTTCACATTTCTGAGAGGATCCTGTACTCTCCATCAAAAAAATAACTCACGAAGCAGTTCAGTCATCTGTAGGCAGATTGGCAGCCCAAGTGCCTGTCACTGATGAAGCTTGGGCTTCTTTCTTAAAATGTTACAAACAGTCTTTCACTGGGGAGAGCCCAACTCTGTCAGGTCTTCTCTTCTAGGTCTTGGAATTGGTTTTTTTATTTTTCTGGAAAAGAGTTTGAAAGTTGTGGTCACTCTAAACCACATTGCAATTGAAGTTGCATTCTGTAATTGATTTCTAACATCACTGCGGTCACGTCTAACATGATATTAAGGTTGTGGTGTGTAACAAAGATATTAAGGTTAATTTCTTTAGCAATAGGCAAAAAGATATATATAATAATGTTGTTGTTATGCAGCCTGTCTGCATTCTCAGGTTCAGTCTCAGTGTCTGATTCCATGTTTTAGTCTGAGAGAGTCACCAAGAAATGTGACACTGGAGGTGGTGATTTTTAACATCTTGACGAAGGGTAAATCTTCATAACATGAGCATGGAAATAAACAGCTTTTTCACAGTGATGCTTAGAGTATCGTTGGTCTGTTGAAGGGTTTATTCTATTATAAAAAGAAGCAGAGATGGGATGAGTAGGTAAAGTTGTTTCGGTGTCTCAAAAATTGTTGAGATTTGAAAATGTTCGTGTTCCAGGCTAGACTGAAATCCAATCAGAACTTTTGAAATGTGTCTTTGGAAGCAGCATCCAGAAAAATCAGGTCAAAAGTTGGTGCCCTTCCCTGTCCTTTGGGAGACAGAGGTAGGTCTTGATCTGGGTGTTTTGGCTTTAAAGTAAGTACACCAGTCACTGGGCTGAGGGGTGATTCTGTACCTCTCCTTAGTTATACCAGGAATATACCAGGACCCTCTTCTTGGGCCTTAAAAATGTATTCCAGTGAAATTCTGCTGAATTTAACATGGCACCTCTGTGAAACAAATTTGTCTTGGTGAGTTGTTATTTCCTGGCAAAAAAACCTGTTTTGCTAGAAAATTCCCAATCAGCCTCTAGAATATCATAATACAGGTTTAATAGGAGGCAGTAACAAAGCATAAATACAGATGACTGCACTGATCTTTTCCACTGTTATTAAATAATAAAACAATGGAAGGGAAAGAAAGGGGTAGTGGAATAACTGAACTCATCCTTCAGTGAAAAACGATTCCAAAGACCGAGTCCTTGGAGCAAATCTGGCTTGTGAGACCTTTTAGATTCCTTTTATCTAAATTCTATTTTCACTGCTTCATGCTGTTGCTCCATCTTTCCAAGGGCAGACCTCAGAACTGGTGCACTAGTGACTGAAAGGCTTATTGCCAGGGGAAGGAACAACCTGAGCTTTAAACAGTCACCCAGCGTAACCACAGCTCCTTGGACACTTGGCACAAATGCACAGATTCACTAGTGATTAAGGGTTTAGTGTCTTTTTAACAGACTGTACAGCTGTACTCGGTATTTACCAAGATTATGTCTGTAGAGGATCAATGGTTAATTGTTTCTTTTCAGTGGTTGGTTCTTTTAGTCTTCATAGAAACACTATACTAGTCATTGAAATAACAATGATTATTGCCTCTTTCTGTTGAAAGAGAGATTGCAGGTTATAATAGTGGAAGAAAATAGGTAATTAAATCTTGTGGCTTATATTTTGTTTCTTTCTGGTTGAAGCATCCTGGTAGTGGTTCTACTATATTGTAATTTGTATGAGCAAGTCTGCTCATGAGGGATCTGGTTGCACTCCTCAGCTGACACTTGGCAGGATGTTGTAGGAGTTTGGGCCTCTCTGTCCCATGCTCCTTGCCCTTGCTGGGCTGGGGTTACCTGTTGGATTTGGGTCTCTGGAAACGTATTCCAGATGTAGATCTATGCTTTGGCTGAAGTTAGGGTTATTTCCTCAGCTTTCCCCAACTCCTCTTGGACGCTTTCTAGAATCCCACTCAAGGCTTGAGTTCTTTTTGCTCTCTCATTTACCTTTTTCTGGTGCTTGGAGCAAGCACAGGCACAGATAAGCTTTTCCCGGGATCCTTCTTGGCTCTAAGTAGCCTTGCTGCGTAGTGGAGAGGGAAAGCTAATTAGTCTACAGACTAGGCTGAGGCAGTAAACATGCACACCTTGCCTGTCTCCCAGCACTTTGGAGCACTCTGCAATCTTTTCATGAAAAGCCTGAAGCCTCCACATCCTTTCTGGAGCTCCTGGCTTTTCTACACAATCGTATGGCTTGTATCCCTTGTAGATGAATATGCGTTGATTTTTGAATGGCTCAACACCAAATCAACTTCTCCCTGTTGCAAAAACATACTCTTTTGCTATAATTTTTTTTCTTGACTCTGTTCACGGTGACCTCCTGCTCACATCGTGGTCTTTTCTTTTCGTGGGTAATTTTTCACATCTTCTTAGGTCCTTCCTGGTCATACTGATTTCCCGACCTTGACAGCCACTTTAGCGTGTCCATGCTTAGTTGCTGAGAGAGCACACCTCACTGAGTACCTGAAAGAAGCTTTGACAGCCCTTTGTGAACTCATCCATTCACAAAGAAACTTGGTTTTTTCTTTTTAATTTTCCAGTAAGTACAAGATTATGATTGCATTCCAGTAACTGGAGTTCAAGTTCAATTTCTGAACTGTGACATCAGGAGACACTGGAAAAAACAAAACCAATGGCAGATGCTGACACACAGAGCTTTGTAGCATGAACACTAAACTTGGTTTCTAATGCTACAGAAGGAAATGAAGAGGAAGTCGGCAAACTATGGAAGTTGGGTAAAGCTCTATGAAGTTTAACAGAGTTGCAGACTTCATGGGGACTGTACAATTCCACCCCTGAGTTACAGTTCTCTGCAATGCTGTAGGATATATTCATACCAAGTGTTGAGTTCGTGTGTGATCTCCTGTCATATTCAGCAATGGAAATGTTGTTTTTCAGTCACTTTCTAGTTATTTTCTCTTTCTTCATTGTTCAGACAGTGGTCATGCCCTGCTTAGTGAAGATGTCAGCTTAGAAGCTAGTGTAAAGAGACTACTAACATGAAACACAAGAATAAAATCTAACCTTCCCAAAGATGATTAAGTTCCTTAGAGTTAGGCCCCTCTTTGGGCAGTAGTTGTGTACGATAGACCTTATCAGTCTGCCAGACTGGTTAACAGATACAGCCTTTTCATTTTTACAGAGAAGATTTAAAAGTATTGTTCATTCTAAAGAAAATAAACAAGTGTTTTGTCAGTGCTCTAAGCTACCTGAAAATAGGATTTACAGTTCTATATAATTGCATTTGCTTTGTGTTTGCATAGAAGTCATAGCATAGCTGGAAGATGATGGCAATTATAATTTATTATGCTGTAATTGTTACCTAAATGTTTTTGAATAAGCAAAAATCACATCTGTTTAGGAGTAAGTTGCACAGCAAGAGAATTCCCTTTGAAATGAATGCTGTGTTCTCAAATTCTGTAACTGTACACATAAAACAACATATTTATTTCCCCACTGAGTCCATTACATTCCCAAGTCAAACTGCATCCTCTCTTCCCTTCCCATATTAAACCCTTTGATTTAATGGAGGTTTTAACTACTGGTTCTTTAGGGAATTTTCAGTAGGCTTTGCACAGATTAGGTTATTGGAAAGTATAGTTATTTGCTTGTAAAGTGGCAGTTCTGTGTCAAAATTGATTTTCTCTGGTGCTGCAGTAGTAAAACAGATAAGCTTCTGCTTTGCATCTAAAATACACTGATATTCCTGCCATGATGCTTTCCTTCTGCTTCCTACCCAAGCTTTGTTATAGGCTGGCTTTGAAAGGAGACAATGATATGCAACATGGAATAACTTTGGATCAATCCTTACTATTTCATGAATCTTCTTTGTATTAATGTACATTTACCAGTGATGGCCAGCTGTTTAGAGGAAAAAAGTCTATGCTGGTAGTTGGTGAAGAGTTCAGCAGGAAGTAAGTCCCACGTGCTGTTTGATGCACAAAACCTAAACTGTATTAAAAAAAACAAAAGGACAGGAGAAATAACCTACACCCATGTGCTGTTTCCCATACAGATATATACAGAAAGTGATGTAGAAAGTGTAGACAGACAAAAAAAGTGAATAAATAACAAATATCTCTAGTACATCCTCTAAGTGACACGAAGAGGTTCCCTACCTGGATTTCTTGGCCAGTTTTCATACCTAGGATGTCTCTCTCTCAGTTTGTCTATCACAGGTCCACTCTTTGCAGGTTGGACTCCTGATACATGGAGAGTGCTTGTAAATTAAACTTTAAAAAAACGTGTTAGCACACATCAACTATTTGAGCCTGGTACTTCTGAAACCTCTGTAGGTCTAGTCCAGATTTAGTAATATTTGCTGATCCAGGGATTTCTCTGATTTCTGGAGTTTTCCAAGCTTGCTTTAGTGTCAGTTTTCAGTTCAGTTCTTCATTTATTCAGTAATGTTTTGTCCATCTGTATTGCTCATGCTGGTAACGGAATTGTTGTCGTAGGCTCTCAAGAGATTAATGTATTTACTGACTTCTCTGAGACGTTGCACCAATCAATGTTAACAGTCTTTGACAGAGATGTAAAGGATCTATTAAATTAGATCTGAGTTCCTATTACATTACTATGCATAAAAAGCCAAACTCACCTTATCTGTAGCAGAAATGAATGCCAGCTATTAAAGTAAAGAAAGTTTTCAAGAAGAGAGAGTCCAGCAAAGCAGTGGGATAATTAGAAGGAAACAGTAATCTGTTGTCATCCAGCACTGACTGCACTAAAGCCGTGTAGGGAATGGAGGGTTTTCTGTATTGTAGATGTGAAGGCAAATAAAATTCGAGAGAGAGAGATAGAATTAAACTATTAAGGTAATTAAGAAATTCTTAACATTTGGTCAATTAGTTGAATGCAAATCTGCCCTCCATCTTTCTCCTCACGGGTTGATGGTGTGGAGTTGATAGAGGGTCTGTGTCCTGAGGTACATGTTGGCTGGTTAAGAAAGACAGCGAAATCATGGAATGGTTTGGGTTGGAAGGGACCTTTAAAGTCCATCTAGTCCATCAGCAGGGACATCTTCAACCCAATCAGGTTCCTCAGAGCCCCGTCCAGCCTGACTGTGAATGTTTCCAGGGATGGAGCATCTCCCACCTCTCTGGCCAACCTGGGCCAGGGTCGCACCACTGTCATCATAAAAAATTTCTTCCTTAATATACCCAAAATACTCGGGTTTAAATAAAATAGCATGATCTGTTTTTTCACTGTGTTGCTTCTCTTCTTTTTGCTGTTCACATGTAACTTGCCACTTTTCAACCAATATAGACTCTGGTCTCTCATTTACCCATAGCCTCAAATTCCTCTTATTTCAGACAAGCTGTCTTAAATTCAGTTCTGTTACTGTTCATGAGTTAAACACTCTCATGAATTTGTGATAAATCAAACAAATGCCTAATGACTTCATAGAGAACCATTCCCAAACAGTGAATGAAAGACTTGAGTCAATAAGGTTTTACTCTCTCTGTTTTATCTCTTCTTTATCTCTTTATCTCCATGTTTGAGAAGGAGAATGAATTTTATTTAGCAACTGAAAGATAAACAGTACACATAAATTGCCCTCAACTGTCCTGGCCAAAATCAAATTAAGGCACCAGTTTTCTTTGCCTTGTCTACAAACCCCTGGCACATCTTGGTTGAGTTTTTGAGGTGTCACTGAAAAGTGTATGGGGTGATTGGAGTCTCTGGCTCTCTGGTGGTGCCTTCAGAATCCTGGGGAAAAGTTACTTTCTTATTCCTTTGATGACTTGAGCAAACTGAGCTGTCCTTAGGAAGATAAGGTTTCGGCACACCCAAAGTGATGTATCAACACCACAGTAACTTCTCCTGTGACCCAAATCGTGGTGCTACACAATTGTATACCTGGACCTTTTGCTATCAATGCAGAGTGGTGGGTAGGTGTGCAAATGGGCTTCAAGAGGCAACAATACTGTTACTAGTGTTAGTATTTACTTCATGTTTTAATGACTGCTGGTACTCGGGCTCCTAGAAGGTTCAAGTGCCCTTAGAAAGTAGAAGCTTTACTTGATAGCAAATTAAATTGAGCACTTCCTATAAATGGTCTTCTAATTAAAGGTAGAGCAAACTTGTCTTGGTGTATTCATCTCATTTGAACCCTTAAAGAAGTAGGTTGATCACTGAAGCTGTGTCATTTCCAAGGTGAAAGAGAGCAAGTTCTCCTGGATGTCAGTACTTCAGATGGTCTTATCCCATAGGACACGTTGACTATTTGCCAGACTTTGGTTCCACCAGCTTTCCTAATGCCAGCCCTGGGCCATACAGGGAATGAGTACAGGCCAGTACCGCTGCACTGGGGCCTGTGCATCCTCCCAGTTGCTTTCCTCAGGGCTGCCTGGAGAGTGTGGGAAAGAGCAGGCTTCTATCCTGACAGCCTGAACACAACCATCAGCGGAGATGGTTTGTATGCAGCCCAAGGGTGTCACACCAGTACTCTCAACACATAAAGAAGTTGTGGAATTTCATTAATTCATTCATCAATACAAGCCATTAAAAGAAACTGTCTTGTTAACTGGTATCTTGGATACTAATCGGCAGCTTCTATTAAACATCAACCTGCCGCTAGTGTCAGTGTCACGGAGGGTAATGACCTGCGGCGCTGGGCGGCATAAATGCAGTCAGGCAGCCCTCAGGAATAAACTGACACGTGAGGCCTTTTAATGTAGTCAGAGGCGTTTTGGAAAGGGAAACGCAAGGGAGAGGGGACCAGGCAGTTAATATTAGAACAAAAAGGTTTCTGTGGTGTACTACAGGGAGGAATATCAGTTTACTTAAATAGACAATATGCATTTACTGAACTCAAGTACGTGTGGGGAAAAGAAAGTTTAAGAATATATATATATGTACACACACACACATGTATGTGTGTCTTTCTGCACATGACGTCTTGAAGGCAGCAAACAAGTTTGAACCCAGAAAATAAGAGACAGGAGGAAGAGAAGGTTGTGGGGTAACACGGTTCTCTGGGGAAATGGGTAAGAAATACACCGTGAACTTCCTCTGATGCTGGGACCGTAGGTGACTTAAGTGAGTTCAGTCCATTATACTGCGCTCAGGCTCCAAGTGTGGAAACACATGTGGAAATTCTTGCCCTTGCCTGTGACGGATGTAGCTGGGAGCTCTGGTGAAGCTGCAGGTGGGGCAGAAAACAGTATTCAGATCCATGGTCAAAGATCTGCCAGGCTTTTCAGTCAGCTGGTGACGGGTGCTCTGCAAGGGCACACATGTTCTGCCATTATAAATAATCCAGACTTGTTACCTGCGTCTCTCTACTAACAAAGAACACAGCCACCAATACTTACTTGGTGTGAAAGTAGAATATGGAAACTTTACATCATCTAAGGTACGTTGGAGATTTTGCAAACTGAGTCAAAATCTGCCCAGTATCAGTGAAATGGTGGAGCTGGTGGTGTTTACAGTCCCTCGGCAGTCACGGGAAGGCAGGACATAGCCATACCTAGGTTGTAGGTTATTTCTCCTGTCCTTTTGTTTTTTTTAATACAGTTTAGGTTTTGTGCATCAAACAAAATCTCAGTTTTAGAAGTAATTCAGAATCATGTCCAAAGACAGTGACAAAAGGTGTTCACTGATTCAATTCTCGCAATTCACCTTCTAAGTTTTATTGTTGATGAAGAGTTATAACTGCAGTATTTCAGCTCATTCTCTTGATTACACATGTGCTATTAGATCTCTGTGCAATAGTCTTATCGCGGGAAAGAACAACAGTGATAACATTTCAGTTGAATGCTGCCGATCAAAGTTAACTAGTGAACTGGGTAAAAATTATTCCAAATTAACATAATGAATTACTTTAGTCTAACTTTTCCTTGCACACTAGTGCAAATCACGTATTCTATATAAGCTGACTCTTCTGATCCCCCTTTGGCGGCCAAGCTGGCATTACTTGACTGCATTTCCGTAGTAGAACGGCTGTGTTTGGGCAGTGGTGTGCTTGGAGAGGTTTGTGTAGGCGTTTCACTGAGACCTCCAAAAACATGGTGATCTTGCCCAGAGGTCTAAAACAGAAATAGTGAGCAATCTGTAATGTATCCCCCAAAGCCACCATTTTTGTTGCTTTTCCACCACTGTACACCTCGGCAGTTGCTGCTTATGAATGCCGTGCTCTGTGTGCGTCCCCGTCACTTCATTTCTTATTGGTTCACTTCTAAAATGTTAGTGTCATAGTGGTCAACCTCAGCCACCAGGGACTCTTTACTGGGATTTTTCTTGGGGCTATAGTGGGCTATTAATTAGCCCGTGCAGTTCTTCACTTCCAATTCCTTTGTAGAATCAGTTGAACGGGATTCATTGTCTCCTCTTCCACCTCTAATACTGCCCCCTCCATGGTAGAGGGGTTGGATCTCATTGAGGTCCCTTCCAACCCAAACCATTCTGTGATTCCATTCTGTAAAATCTTTGTCCCAGGAAGAATCTCCTGTAACTTCTATTTATGCTCTCACTACTGCCACGTGCTTGCAATTGTGCACCACACTTGGACCCCCTTCAACCCTCTTCCTCCCCCCCCTTTTTTTTGAATTACTAGCGGGTGACAAATAGCTACTGCTTTCCACTCCATTTCGCCAGGCACAGCTTCTTTCCTGTCCTCAGGAGGTTTCTGACCTTTCAGTCGATGCCTTTTGCAGCCCCCCAGGGGCCTCCAGGGAGCTGTAATGGACTCCCGTTAATTGCCTGTTGAAGGACAGAAGCAGTTCCTAGCAGGATGATTGGTGATCCCCCTGCGAGTACAGCTGTCCTGGTCAGTGAAAAGATTGATCTGACACACACAAACATTTCGGCTCGCTGCTCGGTGTGTCTCCCAGAGCATGCACATAATCACTGCTCGGGCTTTAGTGGTTTCCTGTCTGCCCACACCGCACCGTGGCTCGATTTGCTCGTGCTGTGACTCAGAGGAGAGAGCCGGCGAGAGACTATCCATTCTAATCCCCTCGGGGGTTACGGGAGTTTAGATAGAAGATACCCCACAGACTGCGGGATAATCCAAAGATTTATAAAGTCAGTCTTATGGGTTGGTTTTCTTTTTTTTTTTTCATTGCTCTCAGTGGAAGCAAACCTTCCATTGCGGCTTAAGCATGTTGTACTGTGGTTTAAAACGCAAGTGGTGCACTTTTTAAAGTATACATGCCTGTATTCAGAAAAAAAATAAACCTCCCACGTGTGCTAAAGTCCAAGTGCGTCTTCAAAATTAAGAAAGCGGAGGCATTTCTCTTACCCTCCTTCCTTCTGTTTTTCCCCAGCTGCATAAACCATTATGTTCTCATTAGAGCTGAGTAGGGGGCAATGTGCAGAGCTCTGTACAAATATTATTTTTTCCCACTTTTGCTTTGTATACATTCAACCTGTGTTGGGCTTCAAGCTCCAAATCCGAATGAGAACTCAGCCAAGGTCAGCAAACATGCATTGATAGCTGAAGTCAAAACTTTGCAGTATTAGCAGCCTCTGTGTGTTTTTTATATGAAAATATGAATCAGGTCAAATCTATGTGTTCTTTGGCACATGCTCAACAAAAGATGGTTTTGGCTTGTCCCATGTTTTATCATTTGTAAGGAAGGGTTTGTGTAGATCTAGTCACCACAGCGATAAGCTTCTCTGAAGTAAATCCCCAGTAAAGTTTAAAACAATTGACTTAACAGCTTCTTAAAAAGATTCTTTTCTTAGTTGCTTCGTCCTCTCAGCTTCATGTTTAAAATTAACCAGAAATGAGATGGTCCTGAATTAAATCCCTGCGTCCAACCACCTGTAATCTTTGAGGAATACATAATCTGGTCATGGATCTCAGTTTTTCAGGTAGCACTTTTGTTCGTTGAGGCTTGACTTAGACACGAAACCTCACGTCAACATATTAAACATCACTGGGACAAGATGCCCACATGCAGGGGTCTTACCATTTGCTAGCTTTTTGTTTTAAAAGGTCTTAAAAAATCTCACACAGAAAACAGACTGTTTTTCACAATTGGGCTAAAATTGATTTGTGACAAAATTTCGCTAGTGTATACCTCTTGCCTTGTAAGTAAATGTTGTGCTTTTCTGAAATACGTACTGAAGAATGAAGTCAGAAAGCAGCAGTGAGAAGAGAACTGTAGAGATGGTGAAAAATGGTAAGGATGAGGCAGTTTGCCATACTTTGGGATGCCTGAGACATCCATCCACAGAGTGGAGAAATACTATTTCTCTGAGAAGTTGCTGTATTACGATTGTCAATCAAAATAGTGTGTCTCTGTTCAGAACGTTCTGCTTCAGGAATACATTATTTACAGGTGGAGGAAGCTCTGAGAGCACCCACCCCTGGCGATTGCTGGGTGCTCTGAGTTTCCTGTCCCTGTAACTGTAGTCATTCATTTTAGCTGTTATTTTACTCTTGCATTTCCTATTTAATATAGCTATCTGTGTGATCTCAGGCTAGGTTCAGATTTTAATAGATGTAAAAGTTAGGGCTTTTTAAGCTAGCCTACAACCTAGACTGAGAAGGAAATTATCATTTTCTAATTCAGCCCCAAACTCTTCCCAGCTAGAGTAAGTAAAACAAGTGGAAAGTAAGTAAAACAGCAGAGGAAATAAGATGTGCAGAAGTATCTCTGTTTGCAAGCTGTGTAGCAGTGTCCAGTAATTAAAGATGGAATGGCTGGAAGCCAGCCAAGAACCCAAACAAAAGCATCTTAAGAAGTCTAGAATAGCTCCACTGTAATCGAATTTTAGACAGGTTCCAGGGTAGTTGTGAAGCCTCATTGCCTCATGTATTTGTCATTGTGGATAGTTTTTAAAAAAGGATTAAACCAAAGTGTAAACCCTGTTGCCATGTTTACTAGAGGGTTGCTGGTGAGATGAGGAAGCTGCACTACAGTAAACCCACGTCATCAGAGAAATCTCAAGTGTAGAAGTCTCTTAGACACCCAGCGTATTAAAATAGGTAAATGACACCCCAGTATAACATAAAAACTGTGCCTAGATAAAAGATTGAATGCCTCAGAGGGCTGAATATCTATTAACTTAAAAACACTATTATGTTTATAGCCTTTATGAGAACTTGAAAATTCTACTTAAAAATACTACTGCGAGTAGAATGAAAATTTCCTTCTGTACTCGGAATGCAAGGGGAAAATAACATTTCAACCAGCTCTTCTAATCATGCTGTACTGTACAACAGCCATCAAAAATACTGTAACACCTTTAACATTGAGAAAACACAAAAGAAGAGGTAACTCTTATCTGGTGGGGTGAGGTGTACAGGAGATGTAGAACAGCATCTGGGTTGGAGGATAAGAGTGTATTGAATATGAGCTGCAAACCAGGCAGGAAGGTGTTCAGCCTTTGACGGCAACGTCAGTCTATGCTGCTCGCTCAGTGAAACAAGGAGAGATTCAAAACCTGCTTTTTTTGAGGGTAAGATCCTGGTGCTACTGGTCTGCTGGACCGGTCACTGCTGTCAGCAGCACACAGGTCTTGCTTTAGGAAAAAATATTTTCTAAAAGTGCATTTTTTTGGTGTGAAAGTCCCTTTGGTTCCCCAGGGCTGTGAGGCAGATGCACGGGAGAAATACGGACCTGCTCACTTCAGCCTCTGCTTTTGCTGCAACCTCTTCCTTTCCCTGTTTCCCTGTATTTCTGTCTACAATATTTTTCATTCCAGAAGCTTCTCTCCCTTGAGCATGTTGTTCGAATAACTGGCCAGCTATGTGAAATGCATTAACAAAATTTCAAGCAGCTACAAAGGCTTGTAGACCTTGGCTATATTTGCCTTTTAAAAATGTTTTATATGTCTACATACAAGTAGAGCTCACATCCAATCCTGTAAAATACCATAGCCTGTCTTCTTTCAGGGGAGTACTGCTTTCTGGGATAGATATCATCAGTGCTTTTAGTTTTGTCAGTAACTATATGCCTGAAGTATAAATATAGAAACCAAACATGGCAGGCATAATAACATTGAGGGGTTCATTTTTAGCTTGGTGTAGGAGAATTAATTTGGCTTCAAGCCCCATGGTTCTTAGGAAGTTTAATGGGAATTGCAAAAGTGATCCTTCTATCCACCACGCTGAAAACATGCACCTTTAACTGCCTCATTTATACTTAATAAACAAGCAATTGTATGTTAATGCTAACTGACTCTTGGACTATAGGAAATATGCACGGCATATGTACCAAACCGAAAAAACTCTCCTGAGAAATGTTACCTGGCAGCTGTGATAAAGCAAAGATTAATTTAATTTGATTAGGCTAACGTATGAGGAATTGAATTCACGAGGACTTGAACCAGGGTTTGTTCAGCTCTCTGGAAAGACTCACAGAGGCGGCAGTGGGCCCTGCATCAGATTCCAAGGGGTCTGAGATTACAGGGTGACCTCAGAGAGCGATAGCAATTAGGAGACTGTTCGTTAGTGGGTCATTGGCTGCCTGCTGATGCTTGGTTGTGGTTAGCACGGCTGGACAGGTTGGTGTGAGGAGTTCAGTGGGGAAACCACAGCGTTCACAGTGAGTTTGAACTGTGTTACCCCAGCCCTGTCAGGTTCAGGGACTGGCCAGATGACAAATTCCTGTGTCAGTTCTCGGGATCAGGATTTGGCCCCACAGGTTTGGAAATCGGTGCGTAATTAAAGTTGCCGGGGAATTTGGCAGAGGGGGATGGACAGGGGAGGGCAGCAGCCATGGAAATAAAATGCTTGTCATCACTCACAGATTCTCTACTGAGCTGCTTTGAATGACACCAGGTATTTCTTCATTCCTGAAATTACTGCCCTGAAAGCATAATTCTGCAGATGGTGCAGCATCAGAGATAATTGGCTGGCAGTGCTGTGCCCAATCAAAATAACTATTGAGAGAGGTGCGGAGAGCACCGATGTTTTTCACTGGAAAGCAAACATGTTTAATATTGCATCTCAAATATTACCTACACTGAGAGAAAAAAAAGGAAAGACAAGAAAATCTGCTTTTATGATTATAAAAATTAGAGAACTGTTTTGCTTGTTTAGTGGAAAAAGCCCAAAAGTCCTGACCCAGCCATTCTCTGGAGACTGGCTGCAGATCAGTATCAACATTTAGCAGCTTGCATCCACTTCCAGTTCTTTTTTTAACACATGAGTGTGATTTTGCTCCTTGGCCAGCTGCAGCTCCAAGCACTGAAATTAAACTTAACATGTTTTACAAAATGAGTGGAAGGCCAGACAAGAGAATCTTGTTTCCAAGGATCACATAGCCCCTTTTCGGGATATTAGAATTTGGCAACAACGCTTGAACTGCACAAACATGATGTCTCGTTTGTTTGCCAACAACTGGTGGAAGACATTGGGAGCCGGTTTCTCTGTTTCCAGCCCGCTCCGGAGCCTGTTGGAGGCATCCGCCAGACTTCCACCCACCACTTCCGAGTGAGGTTACGCGCGGTGTCCCCACCTGGGGGTTGTACCGTCCCGCGGGCTCTGGGGGATCAGCCGCTGCCCACAACAACATCCCACGCAGTCTTGGTCAAGAGGGAGTGGGAATTAAAGCCAGTTGAATCAAAGCTGGACCCTGTTTTTCTTGTCTGGTAACAAACTCTGTGTTGGAAATAATTTAGCTGCCCATATGTCCCCCCGCCTCTTTGCAGATGACACACTAACAAATGCACTCGCCTGTTACTTTGTCATTCGGTGTTATTCTGCCAAGGGCTTAGAAGAACATACTTCAGCCTTTGTGTTGTTCACCAACCATTCAGAATATGCGTTGTTCTGAGTGGTTCTTATACTGCCACATATACCTGTCACATAATATCCTTTCTAGTATCTAAGCAGATGACTCCTAAATACACTTCACAGGTGTCTACCACCATCTTGGAAGCTATTGCTGAATATGGATAAAAGTATGCTGTTCTACAGCCACCTGGGGAACCTCTGTCTGTTAATATTGCCGTTTTTTAGGAACATTGTTGATGCAAATGTGTTTTCAAATCATCAACTGGCTTCATTTGCAGCATTTGGGCCAGATCTGAGAGCTGACTCATTCTTTCCCAGTAATGATGTTTAAATGATGCTGATGACTAGATAATATTTTGTCCAGGAATTTGAGATGATTTATACCTTGCTCCAGGTATAAATCTTACCTTGCTCCCAGTATGTCATCTTCAGCCTGTGATAGTGGCTTTGTTGTAAATGCTTTCCAAGTACTTGCTAATTTTCAAATGAAACTTGTCTAATGGCTGATTAGCAAGTGTTCGAAAATAGCAAGTTCAAAGGTTGGTAAATAGTTTGATGAAAAATGTCTCACTTGCTGGTAGAGAGTGGCTGTTACTCGCTTGTTATTGAGTCTACTTACTTTGTGTGCAAGAGGCTGTATAAACTGTTGAAAACGCAAGGATGTCTGCCCATTTCTCACTCCTTGCTTTAATGGATTCAGGGGAGAGGCGGGGGGTGTATATAGTTTCCCAGTATTGTTCTGGAATTACAGAGTTCATCACCTATCTTGAACAAGGAAACTGCCAAGGATTTATCAGTACTGCCTGTCCCTATTTCAGGCCATAAATGCCAAGTTTATACACTAAATACTTGAGATATTTCCTTAATGGGTGTCTCCAGACTCTGTGAATACTTTGAACTTCTGATATGGTAGAAATGGACTGGACAAAAATAAGCAGTTAACTGTGTGGCTGCTATTGATGAACTATTGCAACCCTCATGGAAAAAATGATTACTGCTGTGTTACTTAAAACTATTTTGTAACAGTGTGTTCGGTCAGATACTGTGTGTTTCAACTGTAGTGACAAGTATCTTTCTCTCCTTTCCCAACTGCCTCTTCCGTGCTTCCCCAAAAATACCAGTCTTGGACTTCCGAGCTTTCTTCTTAAACTGTCAGGCTGAAGGACACGTCCCGAGTGACACCAGTCATTTCTGGTGTATAATAATGGATGATAAGAGCTGTGCAATAGTGCAGCTGCAACTGGTTTTTTTTCTATTTGACATTGCAAACGCGCCATCTCGGCCTCACACTGTAAATTGCTCAGAAGCCAAATGGTGAGCTGGAAAGAAGATGGTTCTCCCTCAGTTTGTAAAGTACCCAGGGCAGCTATTGATTCCTTCCAGTAAATCCCAGCTCTCCTAATCTCCTCCGGTGGGAAGGGCTCACTGGAAGGCAACTGGAGTTGCATTTTAATAGCAGATGGTTACCCAATTACCATTCTGTTTGCATCCTTCTTCTGCTCCACTTTGTGCCGTTGCCCTTTGGTGGACAATGGGGTCACGGCTTGTCAGAGCACTTGGGTTTCAGGATTGCTCTTGGTTTGGGAGGGTTTTTTTGTTTTGTTTTGTTTTCCTTATCGTGCAAGAAGGCCATGATATTTCTGTATCTGGCAGCATGTCTGTGTGAGGCGAGGCTTGATGTGTGAGTGACAGATCCCTGGGTGACGCCGCTGGGAAGCTCTTGATCTGACTGGTTTGAAGTTGAAAGCTCACTAGGTCACACTGAAAATGGTTGCCACTGGGCATTCCTTTCATCCTTGTTTATTTATTTTTTCCTTGCCTTTCCTGGAGTTTTTTACACTCAGAAAGGGGTTTTGTTGTTGTTCCTCATGTTCCTTGTTGCTGGTAGGCTGGATTATAACCTTTTACTACACTTAATTAATTGCTGTTGGTGCCTTCTCGTACTTTTTGTTGCTGTACTTAGGTGGGCAGAGGAAGGAAGGGGGAAGCCTTGTGCCATTGAGCTTGGCACCTGTGACAGGGACTAACCAGATACAGAATGACCACTTTACATAAGCACCAGGTGTTTTTGAAGACACGGTCTGTTTATTATTTAGCAACCTGCTGTTGGAAGGTTCTGGCATTTGCCAGCCGATCAAAACAGAGGAGCCAGGTGGTGACTCCGTGACATTTTCCTCTCCGTACCTGCAGCATGTCCTTAACTAAAGAGGCATAAAGAGCAAGGCATAAATTAAACTGAAAAGACAAGGTGGCGTTAGAAGAACCTCTGATCCTCTTGTAAATGCCCTATTGGCAAAGCTGAAATAGCCACTCTGACATGAGCCAGGAGAGGATTTCCTCCCCTGTGACTGTTGCCAGCACTTTGTCACCTAGCCTGGAGGTTGTCCTGGTGGTACACAGAGGGTCAAAAGCCAAAGCCCCACATCGTGCACCCTGCAAAAGGGTCAGAAATTTATCTGGCACAGAGGTGGGGATCAGGGAGCCAAAACCAGTCTAGCGGCTCTCAGGTAGGATAATAAAAATCCAGGCACAGGCAGTACATTCCGGGGCTCTCAGCAGTTTAGGAAGGTTATTAATGATGTATTGCAGGTAGATGTATTGCATGGTCCACCTGCCTCCATATGGCCCTGCGTACCCAGAGCACATGTAGCTACCCGTTAATTAGCACTGCCTTAATAACACTTCAGTTTTGCTGGAGTTCCTAAGCTTCATCTGACAGCTTCTCTCCAGGGATTAATAGGACCCAAATTCAGCTTCAGGTCACCTGACCTAATAAGTCACTAACTACAGGAGATTTCTCATTTTTACACTGGAGTACTTGAGAGCTGAATATGAACAAATAACCTCCAACTAGTAGGAGGGGGCCTCTGGCATTTAGAAAGAAAAGCTGTACAGTGGACTTTATTAAATGCCTGATCTATCGGGTTACTCAAAGCAGAGGAGGTAGGTCTCACTTTAAACTCCTGTATTGTACCTCGCAATAATTGGTGGTACACGTGACTGTAGTGAAGTACAGATGGAAGACCTTTGCTCACTCAAGGAGAAAACGCTGACCCTTGTGGGTTTGTGCTCTGCATTTTGCATTGAAATGAGGAATCGTGACATCTGATATATTTCCTGCTCGCTGCATACCATCATTGTCCAGGTTTGGGTTGTAACAGTGGTATGCTGCAGTAATTCTGCTTCTCCAAATACCCTTGAAAAACCAAGAATTTGGAAACCATGTCTGATGTGCCATTGCAGCTGAAGGTAGAGCTGGTTTCACCACCGTAATGTATGTGGGAAGCCGAACTCGGAGCGGTGCAAATAAATCTGTGATATGATTCAGGGTCACTTTTGGGAGGTGAAGATTTGGCTCACTGTTCTTGTGCAGGGGTGGCTTAGTTACCTCTAGGGTCACTTTCAACATTTCTGGAATAAATCCCTCACTAAACTGGCCGTGACACGGTGATGAGAGGGGAAGGGAGCAAAAAGAAGAGAGTTGTAAAGAATATCACAAATTCATACCTCGTGCAAAGAGGCACTGTGCTGATTTACCTGGAGTTAATGAAAAAACCAAACCTGTTTGCTTTTCTGCTCAGTATATCCACCTGTCCTGCTTTGTTAAAAAATAAAGAGCCAATCCAAAATGGGATCATTATCTTTAGTGGATGCACTTCACATCACTGAAAACAATTTCAGCTTAGTTAAATAACATGCAGCCTCGAGATTAAAGCTGCTCCTTTTCAGCTGGGTAGACAAACATCGCCCTTGGTACGGAGATCACTCAGAGCTCAATATTCCTTTCAGTAGTAACTTGATGTATCTTTTTTTTTTTTCCCCTGCCTGTTATTACATTCTGCTTGGTTTTATTTATTTAAATCTCAGCCTTCTTTTGCTGACATGGCAAGGCATAACCAGAGATGTTTAGTAAAACTTAGATGAGCCCCTAAGTGGGCCACTTGTTCTATAAATCTTTAAATATTTTATGTTGGTCCTTTAGAAATTGCTTTTGCCAGACTAACCCAGCCTGCTTTGAAATGACTAGGGCATAAAATAACAGCTCTTTCAAAATTCTCCAGTGATATAGTTATTTGGTATATTTTTAGGGAAGAACCAGACCTTGCAGCCTCCAATGAAAGATCTGCTTTAAACTTGGAGAAGTTTTTCTCCAAAAGGAGCCGTTCTTTCCAGCTCCCAGCACACCCCGGAGATCATGTTGCTCTCCCAGGACACAGCTGGGGGTGGCCTCCTGCCCCTTTGAAGTCAATGGCAAAACTCCCATTGAACTATAAAGGAACTGAGATTTAACCTGAAGAAACAGAGTCTTTGTTGTCTTTTATCACCAAATACAGATATTCTCCCTGAATTGTGGCTGCGATTGGCCAGTCCTGGAAGTGATTGATGACTGTGCCAAGCAGCATGAGCCCTGGAAGTAGAGAAAGGGGGTTATGTCTTAGGAGAGCTTAGAATTTTAGGAAGACAAATTGGATTAGACCATTACCACAGAAACTCCAGAGAGCATCATGTGTGGCCTGTTAATGGAAACGCTGCCTGCGTGTACACATCTTTCAGTAATGATAAATGTGACACAGCCTTTTGGCAAATACAAGTGTTGTTCCATTAATGGGAACGGCTCCACCCCAGTTAAAGCTGCGTTCATTAAGGAAACCAAGAGAGAATGGCACTGGTTAAACGCAGAGTTACTGGGGAGATGGAGGATGCTTAGCCCCTCTTCCCTTAGCCCCTCTTCCCTTCACCGTTAGCTGGTCCGACACGCAGTCCTGCAGCCACGGAGGGGTTTGTGGCTATGGGGCTACTCAGCCATCTCGTTTTCAGATGTAAACACCAGTGACACAAAACTAAATCTAAAGGATGAAGGAAAGGAGGTGGTATTTGCAAACCTATGGAAGCAAAGCCAAAATGCTCATGCTCTCTGACTGTGTTCTGGTTTTCTCAATAGCTTTGAAGAATATTTGGCATATTTCAGCCACATTTGATGGAAAATAAGGTCTCATTGAATATTACAACTGTCGTGAAAACAGGGCTTTATGTAAAGGATCTTACTGGTACTGTAACTTAGGGGAAAACTGAACACAGGCATCTTTTTAGACACACGCTATGGCTCAAGGGCCATAGTGCGACAGAGGAACTGCGCCCTGGTAACTTCTTTCAGCTTCATTTGGATCTCACCATTCCATCAACTTCTCCTCACAGATCCATAACAGCAAGTTTTCACTAGTTCCAGTGCCTAGAGAATGACTTGAAAAACACCTGTGAATAAGACTGACCCCAGGCAGAGCCAGCTGGGCCATTTCCACAGGGAGAGCGAGCAAAGAGCTCAAGGAGTGAACCCCCAGATTAAACTGTCTTTTGATGTCACGGGGTGTCTGGCACCAGTTGGCTTCGAAGGTATTCCTGTCCCTGCCCTTCCCAGCCCAGTCACACATCATGTGACCCTCTTGATCCCAGTATACAAACATGTTTCTGGAGCTGCACTGGAAACCAGTTCATAGCCTTTCTCTTTTGCAAAAAAAACTGGGGTTTGTTCAGCTTTGCTTCTTGTGGTTTGGTATTTTTGTTTGTAAGCTTGCTCACTGTTTGGTGGTACAGTGACTGAGTGGCACACTTGTCACACGGTGACTGAGTGGCACGCTCGTGCCGTGGAGGTGGGCCTGGCACCGCTCTGCAGAAGACAGTAATTTAATCAGCTGGCAGCCAAAACCATCTTGTTGAGCCACAGCCCTGAGGAGTTTGGAAGCACCAGGAAAACAAAGGAAGGGCACTAAACCAGTTTTCATCAATTTACTGGAAATGTTTCTGTTGATTTTTTCAGGTGAGTGTGAGGGAATACAAAGAGCCCAAAACTTCGGTAACAGAAGGACCCAACAGCAACGTGCTAATGGGCACCCTGTGACCGCGTGATGAGTCCTCTCAGTTATGCCCCAGCAAATCTGTATAATCTTTTCATCCTTATTCCCCTATTCTGAAAGCCAAAACTACTCCTATTCATCCACTGCTCTCTGTTACTCACAAGTCTTGTTTTCAGTCTAGAAAATACTTAAAATACTTGTGCCACATGTAATTCCACGAGCTATTACATCAGGAAGCTGCGGTTACCGCTCGGATAGAACAGTAATGCCTTTGAAGAAAAATAGTTCCTTGGTGTAATTGAACATGTCCCGTTTACAGAGTTGCAGCAGTACATTTTTGTTATTAAATCTGGGCGATTTGATAAATTACAGTGTATTATGCTGGTACCGATGACAAGTGTAAAAGGGGATGGTGAGGACTGGTTTTAAATTAGGGGAATGGTGTTTGCTGCTCTGTGAAGGCAGAGTTCAGTCAGCCTGGGCATTGTAACCACTCCTTTCCCCAGACTGTATTCACCCGCTTCCCAGGACAGAGGTCTGTGATTTAGGCAGCAGGCAGGTATCATACCTGGATCTACCCATGGGATGTGTTGACAGCACAAAATGGTAAGAATAGCACGAGAAATGAATTTGCAGTTTCAGTAAGAAAATTGTGAGGGACAACCGCTGTCTGCTCCTTGAGTACTTATCAGGCCGTTCCCTGTGAAATTGCCTTGAAAACAGAAAGAAAAGCACTGTGGATCTCTAAAGTGTTATTTGCAAGTGTGAAACTGGAGAGCAACTGGGCTTACTGGGTACTGACAGCTATAGCTGTATACTTCAACTGAACACATGTAATAAACAGGAGGAGAGAAACTATTTGAGGAGTTGGGGACTGCCCTTCAGTCACTTCTGCTGTGTGTACCATACCCCGTGTGCTGGTTTGGGCTGCGGGACTAAGATCAACACAAACTCTTTATAGAAAGCAAAAACATGCTCATAGCTCTTCAGCTGTTCATCACCACTGGAGCCCTCATCTGCTCTGTGCACTCCCAGCCCCTTTAGTGCTCCCTTGGCATCACTGTATATTGTACCGAGTGGTGCAGTGTGATCCATTCTGGAAGCACTTCTTGCGAACAGTAAAAGACATTTTCCCTGAAGCCAACATCTTGCTTCACATTTGCACTGTAAAACACGGAGGAAAGTAAAGGAAAATTCCATGCAAACCAGTTGGCTGTAGCTGCTCTTTGCTTCTTCCTTTGTTTTCCTTTGGCTGACTCTGTTAAAAACTTAAAAACTGCTACACAAGAGCCCAGAGCTCAAATGACTGTTAGCTTTGTTTGATCATATATCTAATTTACTTTAACATGGGATCCCGGCATGCGTTTCTTTAAGAGACTGAATCAATTTTATGCTAAGTGATTTCTTTGAGCAGGTTTGTTGGTTTTTTGGTTTTGTTTTTTTTTTTTTTTTATTGTCCCCTTTGCCTAAAGTAAATTAGTGTGATAGCTGGAGCAACCAGGGAAAGAAAGGGAGTCAAGTCCTCAAGTCACATTAGCACGCTTGTTGAGGCCTTTAAACAATCATCGCCATCAAAGTACTCCATAATAACTGTAAAAAAGCTAATCACAGGTGGCAGTGGGCGTGAAATGCGTGGCTCTGTGCTCAGTCCTTAGGATAATGGGGGTATTCATGGGATTTCTAGAAGGACTCCTTTGTGTGGGGAGTCATGTGCCTGCTGAGCTGAAAGGACTATTTTGCTCAATTTGTCTAAAAGCGCCTGGCGTATGTGATAGCTGCAGGGGTGCAGCTACTCAGGTTGTTTTAACCCTTCCCACGCAGATAGCTTTTGGTGCAATTCCAGGGCCTTGTCTATACTGGGAAATATCTCCAGTTTAAGGGACTGAAGCACGTTTCCAGTCTTGAACTGGGAGCGTGCGGAGACCACCAGCCTCGTTGGAAAGGGTTGGCGACTTTGGCTGTGTCTCTTTGTGGGTGCTCGGCTTGAGAGACTTATTTCTCCCTCCTGGGCAGCAAGGGGAACTCAGAACTTTGTGAAGCACGTTGGGCACTGACTCTCTCAACCACTAGTGAGATGGAATTCTTGAAGCTACCAGTGAAGCCTAGTTACAGCTTTCAGTTTGGGGCAGAGTCCCAAGCTATACCAGGCTTTACTTACACTCTCTTTCATCACAAAAAAAAAAAAAAAGAAAATCTTGGGAATTTCTAAAGAACCATCCCAAAACATGGAAATATTATTTATTGCATGAAACCTGCACAGTCTAGAAATATCTTCCTTCCTTGCTAGAAATAGTTAAAGGAATGCCTAAAAAAAAAAAAATCCATTACCTAAGAGACACTGAAAAGAGGGAAATGTATTTTGACATTAGAAATCCTTTACTTTGAAATGGAAATAAATATTAATTATCTAAATGCAGAAAAAAGTTAACTACCATAACACGTTCATTTAAATTTCTATCAGTATCTAGAGGTGAAGCTGAGAGCAGTACTGTTTTCTACCAAGAAGCATAATGCTAATGGTCGGGTATTAATTAATATTGCTATTAAGATACAGTGTAAAGGTTTTAAGCTGATGGTTCGTGTCCTTACTTGTAGTCTCAGATGTCGTGATAGAAAGAAAAACTTGGAAGTTTTATCCTGCATGTTATTTAATACGTGGCAGTTTTTAACAGGTATAAACAGTCAGTCTCCGTGGTGTTAAAGCGAGCTTTACTCAACAGCTTTCCTGGTCCAGGTGAGGCTAAACTAAGGCAAAACCTGTAAAGAAGCTACACCCAAGACGTTGCACCTTATTGATCCCGGTGACTAAAGCTTGTCATCGTGTTGCTGTTATGTTTGGAATGACAATATCTTGCATCAGTCGGTGAAGAAGCTGTTTCAAGTGGGAGTGACGGTACTGCCTCAGCCAGTGCAAGCGTAACAGGGGCTGACGTTCTCATCTAAGACGAGAAATGCTTGTTGACATTATATATCAGGACTTACATGCAGGAGTTTGTGTTTCCTCTCCTTACCTCACTATTGCTTTGTTACTGACAGTATCCAGTTGGAAAGTCTTTCTCTTCCCTTTTCCCCTTTCCTTTCTCCCCTCTCTGCCCTGTGCTGTTAGCAGCAGGGAATGGCTCTGCATTTGGGAGTACCTCACACAATGAGGCCTCAATCACTCTCTCCAAAGATAGGTTAAAACCAAGTTGTGCTACTAAATGAAATACCTGACACTGGCGTGTACCAGCGGTGTCTTCCACAAAAAATAGAATATAAACACCTCCACAACTTTCTTCATTCTGATTTTCCTCTAATCCTTAAGGTCGGGTCAGAGTTAAACCTCGTAAAGCTTCTCACAGAGAAGTTCATGACAGTGACACCAAGTTGTAAAAAGGTCATAAGAGAATTTCTGTCTGTC
The DNA here is from genome assembly GCA_013400055.1 of Nycticryphes semicollaris. Taxonomy (NCBI): domain Eukaryota; kingdom Metazoa; phylum Chordata; class Aves; order Charadriiformes; family Rostratulidae; genus Nycticryphes; species Nycticryphes semicollaris. The sequence goes on from VXBJ01000660.1 coordinate 231,602, forward strand.
TGTCTCACACACAAATTGTTTCAGCGTGTTTGCTGACACTCTGAACCAGCAGCAGCTTGGGGGGGTTCTTTTGCCTCTCGTTTATTCTTTTCTCTCTCTGTCTCCTTCTGCCTCTCTGACCAGTGATGTGGCCATCATTGAAATAGAGATCCAAGTCCTTAATTTTGAGTTTAGATAACAGGAGAGTTTTCTGTCTGTCCCACATCACCCCATCCCAAATAATCGCAGTGTCTGCAATGGAAAAATCCCAACTGCAATCTTGAATCTCTGTCGCCTGCAGGGCACCACGGTCGTTCTACCGTACCTGCATTACAAGGAGTAAATTGTGGAATATTTTGCTGTGTATAACCTCAGAATTTTTTTCAAAATTGCCTTGGGAAATGCCTGTTTCTTGCTAATATTAGGGTGAGCCATTTGTTGGCAGTGCTCCATTGATCACTTTTAGGATTTTACTCTGCACTGATTTGGAGTGGAAGCACTGGTTCAGAACACTTGGCCTTGCTGCAGACCGTTTGTGTGGAGTTGGAGGCAAAGGCCACAGGTGAAACCATTTTTGCTGATAAAATGGCAAATCTTTCATGGATTTCTGCAAAGCCAAGGGTTCCCCACCGGTGAACCCGCTGGCCCTGAAGTTATCTTCAAGTCAGAACCATGTCAAAACATATTCTCACCTCATTTCCTTCCTGAGAGGATGGTATCAGTGCCCATCTATCTTGGACACCCATAAAGCGACTTTGTAGGTCAAATCCTTTTCCTTTCTTCTCTTGGTCTTGCAGTCTGATCTCGCACCTTACACACATGACCTACTGAAGGTAGCACAGGCTGCTTCATTCACCAATGCGGCCTTTGAAGAGTTAAGCTCTGCAGTCACTCAGAAGGTGGACTTCTGCTTTTCCTCAAGTCTCTATTCATCTCCAGGAACTGAATTTTTCATGCAGTAATTAAAATTTGTAGGTCAAACCTCCCATGGCACCGTTTTCTGCTAATATGGGAGAGCAACGGTCGGATTCGCTTACGCTGCTCTTCGCCGCACTGAGATTTAAAGGATGAAGGGTGACATTTTCCCCCATTTTGTAAATTAATGCCATTGATCTGCCTAACAAGAACAAAGTTGGGCTTCAAAATACCAAATGATAAAGAGATTAAGACTTTAAATGGCTTTCCAAAGGCAACCTCTATTGTAAGATTCCAAGCAGAGTATTGAACTTTCAATTAGAATTTCTAATGGGCTATTGACTTAAATGGATAAAATGTTGCAAGCGATAGCTTTCAAGATGACAAAAATTGCTTAGTACATTCTGGAATATTACTTTATGAAACAAATACGGTTCTGGAGGCTGAGTAGTAATAACCCAGGCCCCGGGCAATATTGTTCTGTGTCTCTGTGCAGCAGTTTTTCAAAATTGAACTAATGCATTTTGAAACATTTTCTCTTTTCATGTTTTGTAAATCTTTTGGAGCCGAGGTACTTTAACTTTCATGAAAGAATCTTAAATCTCTAGTGATGTAGCTGTGATTGCACTCTTTATGAAATACAATCCATCTACTCAAACGCTGTATTTTCAGACTCTTTCATCGAGGGCACAAACACTGTGCCCACCTTGCCTGGTTTTTCCTGCCTGCACTCCAGACTGTATCTGTTCTGCAGTGCGTGTACTACAAATAACATCTGAAACTCTCCCAAATCATCCTGCTGCTTTGCAGTGAACTGACTTGAAGCCTTGTTATGAAACACCAGCTCTAGTACGTTTTTCAAAGACTATTTTTTCAGAGACTAGCCAGCCCTTTCCAGGATAAAGGGTTAATATTATGCTTATGTTACAGTGCATTAAAAACTCTAATTAAAACAGCATTACATTCCCATCTGCCAATCTCCAGTAATCTTCTTTAATTGCAGTAATTAAACTATATTTACATGTTCAGAATACTTGTAATTTAGCAAATTGCACTCTCTGCTCTACATTTAATCAAACAACCAGTTCCAGTATATTTAGTGTGGAAAGAAGTAATTTCAATGTTTTGATTACTATAGCAGATTTGACAGAGTAAGTGCCCCTCTAGTAGAGGCTTTGAAAGGGAAGGCAAACATGAAATATAGTCCTGTTCTGATTGTCATGTGAATGCCTAATTACATGTTAGAGGATTAACTATTAAAGGGTGCACACTGTTTCGCTTGATTTTTTTTTTTTAGGCACAGCTGACATAACAGATAATAAAGGTTGCCTGTTTGGGGCTGTTTGGTGAAATATGTAAGCTTTTTATTATTACAAGTCTTAAAAACAAGTATTAAATCCTGTGAGTTAGTAAGGTCTTAATGCCCTGCATCTTTCCTTTGAAGACACAGGTAAATTGTTCTGAAGCTGATGCTCCCAGCGGTTCACAGAGAGCCTTCCCCCAACTCCTCTTTTTGCTGGGGGAGGAGTGGTGGTGTTCCTGGAATGGCTGTTTCCAGGTAGATCTGTCAAATGCTTGTTTCTATTAGTATATAAAGTGTCTTTAGACAGATGTAGCATTAATGCTGTATCGGCACCCTGGGAATACACACATGTGAAGACACACATGATGCTGATGTGTAGGTGGGCGGGTGGATTGATAACTTCTCCACAAAAGGAAGCTTCTCTTTTACTGGTACATTTCTTCCTGTGATCTGTGGTCTATAGCAAACTTCAAAAGGTGATCCAAGTACCTATCGCCCAGCTTGCCCAGAGAAATTGTACAAAGCACCCAAAAAAATCCTTCTGATCTGCCAGTACCAGACACGCTGGCTTCAGGACCAAGCTGTGCCAGCAGAGCCCATGGTGGCCTTGTGGCATCTGCGAGGGGCCATCACCTCTGCGTGTCGGCACCCCTATCCGCAGCCGCGTTCATGCACGAGGGAGCTCAGCCCCTGGACACCTTTGGGATGCTTTATTGCAAGTTCTGATGACAAGTTATGGCTATAAGAAGGAAGGAAGGAGGAATCAAGGAAAGAAAGGAAGAAAGAAGGAAGGAAAGAAAGGAAGAAAGAAAGAAGGAAAAAAGGAAGGAGGAAAGAAGGAGGGAAAGAAAGGAGGAAAGAAAGGAAGAAAGAAAGAAAGAAGGAAGGAAACAAAGGAAGAAAGAAGGAAGGAAAGAAGGAAGGAAGAAAGAAAAGGAAGGAAAGAAAATTGATCTCCGGAAGATTTGAATGTAGACTGTTAAAGACAACAATCTTTGGAGGTTGGGCAGATGTAGGCATTTCTAGCTACTTAATTCCTTGCTGACAGAGAATGGCTGTCGTGAGTTTTGGCAGGGGGAACAGAAATGCTCCATGAGAGCCATATATGCTCTCATATGTGAAGTAAATGGGCTGCTTATACAAAGATGCGACCAGGGCTGTTCTACCTACAATGTATGGCTTTTGTTCCAAAGGCAGGCAGAAAAGCCATTCAAAATCCCTAGCTTTAGCTAATTTTCCTTCTTAAACTGCCCTTCTACCCATGTCCCCTTCCCTGTGACTCAAACTCAGGCACGCTTAACCTTCACCGATACTGAGATTTCTTACATCATTCTGGCTTCATTTCAAAAAAAGTCACTCTCGCTTTTCACTCCGAAGGAAAATTGAGTAGTTTCTGGGCATTTCCAGTGGGTCTGGGTCACTGTTTTGACTCCTATGTGGATTTCAGACTGCCAGCAAGGAAAGCCCCGAATCGAACCCTTTCCTTCAAATCCGTCTCTCCATGTAACACCACTGGATTGCTTTGCTCTCGGTTTCAATCCAAAGCCCTGATTTTTTGGTTTAGAACTAGGAGGGTGTATGTTTTAATGAAACTGCTTAATGAAGGGGAACATTTGCTGTGTTTCTCTGTTTGTGCATTTGTATATATTTATGATCATAATATTTTTAATTTTACAGAGTAGTAGCTGATAAAAAAATTGTAAATACGCCTTTTGAGCCATATTTTTAAAAATTAAGATTATAAAACTTGACATTTATAAAAAAAAAACATTGGCCCTGCTGTGGAAGCTGTAGAAAAATTAGCCTAATTCTACCAATTTCTGATTGTTTCTTCCTGATTTCCATGAGTGTGGCTGAAGTAAGAATGAGATCAGTGATGTTCCTCCGTAGCCTCCATTGTAAAGTTCAGATAGATGAGAGCCCTGCAACGGTTTGGATTTCTCATTGCACTCCTTGGTGTTGCAGTTAGGATTTCAAGATGGGTCTTCTTAAGCCTATTAAAATTCAGAATCTTACTAGTCATATGTTTAAATAGATTTAGTTTAGTGGCTTCAGGGGAAAATGGGTATGGGGGGAGGAATTAAATAACAATCCGATACAGAAACACATCTGATTTTTCAAAGATTTTTGCAAAAAAAAAAGGGAAGTTCTGGCATTTCAATTTGCACTAATTTCACACATCATCTTAGAGAGCACAAGGTTTGGTCCCCTGCCAGGCTGTCTGAAAACCCTCTTTTGAAAAGCACAGTTTATGTGCTGAATGGATGCTGCATCACATAGATATTTCCTAATATCTTTCATTAAACTTCCAAATGGACACTAAGTATGTAAATAGAGCAAAACTCAAAGGCTGGCTTTGAATTTATATTTTCTAGGAAAGCTTTTAACATTACTAGTCTAACAATATTGTGCTATGTCTGGCTTGCCATTTTCAAGGGGTAACTTAATGAGTTTATTGTATAATGAAGGACTCTGATTTATTAGCTTTTCATTATGCTCATTCCATCAGCTCCCTGCTAAATACTATAAGCCTTGGCAGAAACGTTAGTCTTTATCAGGTGGTATCATTGCTTTTTAATAAACTCTCCTCCCACATTGATAATATTACATGTGAAATCCCTTCTCCTGCATTATTCCCAAGGGGAGGAAAAAGTGTATTTATTGAAAAGGCTGCACTGAAGCACTGCATAGAATTCATTAGCAGTTTTGTATAACCCCTTTCCACTAGCTCAGATTAAGCGGGCGGAATTGGAGGCTGCAGGTAGGTCCTTTGGATGGCTCCCCTCAACTGGAATCCTATCGATGCTTTAATTACAAAGAGAAGCCATTACTGGGCAGCTGCTTTAAAACTGTGCCACTTGCAGGTATTAACAAATATTTCTTTAGCAGATATTTAATGATCAGTTCTATTACAAGAATTAACATGGCAATGGCATGCAGAGAGAGGGGGGAAGGAGGGTAAAGTCATATTTTACAACCTGAAAAATTAAGCACTGAGATAGTTAAGGCCCAGCCCTCATTAGCTGAATGGTAGATTTTTCTAATTAGTTCTTTCTAGTGTAATTAGCATGGATGAGTCTAATCATCTCATGTGAAACCAAATCTAATGCTTGGGAAGGAATGTCCTTGGCCTCTCTTTCAGACTGATTCCAAGGATTTTGTGTCTTTCCGCTGAGATATTCCTTAAAGAAGCAGCAGCCTCCCTGCCTTCCCAGGGATGGTGGGAATGAGGGGACTTGGACCTCATCTCCCATTTCATGGAAGCACAAGGGAAATACTCCTATGGACACGTGCAGTCCTCATGGTGTGAGTGAATGGGATGTGGGCAGCAGCTGTAAGGCCAAAATCATCAATCAGATTTTGGACTCGCATGAGAAGTGAGGGTTTGAATATTGAACTTCAAATACCAGTTTTTTCAAGCCCTGTGTTTCCCTGCAGGGATATCTTTTTAGAAATGACATAGAAAGGGAGGTGGGAAATAGAGTGTCATTTGCTTGTTGTGTAACTCATCTTGCTGTGAAGCCCTGACCATCAGAATTGCACTTGTTTTAACAGTCCTGAGTCTTGTTGAAAATAATTTTGCTATAGATTGCTAACAACTCTTTTTTTTTCTTTTTTTTTTTTTTTTAAAATGGTTGTGAAGGACGGGCAGGAATCTTGGTTGGCCCCATTTTCATCTAACTTGTTTGTAGTGATTGGTCTTTACCAATAATAATAATTTTATTTTACAATTTGAAAGTGCTTGGAAATTTAAGGAAGTTCAGGAATCTGCTTCATGGCATTGCAAAGTGCATCTTTCTCTTCCTGGAGCTGTTCTGACACAGAGCACAAAGGCAGCTTCATGGTCAAAGGCAGAAGGGAAAAAGCGAAGGGAAGGCAAGGAGTGCCAAGGAACCCGGTTATGTTTTAACTGGGAGCTGTGCCATATCTCTGGGGCCATTTCTTCCTGGCGTGCAGGAGTGTATTTAGGTGAGGTCCTCATTGCAGTAATTAAAATTAAGTCTCAACCAGTGTTCTATTGGCCCCACCACTTCACTCTCCACCATGAAGCTATTGCTTTTGCCAAGAAGGGGACTTGGTGAGCAGTGTGGTTGAGCAGGGCTCAGTACTTCGGTGTTAGAGCTGAACTGTGAGCTCACCTCTGCTGCTGCTAACTCCACATTCCTTTACTCTTTTCCTGACAAGACTTTGCGGTTTAAGAGCCCTCATTTCTTAGGGACTTGAAAGTCTCTATCTGGAAAATCAAAAGGTAAATACAGCGATTAAAGATATTTCTTTTAAAATATTCTATATTCAAACCCTGTCTGTGGGAGTTTGCTTTTGCCAGTGGGTTTACTGAAAATATTGCAGCCCACTATTGCATTTGGCTGCTAATGAACTCCAGTGGTTTGTTTTGGAGTGACAAGCAGAGCGGTATTACTGGTGTGACTGCGATGTTTTCCCCCCAGCCCTGGGAGCAGGGATCCAGCCCTGAGCCTCTTCTCCCCAGCAGCAGTTGAACGCAGGTGAGCAGAGGGAGAAGAGATGCAGGTGAAAGCCTCTCGCTCCTTCTGTGGCCTCGGGGTGTATCGCTGTGATGTGCTTTTCCGCTGAGAAGAGCCCGTTAGGTACACAGCACACAGCAATTCCTACCCCTTTTCAGGGAGCTGAAAATACTGCCTTGTTTCTGAGTTCAGTCCTCAGCGGGTTCCTCCCTGGGTATCCCTGGCATCAGAAGAACTAGATACTTCTTGTCCCGAAGCCATCTGGCTTTCTAGATCTTTTTATGGTTTCAGGGCAGGGGATTTAGGGCCATCCTTTGGAAGCAGACATCCTGCCCCGCAAAATTTATTGAAATTGCACTTTTAAAGAAACAAAAGAAGGCCTAGGGGCTGACACTGTGGAGCCAGGGAAGAAGGTGGGCAGGATTTATGAAAATTGCTGGATTTTACAGGCTTTGGAATGAAGAGTTTGGTTTTAGTGCATTCCTGTTAAAGCCAAGGAATGGTGTAAAATTGCTCCAACCTGGTGTAGGACTGGCCATCTCCAAGCACCTGGCTGATGGCTTGGAAGTGGTGGGCCCTGGTTCTGGGAGGAGAGATCAGTCCAGGCTGGGTTAGCTGAGAGGCTGGTGGCTATTTTGAAAGCAGTAAATAGTACAGAGATTGAGCCCTGTGGGATTTATGGCATGGCAGAGGAGCAAAACGAGAGAATTGAACTGTAGTTAGTGATGTTTTTATATGGAAAAGAGGAAATGAGATGTAAACAGTATTAGTGTAATACAATTTTCATGTGAGATTAAAAAGAAAGCCAGGATTTGAGAGATTTGGAAATTGCAGTTACAGGATAAGAGATATTTGAAAGGATCCTACTTGATTTGATTAAACTTGAGTTCAAATGTCATTATAGAGATCCATTATTTACAGGTTTTTCAGAGCTTTTCTATGCAGATAGAGCTGCGTTCCTATCAAATCTCTGCCAGGTTGCTGGGGGGGGGTTGGTTGGAAGGGGGTTCCCGAGGAGAGCCTGGCTGTCATGCAAAGGCTTGGTGCCACACAAAGCCTGGGTGACACACAAAGGCTTGGTGACACTCTTCCCTGCAGGCTGGCATCAGTCTGTGCCAGTGGCTGTGACAAGGGCACTCTCCTCCTGGTTGCCAGTGTTTTGGATGAGGTGTAAGAAGTCCAGTTCTGGTAGTTCCAGGAAAAAAATGTATCTGCAGTTGAATTCTGTTATCTTGCTCAAAGTTAGTTTGGATAATGCTACTTCTTGACATTTTGATGGATGTAAGACTTAGAATTTGCTTCTTTCTCTTCTGATTTTTTGGTTTTCCATATTTTACCCTCCTGATGGTGAAAGCCCTGTGGCGGGAACTGTTTGACACACGGTAACATGGTCAAATCCCATGTTCTACCTTTCTTCATGTTGTCCCGGCTTCACTGACCTGACCATGATGATTTCTATGACGCGAGCCTTTTTTAACCAAAGTTTTTGCAACTGAGGCAGTGAATTGAGTAACATTTTTGAAGCAATTTGAGTGGAAGGTGCTTGAGAAGTTTAAAAGCCTCCAGTGATTTATCTGTGAGTCTCGGTACCGGTGTCGTTTCTGGTTCACAGGTTCTGCTAGTTCACTGTTTCCAGTTTGCTTCCCAGGGCCTCGCAATGTGACGCATGAATCATCGTTAATAATAGAGAGGTTTGCTTGGGAAATCCCTTACGAGGAAGTTTACTCTTCTCATGACATCATGCCAGATCCCCCCTGACAGCGCTGGCATTTTCTCCAAAATGCAGGAGTCTATTCCCATGGCCCAGCCCCTGTCATGGGAGATGTTCTACCGGCATCTGGCACTAATATCTCTTGTTGACATTTTGGGAATGAGAACATGAGCTATTAGCAAAGATGTTTGCTTGTACCTAATTAATGTTCAATTGTATACCCCTTCCTTTATCAGCGCTGCAGCAGCAAACCAGACTTGGCATTATCTTTCACCAGCTAGCTTTAAAACTTAATTATTTCCTGACTTGGTGTTAAAGGCCGTGCAGTAAGACTTGCTACCTTAATATAGATTTAATCAAGTTACCAAGCACCAGAGTGACTTGATGGCTCTTTAGCTGAAGTGACTGTATTTATATATCAATAGAGCAAAATTTGGAGTGTGCTTTTTTTGTGATGCTTTGGCAGGGCACCATGGAAATAAATGGATGGGTGAATGCCTCCTTCAAGAGCAGGCTTGGAGAAACATCGGCAATTTTGATTCATTCAGTCAAATTGCAGCATCGTGCAAAAGCACTCAAAACCTTTTTCCAATATTGCAGGAAAGCATCATAGCGATGCTGATCAGGTACTTGAGTGAGTGGTTTCAACTGGGTAGGATACAGATACCAGATCACGGACATATCAGCAGTGAGAGCATTTTAGCCCTCAGCTTCACCCGAGGCAAGCTGTGCCGCTGTGTGCAGCAGTGGAGAGGGAAAAGATACACAGAATGAAAGATCGTTATTGCTAAGAGCATGAGGGGACAAATATCGTATGTCTTTGGCTACAGTCTGTCTGTCAGTGACACGACTACAGGAGGGTACACAGCTACAGAGAGTTGTATCTCGATGGTTCTAATACCTTCATAAAATTGTATTTTTTTATGTGTGATCTTTGCGTCTGTGTTTAGAAAAACAAGATTAGTTCGAAAGATTTGAATGCACAGGGAGTTACCCTGAGGAGTAGTGGCTACAGAGCTGCGTTTCTTCTTTGGAGAACCCCATTTGACTGTGATGTGATGCACCCGCTGAACTGATTTCAGGTGGGCTCAGCCTGGGTTGTGTTGAGCTCGTGCGTAGCCCTCGCAGCTTTGCCGCTCGGTGCGGAGTTCACCCTGGGAGTAATATGCACTTCACTAATTCACAGAGCGAAGGTGTGCTGCTGACCCAGTTACTACACATCAGCTCCTGGTGTACTGCTTTTTTGGGCTTCCTGTTTTGAAATAATCAGTGTGTGTCTGAGTGTTTTAGTGCCGTGAAAATTAGAGTCTGGTCGGGAGAGGTGGCCGTTTGAGGATACTTTAATGGTAGTGACTTTTAAACCCATTCAGCAACAGCTCTGTGGACTCTTGGTTTTTCCAACAACAAACCCCCTTAGATCTGTGGTTGTCATGTGAAGGATATTCTGATAAATGTCCAGATTTATTTTACTTAAATCCCAGACATCGTTAAACCTGAATTTCAAGTGTGAAGGACTAGAGTGCTACACCACGGCACATTTTTAATCCTGACCACATTTTTTTTTTTTTTTGAGAAACCAGATTTTTGGAGGAGCTCGGGTCCAACAAGGCACCTTAGCAAAGACTTGAATTTTGAAAGAGTTTGGCAGGACTGTGGCTGAGATTGTCTCACAGATCAAGCCCCGGTCCAGCAGGGACTGCCGAGTACTTACCACTTGGGAAAAAACATCTCCTAATTCAAGAAATGTTCAGTCTTTTGTCAGAAGTTATGCTTCTGTATTTTGAAAGGGTCTGTCTCTACCTCCTCAAATTACGGATAAGGCGAGGGGAAAAGGCTTAAATACATTGCATTACGTGATTTATTTTTGATGAAACTGTTACAGGAAATCTTTTCTTACCAGAAGCTTCCGCAGAAGGTTCATTCATCATTAGATATTGTAACCCTGACAGCCAGCAGGTCGGCTGCAGCTTTGTGTCCTCGATCTTTAAAACTTCTCTGTGTCCTTTCTGTATCCACCCCAAAAAGCAAAACCCTTGAGAGGTACCAACATAATCATAGCAAATCCTACACGGAATAATGGTAACCTCAAATTTCTGTTTCATGTGGGTCAATTACCTTAAAGCCTAATTTTGTGCAGAGACCTGACCTAGAAGAGCTTTATCTGTGAACCTCTAGTTTTCCTTCTGCTGAGCAGCAGTGACTCTGCTCCCTTGGGTGTATTGCCCATGGAAATACGAAGTGGTGGTGTTGGGAGGCCTGAATGCAAGATAAGTTTTTTCACCTCAGAAATCAGTGTATCAAAAAAAATACACTTGGCTGCAAATTTGTGGACTGCATTAAGTCCTACCGTTGCCAAAGGCTAAAGCTGCTCAAGGCAGGTACAGTCAGGTAAACGTCTGCCAAGTGTTTAAGGCATTTATGTTGGCATTTTCTTGGTATCCTGCTTCCCCAGAGGATCTGAGACATCTCAGCCATGCACTTATTCCCATCCAAATGCAAGGCCAGATTGAAGTAGGGGTGGCTCATGCAGTCCGAGCCAGGTCACAATCGGGGCAGTGTGGTGTTTGGTACCAGAATCAAGCAGCCAGACCACAAGTGAACTGGGAAGGTGGTGAGGAGGGTGTCACCTGTGGTGGGGTTGTGCTTGCTTTTGGCGAGAGGGGCTTCTGGGATCCTATGTAGGGCTGGGGAGGGGAAAAGTGGGCTGAGGGGAGGTCTGCACATGTTGGGATGTGGGGCATCTTGGGGGTATGTGTGGGGCGGGAGAACTCAGGTACCATTTGATTGATCAGTTTTAATTTCTTAGAAGGATATTTTGGTCTTTTATTTTGATTCTTTCAGCAATAGAAGTGACCTGAGATTAGAAACTGCCTTAAAATTGAGTCACTGCAGAATTTATTTTTATTATTAAAACTGCAGCACAAACATTTTCACTTCTTACACGTTCTGTGCCAAATTATGCAGCACAGTGCAGTAAATTTGAGACATTCTAGGGATTACCATTAGGCAAATAAAAGAAGCCTGAAAGAGCTGGTTCTGTTTTTTATCGTGGTTTAACATCAGGCATATCTTCTTTCCTTGTAAGTCAGAGCTGACTGTGTAACACTATTGTCATCCACGAGGGATCTGGAGACCAGCATTACAGATTTAACATGCTCAGGGAAACCAATACCAGGCTATCACCCGATACATGACACTAATACAGGGTTTGCTTTTACACTCCACCGAAAAGAGAGAGAGGGATTGTTCCCAGTTTAGACAAGCTGTAAAATCCTTTACTAGTAGGTAGGGCACTGCCCAGCCCCTGAGACTATTCTAATTGCTTTACATCTGTACAAAGGTTCCTTGTAATCGGGCTTTCTGCCTCCATTTGTCTTCCTTTCAGCCTCTTAGTAAAGGCCTTAATTGGTCTTAGTGGGGCTTTCTTCAGTTAGTGCAACCGTACCTTCAAGGCAGAACAAGTACCAGACATCACCTGGGGGGGAACGGAGGGAGCAGAGGAAAGACATCAATACTTCTTTACCTTTAACACCGTAATTAATGGGCTCAGAGCAAGGAACAGATTTGGAGAAATTTTAGCTCTTTGGGGAATTTAGAGACAGATCAGACAAAACAGAGTGGGGTGGAATTCTCTAGAATTTCTTCCTGCTTCATTTCTCTGCGAACAATCATTAGCCTTGTAATTGTCTCCTGGTAAACTGCTGTATCAGGTTCCATTTTGTCCTCTTTAGAGGATCGAGTTGCCTTTAAATCAATAGTTTGAAGTACTGGGGGATGTATGTGAAAGGAAGTGCCCTCTAATTTCTGTTTCTTAGCTACTAATTATTTAATAATACATTTTATTGCCTATTAAAATGTGGCATAACTTGCTTGTCAGCAAAACTGGATGGAACATAATCATTTGAGGAGAAGGATAATTGGCACTTTTGCAGATGGCTTTTATTGCAGGCCTGGTTTGTTGTTAGAGAAGGAGTTTCTTGCCAGGTTTCCTTTCCGAGCGGTCAGTGCTAGGAGCGCGTTGCCGCAGCAGAGCTCAGGCTTTCGAGTGTGTCGAGTGTGCCGCACGGAGAGTTGAGGGTGGACGCGGGTTTCTGACGTAAAAGCTGCTGTGGTGTGTGGAGAGTTCCTTCCTTCCACTCTTGTCTTTTTAAGAACCCTTGTGGTTTTTAATACCGCGCTGCAATGTACTCTGGTTACTAGATAGAGCAAAATAGGAGATTTTGTTTGACTAACTGATTAATGGAGGTAGGTGAAACTGGGGGGAGAGGGGGGAGGGCTATATTGCAATTTTTAAAATTTTTTTTTATTTATTTTGGTGCAATCAGAAATGCATGTGTGCTTTTGGCTGAGCTCTGTATGGCTTATACAGGGAGTATGTACAATGATAGCGGGACGCTCTGCAGAATCCGCCAAAGTTTAATAGCTTTAGGCAAATAATTGGCAGGTTGACTCGCTGCCCTCCCATTTGCTTCAAGATCCTCCTCATCGTTGGAATGACTGGGTAGAAAATTGTAAGAAGCAGCTGCCTTGGCCAGAGAATAAACACGAGTGCCACGCTGCAGGGACCCGTTCTGGGGGAGGCTGGGGTGGTGGTGGTTCTGATGATGGTCTCCCAGGAGGTGCTGAGCTCTGTGGGCCATTCCAGATAGATGCTGGGGGTGAAGTGAAGGGTCTGTGGTGGAGCTTGAGGCACTGGGGGAATTCAGCAATGGGGGTCTTGCAGTTTGGGGTGGGGGGGACACAGGCCAGGCACTCCTCAAGGATCACTGATAGACAAGAGGCTCTTCCTTAGTTTTCCAACAACCAGACTTTCCAGGGTGACCTTTGAATTCCTTTCTGTTTCTTCAGAGGGGATGATGGTGTTGTATAGGAGAGATCTGGCTTATGTTTATTTTAAATTAAATGAAGAAGAGACTGGAACAGGCTGTTTCTTTATTAAATCCTTCTGCAGTTAAATTCTGGTTTTTTTTTTTCATCCTGGGGAATGCTTTTGTTTATAGAAAAGTGTTCCCTTTTCTGTCACTGTTTGTGTTTTATATACAATGAACTGGTCTTGTTTGTGGAAAGGTTTTTTAGCCTCGTGCCTATGGCAGATCCTGCTTCAGAGCCACACAGGCATCAAACTCAATCCTCTGCCCACAAATTCTGATTCTTCCCCCCTCTAAGGACTTCATTGCAAGTTAGAGCAGCATTTCAATTTTCTGAAAAAGAGCTTCAGATCAAGTGTTAGCCTCATTCTTTGGAGAAATGTTCCAAATTCGGGGGTGGCATTATGCATTTCTTCAGAGTATCAGAAGCACATAATAAGTGTGAACTCTGTAGGCCGCATTACATGGTCGAAAGTAGTTGAAATTAAAGAGTGTGTATGAGATTCAGTGTCTGCTTGGTAAATGTTTTTCATAATCTCTCCAAATTGTCTCTTTTCATCATGACAGTCAAGGAGTAAAATCAGCGTTCACCTGTGAGCTGCGTGCTGTGCAATCAGCCCCTATGGAAGTGCCACACGCTCTTAATGCTGGTACCAGAAACTGGTGCTGAAAGGAGGTGACTAATTTACCTGGAAGCTGTTTGCGTTTCGTTTGAGCTGGAGTTGCCTGGTTCAGAACACAGTCACTGCCGTGGGCAGCCAGCTCTCAGCGGTGGCTCAGTGGCACCCACAAACTCACTGCTCAGGTCTTGAGTAAGCGGCCGTGGGACGGATGAATGTGTGGACAGGATGGAAAAATAGTTTTCATGAGCATTAGTTCCTGTTGCTGATTGAAATCTGAACAAGTACATCCAAAAAACACCATCTTTGCTGGGTTTTAGCTGCCTGTGCTAATGAGGCAAACAACATCTCTTGGGGTCAACAGAAATCTCTTGTTGTGATTGTAATAGACTCAGTGTGCGTGTAGACAAGATGGAAAATTGATCCACTACACTTGGGTGAGAGTGAAAGGAGCAGAGCACTGTTAACCACAGCATTTTGAGGAATTCGCTTATGAGGACTTTGCTTTAATGTTATATATTGAAAGTCTGCTCTCAAAGTTTCTCAGCAGTAGAAGCAAATTTTAATTTTATTGCCCCTAAGATGAGGAGCAGGTACTTGAGTTTGTCCTTCATCTGCAATGATGGCAGTTTCATAGATGTGCCTGGGGAGTCTTCAAAAGAGGGGGCAGGCTGGGTTCCAGGCTGTGCTGGGTTGGTTACTGGGATTTCAGAGGACTCACATTGACCGTATCCTTCTTCCCTTTGTCTGTCTGCTCCCTGTTCCAAATGTTTGGATCTTGCTGGGCTTCTCTATAATGGGGCATTCCCACTGCAGTGATGATGCAATAGGTGTTGGCCCAGCCCCAGCATTAAACTGGAAACCTGGGGCAAAGCCGTTCTCTTCTGCCAGGGGGATGAAGGATGTGCATTGCCTGCCTCCAGCCCATTCCCCTGGCGAGGCAGTGATGGGGATTCATCCTCCACCATTAAGATAAGTACCTCATTCTCAATGGTGATTTCACTCCACCTTTCTCTTTCCATTGATTATAGAAGGAACCTCAAGATGATCTACACTAAAGACTGTTAGATGGAGAAATTTGCTTCCTGGCAATTAGAAAAGAGCTTATGGCTTCTGGAGCAGCAGTGGCCCAAAGAAATCCCTGAACAGAACAAAACAGTGGAGTATGTGTTTCACAGGACAGGCACGAACAGTAAACCAGTGCAGTACTGGGAAGTAACTTGGCTGGATGTGCTGCAGGAGGAGTGTCTGTGGGATGAAGTGCCAGAATCACAATGTGCTTTGGATTCCAGTAAAGCACATGCTTTTAAATTTCATGGGCATATAATGTTAAATTTAAAAAAAAAAAAAAAAGGTGATTAAAAAGAATCCTTAATGAACATGGTGCTGTCATTAAAATCCCTGCTGCAGACAACCCTTTTAACAAAAAGTATTTCTGTTGGCTTCATTTGCATTAGTGAGGAGGGTTATTAAGCTTTGTGATCACATCCTGTGCTGCTTCAGTCAGGGTTGAGGTACTGGCCATGCAAACAAACCAGAGGAGCTAATGTGCCTCCAGCTTAGGTCCTCCAGGAGGTTACAGACCTGAAAAATCACAGATTTTCTACTAGCAGAGATCAAGCACTGTATATTTCAATGAGCTTTTGCAATTTAGGACAGCAAGGATGCGTTCCTGACCCTTTTGGGGCAGTGTGAGAGGTGGGTGCATCCCTCTTCCCCAAGGCAGAGAACCGGTTCTCCATGGCGGGTACCAAAGAGGGAAGAGAAGCTTCTTGGTCTTTTGCTTTGCTGCCCACCTCTTCTGGGGTGAGCTATTTTTGCAGCTTTACTCATTATATGGTAAAAGCATAGCATGATATATAGTCATATATATCCAATTTTATATAGTCAGATAGGTATATAGATTGTTTATGTGTGTGTATGTATGTAGTCATCGAATCTGGGGCATTTCACTGCTTTGTCTCTAAATGCTGACCCCTTAGAAAAGAAGTCAGATTAGGAAAGTTTTGAAGGTTGGAGGTTTTATTTTTACAAGCAGACAAACATGTTCCTTGAACTAATTTTAACAAGGTGATATTTGAGGAAAGAAATATATAAATTAACACGGCTCTCAAAAAGAAAAGCCAAAATATGCTTAATCAAATCAAGATACAAGTGGATGAGGTTTAGCAGCATGTAATATCTGTTGGAGACACTGGGTGACAGACAATAGGAGAGAGCACTCAAGTGCCCAAGTGACATTTTTATACAATGGAAAACAAGTACTTGGCAGCATCTTCACTTCACCGTGGCTCTGGCTACACTGATACTTCAGCAAACAGTTCAATTAACCGCGGTCGCCCTTCAGCTGGGGGAGCATTGTTAGTGTTATTTCCTGTTTAGTTAATCTTGAAATTTTATTCCAGGATCCCAGAGCGATTGGGCAGACTATCAAAACATTTGGCTTTAAAGTAAATCAAAGACTGTAAAGTGGTTTTTTGTGCTCATTTTTGTTTCTAGGTCAGGCAGGTTTTTGCTATAAGTTCTGAGATGAGTTTGAAATCAGCAGCTGAGACCACAGGCCTAGGCAGCATCTGTTGCAAACTGATGCCTCCCTTCAGGTGCAAGTTGGAAAAATAACCACATTCTTAATCAAACTTGAGTTAAACAAGCCAAGGGAAGCAGTGCTTGGTTTGCACTTGGAAGACCCGGATTTTGCAACGAACTTGGGTGTGTATTAAGATTCTCAGAGGGACGGGAAGAGATTTTCATTCCCTAAGAGAGCCTGAAACAGTCACTCCATGGAGCAAGTGGAGGTCAGATGCCAGGACAGGCGGGCTGCCGAGAGACAAGGGAGAGAAATAATAGGAGGGAAGGAAAAAAAACCACCATCAAAGTGAAGCAATTCCCCATGTGAAGTTAAGTGAACTCCATTAGAACAGACATACTGTCAGGAGGAACTAATTGCTGGCGTGGTTAGGTACCTCAGGTCTACCCGAGACCTTCCTGACTGGAAGCTATTAAATACAACAGAACTTGCTAAAAGCAGAGAACTTCAAAAACATGAGCTTTAGTTTGAGATAACTTTTTATTTTCTCCCTTATTTCTCTCTCCCACTTCCTTAAAGGAGATGTTACTGATGTAGAGCAGATTTTAACAGCTTTTTGGCAATATGGAAGACTATTCTGAAGCCTCAGGTGACTATTATGGAAGCTGTGCTGATCTTTTACTGAAAAGTCCAGAACTACAGACATTTCTTAGCATATATAAAAAAAAGAAGATGATCTACGTGTTGTGCAAGCTTTGAATCTGCTCCTTGAAACATTTTCTTTGTTATTAACACACATGTGACTCATTTCTTGTAATACAACATTTGACATTTATCTTTGCGGCAATTAAAAATGGATGAAGTAGTTACGGCAAAAACCAGCCAGCTTGGAAGAGTGTACTGTATTTAGTATTAAGAAAAATCAAGATATGTTGGTTTGGAGGGATTGGGGAATGCGAGAAAATAGGTGTTCAGCCATATGTGTACTTTGATTGGAAATGGATATAATACTGCTATAGAACTCCTCCTAAATAATAATAAAAAAATGCTCAAGTCATAGAATCATCAAACTGTCTGGGTTGGAAGGGACTTGTTAAGACCATCTAGTCCAACCATCAACCTCACTCTGATAAAAACCATGTCACTGAGCTCTGTGTCAACCCGTTTTTAAATCCCTCCAGAGAGGGTGCCTCAGCCGCTTCCCTGGGCAGCCCATTCCAAGGCTTCAGAACGCTTTGAGGGTGAACATTTTTCCTGATATCCAATCTGAACCTGCCCTGGCACAACTTGAGGTCATGTCCTCTTGTCCTGTCACTTGTTCCTTGAGAGAAGAGACCAAACCCCTCAGGCTACCCCCTCCTTTCAGGGAGTTGTAGAGAGTGAGAAGGACTCCCCTCAGCCTCCTCCAGGCTGAACACCCCCAGCTCCCTCAAGACTCAATCTCCAGACCCCTCACTAGCTCCGTTGCCCATCTCCAGACCTGCTCCAGCATCTCAGTGTCTTTTTTTTCATGCAGTTGTGTGGGATTTCTGAAAGTGTACCACTTGTCATCCTGTCATTTAAACTCATCTGACTGAATATATAAAGCTAGGAATCAAACTTTCAGCATCAATGTCTGACTGGAATCACTACGATGTAGCAAGAGTTATTATTCTTACAACTTTTCTAGTGACACAATAATGCTGAGTGCTTTTGTGAATGGCCACTTGCTGTAATTTTCTGGTCCAAAGATAAGTAGGAAAATAAGAGTAATACAGCAAAATGGAGAACATCAAAGGCTTAAGGAAATAATTTGGCATTAGACAACTGTTACAGACTCAGTTCGATTTCTTGCCAGAGTTTTATATGTAGCATGAGTATTGAAATTCCAATAATCTCTCCCATACTTGTTTTTACTCTGACATGAGGAAAGCATTTTGTTTCATTGAGGTCAATGAGTGTATCAGAATTATCCCAGTTCCTTTCAAAGGGGAGGATACCTGAAGGGGCATTTCACTGTGATTATGAAGGGAAAACAAGATAATTGACATGAGGATTTTGGAGATAATTCCCATTCTTTACCTTAATGCACAGGGTAGGTTGCTCTTGAACAAAGTTTTTCAAGAAGTGGCGGTCCCTTAATTTACAAAATCCCCTACATTTACTCATGTTTACTCATACACATTTTCTGTGAACGTTCAGAAGTTTAGAAAACAACATCTTTAGGTGTTGAAAAGAGTGAAAACCTTTTCTGTTGTATGTCTCTGGGTCATTTAGGCATCTGAAGATTATAAGAGGACACGGGTTTTATTTCCCTTTCGGCTCGAGGAATAGTATTTTCCCTCCTGTGCAGACTTTGAACAGTGGAATTGAGTTTACAAGCAAAAACTAATAAATACACTTAAAACTCTTCTGGTTTTCAGTACATGGAGGCTAGGGAGATTGTGAAAACTTTGTTGTACAGTTGTAAACTGCTCTGAATCCTGCAGTTGTTCTACTCATCAGAATTTAAAAAAAAAAACCAAAATAAACTAGAGTTTCAAGATGCCAAAGTCCATAGCTCAGTGAAGAAGACAGAAGTCGGGTTTTCTAGGTTTTTTTCCTAGAAAACACGAAGTGTGATTTCCTTTTAGCATTGAACTTCTCTAGGCGCAGGTTGAGTGGATGATTTGCTAGTTGTTCACTCTGTAAATAGTCCTTATATTGAAGTGATCAAGTTCTCTTGACGCGAAATTGAGAGACAAAACGGGTACCATGAGACGGTTTCTCATAGTGCCAGTAAATGCATTTTATATGTGAATTTTTCTGCCTTCTACCTAACTTTGGCAGCTCTGAAAATTAGCTTGTACTGAAGCACATCACTTGTCTCAAGGAAGAATTAACATTCTTGATTCTATATCTATTTTTATTAGTAAGGTAGTGAATTGATATCCAGTTTAGGTATCAAATCCATGTTATAATTCAGCTATTAAAGCTAATGTATTTTCCAGTTGTAGGTTGTGACCCAGTCCCAAGGGCCAAGAGGAAACAGGACAATATGTTTTATTCATATTCTGTAATACGAATAAAAGAGTAAAAGCTGAAATCCTGATGCATGTACACAATGTGTATGGACTATGACCCACCGAAATGGAAAAAAACCAGGAAAAAAAAGGAAATTTATAGATTGTATCCAATCATCAAAAAACAAGCAAAGGAACTTTTAGTCAGTCGCAGGATCGTTAACATTAAATAGAGCAGCCAGAACTTTGCTTCATCCTTATAATGAGATAACACAGACACAAAATAGAGATTTTGTTAATTTTTTTTTTCTTTTCTATTCGTCAGGACCTTGTGCTAAAGGTAGAGCTGGGGCTGAAGAGTTTCCTGAAGCCCTAGGGAATTTAGGTGTTTCGAAGTCTGATAGCCTCAAAATCAGCAAAAGAAGGAGGTGGGGTAATTACCTTTCTTCATTCCATGCATCAGCAGCCTTTCATCAGCAGGTCCTTAATGGTGCTATGTACTCTTAATTATTGATCTTACCAGTTAAGTAATAAGACGTTTGGAAGTGGGCACTATTATCTAGTAATTGACCATATTGGAGGGTTGACAAGATGCTAAGAGTGTTTAACATATAGAGAAGATCAATTATAAGATAATGCTTTCTTCTGTAATGAGCCGGCCTGAGTAGGAAAATTCTCTTAAGGTATTTATCAGGCAAGAATCCAAGGAGGGAACCGTGAGAGTTTTGCTGTGGACAGACTTAGGATAAATGACAGGTCACAGGGACTGGGTATCTAAATAAGGTGGAATGATGGGACTGACACAGTTCCCACAGGTGATATAAAATAATTAGCTTAAAAGAGAGCGAATGACGAAAATACGAGTTCCAGGTTTGGAGAAATGTGTAGCTTTTGTGATTTATTTTCAGAAGCTTATAATTTCTCTGTAAAGGGAAGTGAAAAAAGAAAAACTCTTTATCAGAAGACTGATAAAGAGTGCCAAGCTCTTCAAAAAGAAAAGAAAGAACACTCATTCAAATAAGCAGCTGTAAAAATAATGTGTGGCTTCAGCCGAGAGTATTCCTGAGTGCTGGTACCCTGTCCCCGTTTCAGAAGGGCATTTAAGGTGTGTGGTCCATTGAGAACTTTCATTCTTTGGATTTAGGGCTTTGGATTTCAGATTCTCTCCTAGAGGATCAGGAAGAACTGGAGATGGCAGATGAGATCAGCGCTGTCACCCACCGGAATGGAGGTGACTTAGGGAAAGGGAGGAAGATCAATGGAAAAATCTCAGGTATACGTACAGAAAACAGTGGTTTCAGGCAGCTGTCATTTTGGCTGCCACATCCTAATTCCCTTCATTTTCTCAGTGCCTTTCAGCAAGAAAAATTCCTAAGTGAACGCTGTTAGAAATAAAGCCCTGGGCCTGAAATGAAAATACCTCCAGCTGCCTGACCAGCAAAGAATTTACAATCATGGCATGACTTGAATCAGTAAAAATGACTCCTGTTAGGTGGTTTTCTTTGTCTCACATACACGTTCTACGAATGAGGATTTGGGAGTGTTCAAAGGTTGTTCCTTATGTTCAGTCTTACTTTCCTTTGAAAAGTAGTTTCACTGTATCCTCAAAGTGATTTAATTTATAGAATGTTATCATATACAGCTTTTAAGATGTGAGAATTGGGGGATAAAAAACATATTAAGGCACTGTATTTTCATGAGTTTGTATATAAAAGTTACAGTGTTTTGCTAGTACTGGGTTTCTTCTTGTAATATATGAACCAAAAAATGGCTCTTGCTTTGGTTCTCATTACCCATTTTATACAGAACATTTGGAACAGAACTACTGTGCCGTCTTTGGCCAGCACTTGCAGGCACGAGGACAGCGTTGGAACAGAGCGAGTTGTTCTTTCCTGTTGCTCATGCCTTGCTTTGCTTCAGGCCCCGAGGGGAGGGATGCTGGTGGCTGTAATCTGCAAACTTTGGGTCTCCTGCTCCTCCTCCCAGGTTGGCCATTGCTATGTGTCCCCTCTCTAACTCTGGAATGAACCGTCTGGGGAGTTTGAGTTGTTTCATCTCACATGAAATACGTTGCTTAAAGTCTCTTTGAGGTTAAGAACAAGATATGAAAACATAATGGGTTTTTTTTCCCAAAATGGAAAATTCCAAATGCTCAAACTAGAAATCTCCAGACAGGAAACTACAACATCTTCAGTTGCAACAAATTATTGGCTATTCTGAAAAATTGCCTTTTTTTCTTCATTCATGAGAAAGTAGGACAATACCACTCTGGGGGCTGTTTTCCTGGGCCCAGCTTTCTTTGGGATAGATGTCTTTTTGTTGGTGGAGCCATTCATCTTGGATTACTGTTGTGAGGGAGGGGGCATGGACTTGGCCTCCATCCTCCTTCCTGTTTCATAAGCCCTGCAGATGCGGTCGGGGAGCATCCTAAGCTGATGTGACACTCTCCATTCTGTGTGATCCCTTTCTGATTGCAGGAGATGTCCTTTGTGCTCTTCCGCAGGAGTCTGACCGTGATTAAGCTGTAATTTAGGGTGACTTGAGAATGCCAGGTCAAATTGGTGTGCTGGGGGGTGTGTTGTCAGCACAGTGACTGGCTGCATTAGTTGAGTCTCTGGTGGTCACAGAAGAAGAACCTTTCACAGGTTTCACCTTTCTTAAAGAGGGAAGAGAGAGAAAAAGCAGGTAACAGTAATGATTACTTACTTCTCTGTTACTGCATCCAGTCCAACTAGTTCTACTGATGTCACCCCACCGTTATGCCCATTGTGCACATAAGGGAAATGCCTTGTTTATGGTGGTCCTCAGGCAAGGAGTAAGGGGGAGAGTGAAAGCGAGGTGTTTCTGGTTCCTTGGGTAGGATTTTAGCTACGTGTGCCTGAAATTTCCCCTGTTAAATACTGATTTTATGTCATTTTTTTGAGTTTTCCCCCGATGTTTCTGACTGCAAGTTCAGAATCTGACTTCATAGGGCTCTTGTAATTAACCCATGAAGATTACAATTAGTGTCATTATGACTGTAGAAGCTAATTGGTGCCTGGCTTATTCAGTAGGCCAGCAGTAAGCAATTTAGGCAGCTGTCCAGTCTTGCTACACTGATGTATCATTGAGGAATCCTAAATGTCTTTTTGGAAGGGGTTTATTTTTCTGTAGCAATCCAACATACTGCATTCTTGTTTTTGTAAAAAATTAGTGGCTTTATTTAAGAAATAATGATCTGTCACTTGAATTGCTGTCATTGAGTTGTAAAATTTTAGTAACCTCATTAATGACAAGGCCCCCACTGTACCCTTTTCCCCTGTACAAACCTGATCTGAACCTGGTAGGAACTAACCCCCCCGAGTGCCTGTACAGCACGGCGAGACCCAGAGGATTAATCTGCTGGAGACAGACTGGTTTGTCCTCTGAGAAACACTGCTTTAAAAAAAAAAAAAAGAAGAAGAAGAAAGAAAGAAAAAGCGTGTGCTGATGAAAGTAGCTGTCAAATTAGCAGGTCTAGAAGTTGTGTGTATTGTTATGAGCTGCTCAAGTTCACACCAGAGCGACCCAACCCCATCCGTCTTTCTCAGTTTACATTTTAATTGGCTTGTAGTTAAGTTTTTTAAACACTGTGAGACTGCTGACATACACTGTAATATCATGTGAATAATTTATAGGAGCTGTTCGAGATGAGGTGGGGGTTTTTTTGCCCTTTTTTTTTTTTTTTTTGAGAATTGGATAAAAGAAGAGAGAGAATTGAAGCGGGAAGAGCAAAGCAGAGGAGCAACAACAATCCAGCCGCATGTTGCTTGCTGGGTGTTAAATGTTTTTGCTAGTTTATCTGACTGCTTTTGGGATTTCATGGAGGTTTGTACAGCGCAATCTTATTAATAACACTTCTGTCAGGAGAGCACCCAATTAAATTGAATTGGGTTTATGGTTCCCTTTACATTTCTTAAAATGTGTTGGATATAAAACCTCTCCAATGTGAGCACTGGCTAACGAGGATTGTGGGGGCTGGGTTTACTCCTTTTTCCCTCTCTTATTTAGGACTTGCCTGTTTGCAGATTCAGAGCCTGGCACTCCAGCCCTTCCAGCAGGGTTTTACCTTCCCCTTGTGCAGGTCGTGAGGGGCCAACAGGCTCCCAGACAGAACTCCCAGCCTGGCTGGAGACTGTGCACTAGAAACAGGGAGCTCCTCTGGTCATGTAATTAAGACTTCGGGGAGCATCCTATTGCTTGCTTAGGGAGCACAAAGTTTGCTGGGGCATCTTTGGTGCAACAGGAATACATTCTGGTAAGGTTTTATAAAGTGCCAGGAGCTGCTGTTTAAAGACAAAATCAAGTATTCTGTCAGATAGCTTCCGCTCCGGTGACCAAATTTATAGAGAAGTTGATGTCTTTGGAGCATATGGGAAAGAAACAAAAGTTCATCCCCAATTCCCTCCCTGCTCCTTGGGCAGGACTTACTGCTGGGATTTTCAGAAATTGGGGATTTCACCCTCCCCTGCCTCCTGCACGAGCGGGTTGCAGTGCTCCATCTGGCTACCAAAGGGCAAATTTAGATTCTGACCAGCTCCTGCTACAGGTTGGCTGCAAGAAATACAGCGTTTAGCCTTCCCCGTGGGCAGAGGTGCTGAGCAGACCGTGGTGCAGGCTCACAGGTACTGACTGAGATGGAAACACAGTGGCAAAGTCAGCCCTCCTTGTTTGATTTCATTCTATGTTGATTGAATCTCCAGGGATCATTTTAGCTGTTCAAATGTGACTTCTGCACACAGTTTTGCCTGCAGCTCGTGATTTGGGGAGTTACTGTGTATATACTCCAGTTGTTGATACTACAGTTATAACAGATTTAAACTGTTTAGATACTGTTGAAATGAATTTTGACCCAAAGGTGAAAGAAGTAGTTGTCCTTTTACATGTGCAGCCATTGTCCTTATGTGAAATATATGAAGACTTTGACTTTGGTAGCTCTTGGCTTCTACTAACTGCCAAAAATCCCGAGAATGGGCTTGTACAAAGAATTCTGCTTGTTTTCACACTGGACTTTCTTTTTCCCCCTGGTAGCTTGCTTTAGCATTTGTACATCACATTACTCTCTTATATTCTGCTTGTTTGAAAAGTCCTTTTTCTACTCCGTGAGATAAAAAAAAAACCAGCTCATACAAAAGCTTTGTGCTGTATTGTGTACCTGACTGTGAAGATCAGAGATTTGAGGGATCTCCCCGTGTTCCTGATACCTGGAATGTATGTATTGTTTTAAAAAGAAAGGCAGAAGTGCTCAGGCAAATTTGCCTAATTCAGTGCTTGGGAAAGCCAGAAGCACAAGTTCAATGCTCATAATACTCCTGCCTGCGAAGGTGAGGGAAGAGACCTAAGTGGCAAAAGCCGAAATGTGCCAAGATGTACCGACCCAGGGCTGTGAGCCTTACCTTGATAAGAAAACCCAAAGCCTTACCCTCCCTTCTTACCACGTCCTGTGGTGCCTCGTTTCTCCAGCATATGCTGTGTGACATCCACATTAATCTGAGTGCCCTGCAGGACCAAAGCACAGCAGGACCAGTTAAGGACAGGCTGTTGGCCTTAACTTTCATTTTTCTGCTTTTGTTGCTGTGTGTCATGGATAAAGGTGACCTGCAAGGGAGGAGGGGAAAAAACCTGGCATCTGCTTGTATCCCATTTGCTGCGTGAGGTGGTACAAAATGTTTTGAAAGGCTGTTTGTTTAGTGGGGTTTTGTTTTTTTTTTTTTTCAGAAATATCAGATCCAGACTTCTCTGGTTTTCCTAGGAGGCAGAGTAGAAAACTGGAGGGCTCTTGGGATTAAAAGTCTAAAGCTCGAGCAGTTGAAAGAGGAAGAGGATTTAAGTGAGAACATTTTTAACCTTTCTGTTCTTTGTTCCTCTTTGTTAGTACCAGCTCAGCATCACTCCTGCTTAGTGTCTTTCCTTCTGGTCCTTTGGTTGAGATGTGAGGATCTCTCGTTCCCACTCTCTGATCCTCCAGAGAACTCCAGCAAATACAGCTTCTATATAAACACCTTCCTCAGCCACCACAAATAACTACACTCTCAGTCTTTTTTCAGACACAACAAAACAAAACCCAAAGGAAAAGAAAAATGACATCTCTTTTGTTGTCTGTTGCCTCCATTTTGCATGTCTTGCAGTCACACCTAAATGTCTTGAGGTCACACCCTCAAGAATTCCCCTTATTTTCCCTAAAAGAAAAAAATGGAGCATCTACTTTCTTCAAAGAGAAAGTGCAATTCCATTTCTTTCATGCAGCAGGGTGAGATTTCTCAGGACTGAGAAATTTTAGAACATGCAAAAATTATTTCTTCTATTTATTTTATTGAAGACCTAGTTTTGTACTATTTATTTTTATTATAGCTATTGTGTCATTAGTAGGATTCTAATCCTGATGTTTCGCACAGATAAAAGAAGAGGAAGAGGAATTAATAATTGATCTTAATCATCTCTCTTTGGAGCTGCTGAACTCTCCTCCAATTAATTTGAGGCATTACAAGAGCTCTTGTAGAATGAAGGGGGCAAGCCCATGTATTAATAATCTGTGGAGCTTTGGCATATATGACAGTACCATGGGGACGCTCACTTTGTCTCCCTGCACATGTTCTTTTTACAAGCAGTGACTTCAGGAAATCCAGTTAAACCAGCTGAGAGGATTTTTAGTGTCTGTCAGTGTTTGGAGAGGTCATTGTGCATGCTCTTCCATCCCTGCAAATTAACAAGCTTTGTCGTTTTTCTTAACTATAGCTAGGTTGTGGTTGTAAATAATCAGATCCTCTGATGTTCTTTTTACATTGTCTAAACACAGAAATTTGGAGGGAGCTGTAAAAGCAGATGAGGAGTTGAAATATTGAATGGATTCTGCATTGAAGATACCTGAACTGAAATCTGTGGAGCTTGACTACATCTTTAGCCATGCCTAGTGTTGCAACACTACCAGTAATTTCTGTTCTGAAACACAAGGATGGATCTGAGTATTTAACATAAAAAAAACAGTCTAATGACCTTCTCTTTTTGCCTATCTAGACTTGCCCCTTGTGTGACATCAAGAGATTGGGAGTATTTGTGGCACAATTCCATCCTGTCATGACTTCCACTTGGCCTGGAGGATGTCAGTTGTGCTCCTCAACAATTTACAAGGGTTCAGGGTTTGTTTTTTTTCCTCTTTGTACTTCTCCTCCAGAGCAATATTATATGTGAAAATGAAAATTCATTGAGACAACTGGTTTTAGACCAGAGATGGCCGGTCTTTGTATGTTTGAGCAAGTCTTGTATGGGAGAAGAATTATTGGGGTGTGAGGTGGGGTGCAGACGCTGGTCCTTGCTCAGCCTGATCAGAGTGGAGCATCCAGTAACAGTCCCAAATGACAAAGGGATTTGAATCAAATCAGATAAGTACCTGGAATAAAATTTGAGTGGGTTAAAAAACCAATTGCTTCCTGAGCAAACTGGAGATCGTGCTTTTTGGAACTGAAATAGGGTGATGATGATGAGAATCTCCCATGTTCATCCCAGTAAAGAGTCAGGATTAGCTGACTGTCACTGTTGACAGTCTTCCAGACCAGTAAAACCATTAAAGAAAAAGCAAAACTCTGGTTTTCCACTGGAGCTTCTCAGCATTACTCTCAACCATGTTATGATTCTTCCGTGAAAAATGTTTGTGTTGAAACAGCGGCAAATTTTGGTAAATGTGAAGTTAACCAAAGTCATTGTAACTGTGTTTATACAGACTTTCTGCAGTGAATGCACTTTGTTTAAGGGTGGGCTTTGGCCCTTGGGCGTATTTTGACCACAACAATTAACCAATCTCCATGGTAAGAGCTCTTACAAAGTCTTTGTCAGTCAGAGCGCTGCCATCTGCTGTGTGCCCTCTGACTTGTCTGGGCTTGACCAGTTTTTCCCCATCCTTACATCGTGATGGTGATATCCAGGCACCAAGTCTGGGTGCTCTGTCTCACGGCAGAGTGTTGGATACAGAAATAGCCTCAAGTTTTTCCCCTCTCCCTTTTCTGGTCACGGTTCCGCTTTGACACAAGCGTTTTCTTGGAGAGCAGTGGCTGGAGTTACTGGGGTAGAACAGAGCAGCCGCTCTCCAGGCGCTGCGAACACCAGTCGCGCTGGGTGTGTTTCAGGAGAGGTTTGGGATGGACGCCTTCCCACTGGATTCCATCTTTGGCTTTCTGGCTCCCCTGAGAACGCCTCCTGGAGAGCTGCCCTCGATGTGTGGTATCAGGGGGTGGTTGAAGGGTAACCCAAAACACACACAGATTTAAAGGCCGTCTCCCAGTTACGGTACTGGTACAGTATTTCTGTGCCACTTGTGACTGCTGCCTCGGATTTGATGTCTTTGCGCGTGGGAGTGTCAGGACAGTTTTAATTACTGTCAGTTACGTTCGGTTCTGGGCTGATAGTTTCTAACAGGATTTTGAAGTGACTCATACTGGGTGCCTCTCTGTATTAGCAGCATTTTCTTTCTCTGGCCTTTTCAACACAAGTGTCAAATCCTGTTTTACCCAGCTGTTGGCCAAGTTTTGGTGGTCTGGGACTTAGGACAAGCACACACATGTTTAGACGCTTTCCCAAATATCATCCAAGTCTCTCAGGCCTGACAGATGGTTTGGCAGAACTAATTATACTTCCTGGGTTTGTCGCAGATTAGCAGTGTCCATAAGTCTGTAACATGTGAGGGCTGTGCAGGAACCGGTGGGGAGGAAGCCCATCTCGTTTTACGGCGAACCAAACGGGGCTGCAACGCAGAAATGATCAGAATTGCTTTTGTTCAAGTAATTTAAAAAGCCCAAACCTTACAATCAATTGATAGGCCATCCGGCTCGGGAAGGAAGCCAGGGTGTTGAAGGAGACATTTTAAGGCTGTTCTCCATGAGGTATCACCTCCCAGGTCATGTGCTCTGCCCTTGTTGTGGCTGATGCTTTAAGATGTTTCAGGTTTGTTTCCACGTGTTAATGGGTGTCAGCTATTAAGAAGTTGTCTTTGAAAATCTCTGCTTACGTGAGTAATAAGAATATCCGCATTAGTATTAAGTAGGACATATTTATATATGTAATTTTCAGCTGTGAAGTACTGGGCACAAAAAACCCACCCTGGCTGCGTGAAGTTTCTCGCTGCTAAGAACTTCTCATGGTGAACTTCTCACTTTGGGCCCAGTCGTTTTTCAGTGGTGCCCAGTGAGAGGACAAGAGGAAATGGGCACAAACTTGTACATAAGAAGTTCCATCTAAACATGAGGAGGAACTTCTTCACTTTGAGGGGGCAGAGCCCTGGCAGAGGCTGCCCGGAGAGGTGGTGGAGTCTCTGTCTCTGGAGACATTCAGAACTCACCTGGACACGTTCCTGTGTAACCTGCTCTGGGTGGACCTCCTTTGGCAGGGGGTTGGACTAGAACATCTCCAGAGGTCCCTTCGAAGCCCAGAGCATTCTGGGATTCTGTAAGGCAATACAATGCCATCCACCCTGGCCATAAGAAACTGGGCAGCACGGGCTGTCATCACGTCACCTCTGAGGTGGTTCCCGTATGTGATCATTGCTCTGCTGCTGTGACAATTTTTAGACATTCTATGTAGATGTGTAAGCAAATTAATAAAACCAGAAACAGAACTTTAAAAAAATGTTTAAATATCAAACCCCAGAAACATTTAAAATTTCTGCTGGTGTTGGTTTCTCGATTTGCCAGTGTCCCACTACAGAAATGGCGTCAGGAAGAGTAGCTGCAGGAGTGAAAGGACTCTGTGGTCCGTATTTCATAGCCATGCTTTCATGAAACTTACTCCCTTTTTTCACGTGAAGAAAGGCCCATAACTGTTTATTAGTTTGGATTAATTTTATATTATAACTTAATGTAGCCAGCAATTAGTGAAGGTTCAGAAGACTCTATTTAATAGGAAGTTTGGCACAGCAAAAGCCTGCTGCTGTGCGGATGAATCTTACTAATTGTTTTGCTGTATTGTGGTACACAAAGTGCAGTGCTGAAGCAGTGAACCTCTTGCTCCGAGTGAAATTGGTGTTTGAGGAAAACCCATTTTAACACTAAGACTATTTCTTCCTAGCAGCACAGTGGTGAAAAATGCAGCCAAATTCTGCTTTTTGAAAGTGTTATTTTCTATGAAACAGGGGGGTCGCATCTATTTAGTTTGAAACTATTAATTATGCGGTTTAATGTGACCTGCAGAGAGCTTGCTCACCAGATGGGATGGAGCTCATCCTTTTCTGTTTGATACGTGTGTTGAGAGTTGGGAACTACTTTGCTTCTCTGAGGTATCTCTGCACAGGCCGCAGGCGCAGGCGGTTATAATGCATGAATGAGCAAGAAACTCATCTGCATTCAACCTGCTTGTATTTCCAGGGGCACCATTAAAAACCCAACACCTCTCCTTCTCAAAAAAGGATGTGTCCTGGTTCCTTGCCCTGCTAATTCGTGTCTGTGATGAGAAAACTCCAGGTGGTACAGAGTGATCATGTCGATCAATTCAGGAAGAAATCAGTGTCGCCGTGTGAGCTCCTGTGGCAGGCAGAGAGCAACCTCCCATGTGTTAGCCTGAGCTGTGGTCTCCACCAACGTTCAGGAGAGCCTCCTGCTGTACTTACAAATAAATAAATAAGGATATTTCCATCTTCTCTCTCTCTCTCTCCTTGGCTTGCAACGGGAGCTCATGAATCAATCGTCAACAAGCCAACTTCTCAGCCAATTGTGGTAATGATGTATGCAATAAACAGGCTGTGATTCTTTCCCTTCTTTCTTTTTTCCCTTTTTTAAATTTTGGTGGGTTTGGGGTTTGGGGTGGTTTTTTCTGTCGTTTTGTTTTTTGGTTTTTTTTTTGTAAATCACTAAGAGGGAAGGGGTTTCTTGCCACAGCAAGGGGGGGTTCTATTCTATGGCATATCCCACCACCCACACGCAAGCACGTGAGCATGTATCTCAGTGCCCTGCCATGTGCTGGGTGGGAGGAAGTTTCTCCTCGCCGCACGGCACACAGCTCTGCTGGAGGGATTGAGAACATATTGCTCGGCAGGTGGGGCCCGCTCAGACACATTTAGTGTTATTTCAGCATTGACAGCAAACATACATCACACAGGCCTGGAATGCCAGTGTGATCCATAGTAACCTGAGCAAAAGGACTGCAGCCTAGAAGCAGAATGCTCTGCCTTAATATTTTGACCCAAGAACTGGTCCGTGGGAAGTCAGGGCAGTGCCTCACTGTCCAGAGAGACTGGGGCTTCTCTGGTGGCGTCTCCTTGGAAGCTGCTTTGAGTGTGAGCCCTAGTGATGCTTTCCCCTTCCAACCTGCTGGTTTCACAGGGCATGGCAAATCAGACAGACTTGGCCATGAAAGTCCCAGATTTTGGAGGGTCTTCTGCAAAAGCAAGCTTCTGGATTGTCAGTTACTTTATCTACTTGTTTTCAGAAGTTAATATGGTTTATCTGCTAGCTGGTGAGCAACATTGTGGTCCAGATATGCTAAGTCTTAGTATCAAGATGGAGACTTCCATAATTACTTGTTGCTTTGTTCGTAAAGTTTTCCTTTGGTCAACAATGTGCTTTTGGTGCCGTCTACTTTGCTTTGGCTGAGGTATTTGCTCCCCATCAATCATTGGAGTGGTTTGGTTTGGTTCTGTATTGTTCTGAACACTCAGCTGAGTGGCCCAATCGCAGTCCACAGCATGGCGTGCACTTCATTATCCAACTTCTTACACAAGCCATCAAGTGAAAGTGGACTCGGTGGAAAGGTCTAGAGAAGCAACACGTGCCACACCTTGCAAAGCACCTTGCGAACAAACCTCTCCTTAAATATGGACATTTCTAAAGGTAAAGGTTAAAAAGTTCAAGAACCTGCCCAGGTTGTGGTAGGTGCTCTGCATCCTCCATTCTGAGTGTATTTAGTGGGTGTGTAAGGGAGAACTAATATCTCCCTTTAAAAAAGAAGAGGAGCTGGAGAAAAATAGCAAAGCTGCCTCTGGAGGCTGATGAGGATGAGCCACCTGGGCTGCTCCAGGTACTACTGCTGCACAGGAGGCATTTCACTCTGGGCAAAGCAACAAGAGTCAGTGTAGGGCTGGAGAAATCCAGATGTGAAAAGGTCTTTAAGGGAGGTAGGAACAACTGAATGGTGGATTTTCTTATCCAAAGATCAGAGTCTGTTTCTTCATTACAGAGATTAAAATCTGACCTCTGTGGGTTTGGTCTTTTTTTTTTTTTCTTTCCTTCTGAGACCTAGAGTAACTGAAGTAAAAGAACTGCAGAGATTAATTCCCAGCAGAGACTTTCTAAGACTTATTCAGTTCCTCAGTACATTGATTTCTTTATCTGCAAATGTATTAGAGGTAGCAGGCAGAAGTAGAAGTCAGTTTGGGCGATGCTTTTATGTACAACACACAATGCAAACCAACAGTGTCTATTTGATAATTCATTTTGTACTGCTGCAGGTACTACCACGTTGGCAGTCAGATGGAGCACCTGAGAAAATTCAAGTGCTCAATGAGAATGAAGAATTTTCTCTTTAAATTTGTCCAGAGATATTATTCAGTGATGGGAGTTACATGGGTAGATCCCTCATGAGGAAAGATTGAGAAATGGCTCTGCTTTCTGTTTTGGTGTTTTGAATTGGCAACCGAGTGAGAATTAAATAATGGGAAAAGCTCCAGATGCCTCAGCGAACATGTGGAGAACTTCCTGCGGTCGTTTCAAGAGCCTGTTTGATTTCATTGACGTCAGTACACGGTGTAGATGAAGCTTTGGTAACTCCCCGAGATGGATGAGACACGTCAGGACATGGGGAGACAGGCTTTTTTGTCATCCTCAAGCTTAATTTTAAGCTTGTGGTTACCTCAGGAGACTGATATTTCCTGAAGTCTGTACCACAGCTCATCTGTGTATGTGTGCATTTGTGTTGCAGAAGCAATTGATTTTGTGAGCAATTGCCTTCTGGAGCCAAAAGACACAAGATGCCAGGGTCAGAGCTGGCTCCCTTCCACCCCTGCCGGAGCACAGTTACTACTGACACCTTGTTTTGGCCTCCTGGCATTACATTTTTCAGGTGTTCACACCTGAGAAGAATAAGTCGGACGGCGTTTACACTGTGAGGGGGAGGCAGGTTCCCCCCTGCCCCATCTAGCTTTGAGTGGGAGATGTGGTAGGAAACAGCCCTACGCTGAGGTGCCTGCGAAGAGGAGCTGGAAGGGCTCAGCGGGGAACTTGATGAATCTGACCTATAAATCCAGCTGATTCCTGGTGCCCGGGTCCCCTTGGCAGCGCGGATGAAACGTTCCGGGTGCACCTGGTCCATTATGGGAGCCGCAGGTGGCTCCCGCAGTACGCCCCCGGCCCGTTTGGCAGCAGCGGATGGCTAGTGCTTTATTAGCTCACTTCTCACCTGGAAAAACTCCTAGAAAAATGCCAGCCTGGCATTCCCACACCTCAGCAGAATCAGGCTCTCCGAGCTGGAGTGCTTTGAAAAGCTTGTCAGACCTGTCTGCAGCTGTACTGGTAAACTGCCGGGTTGTTTGTGTCTTTGTTTTTGCAGATTCATAGGCTCTGCGAGGAGCTGTCATTTTGCTTGCAGAATGATACTAATTTAAAAATAGGAAGTCTGCTAAAGTATTAATGATACCAGATGTGGCTGTTACATTTTTTTTCTTTACCTGTCATGTACAGTAGCGGTGAATGTTATTTTCCCAACTGCTGTGCTGAGACGGGAAGAAAACTAGGAAAGAATCAAGATTTCTGCCTTTGCAGTATCGTCATAAACTGGATTTCTTTGGGCAGAGGTGGGGAGTGAGTTGCTTGTTTTGAAGGAGCATCACCTAATCAGTGCTGTACAAACACGTTGCACCTTGTTTTTGGGGCATTGCTAAAACAAGCTGTGCTACAAGCAGGAAGAATAGCGAAGTCAAACTGCCTTGGATTTGTGTCCTGTGTCATACAACCGTCTCCTTTCCCCTCTGCCCACGAGCATGTTCTTCTGGCTCTGCCATATATTCCTTCTCTGGCCCAGCAGGTGACATGTTCTGCATTTCACTGGTGGGTCAGCTGGCTCTTCAAAGGGCAGAGCTATAGCTCTCTTTCCCCTACTGGAGTTGCTGATTTGCATCAAACTTCTTATAACTTGATGGTTTTTTTAGATCTCTGTCAAATTTAATTGAAAGGGAACAAGGGGTTTGAAAATTCCTAAGGCTGGGCGGACTGACAGACTGGTTGCATAAAACTTGTTTTCATAGACAGCCAGGCAAAAAATTAAGTAAAATTATATGTCTCAGTAGCGTGATTTGTGCCACACAGTTGTAAGATAACAAAGGCACCAGCTTCTACTTTATCCCTAAAGAATTGGTGAAAAAATTACAATTTCAGGTCAATAGTACTTCAGAGACACTTTGTAGGCTGCCTGAGTGACTGTACAAGGCATGAGACCATGGATAATCAAGCTTTTTGTCCTCTTACGCTCCTGTGTGACACCTGCCAGTCGTCAGAGCTGTGTAATGGTATCCAGGAAAATCAGGTAAAGTAGTATTGAGAGGGAAAAGCTCCATGGCTTTTACCTCCAAAGAGCGGACACTCCCTCCTGCATCTCAGAACATGTCTGCTACAGGTATGATTCTGTCCCTGATATTCTCCAAGTAAGATCCTGTATCAGTTCCGCAGTGTAAAAACCCCGTGTTCAGTTTTATCAGCCTAAGGAATCATTTGTACCGCACACGGGGGCAATTGATAACTCCACAGCAAACATCAGGACTGAACATTAAGCCCTCGCTCCTGAGGAGCAGGGCCTTGGTGCGGTAGCAGAAGTTGCACATTTTTTCAGCAGATAGACTCCCTTAAGCTTTTCTCAATGGAATTAGGGACCCCAAGAGAGTAAACCAAACCAAGTCCATTTTTACAACCCCTGGTACGAGGAGGACAGGAATCCCTTGGGTTCACAGACCACAGACTGAAAAGCACGGAGCTAAAGAAAACATTCTGGTAGCAGTTAGTGGGGTAGGAAACGGGACTTACAGCTCGGCGGCTCTAATTCCATCCCTTCCTGGGGCGGGCAGCGCCTGCACGTGTGCACACACACACAGACCCGCATTGATGTGGTATTTGGGGGGCTGGGGTTAATTTAAAAACACTGTTTCTTAGGCTTAATTGAGATTTCTTGGAGGCCTGTTTTTGCACATATAAAGGATCATTACCAGGAAATCATAGTTTACAGTGTTTATCTAGTGAGTTATGAAAATACCAGATAATAAGACTAATGACTCAACACAGCATTTCCCAAATTGTGAAGTAATCTTTGGATTTTCCAAGATTATTATTATATTAGTTGCACTTTTTAGTCTGTCAGAAAAGAAATAAATAAAAGGCCTGTATTTTCCCATTAACATTCGGGGAACATCTGTTGCGTATTGTAAATAACATACTTAAAAAGCAAACTGATAATAAGTACTCAGACTATTTTCCTTTCTGGCTATAGCATTCAGCACCATACAATATGTTATATACTACACTCTCTATTTGGCCCAGAATAAAATGGAATTCTTCTACCAGTACCAGTCAATTACACGTTAAATAATCCAAATAGTTTGCAAAACTCTTAACTTAAAAAACATACGCTTTGGATTGTGTTAATGAAGAGCAAGAATGGTAGACCAGAGGACAGAAATAAAAACTGCATTTGGAAGAGCATGAAACTCTGACATTATGTTGTGGTGGAAGTGCTTAAAACAGGGAGGCATGGAAGAGTTCTAAAAATCACTTTTCCTCTATTCTCTCTCTCTGAATGCACGCCAACCCGAGAATAATCTATTTTTAAATGCTAATCAGACTAATAGGAAAATAACCCCACACAGTTCTCTTTTGAAATTCCACCCCTGAAGTGCTGAACTTTGTCCTCCTGAAGTTTCTAACTCAGTTTTATAAGACTGCTTCCGGGGAGGCTGTAGTCCACAATTCACTTGGAAGTCCTTTGAAGCTGAACTTACACTAACGTTACCTTCTTTAGCCGCGAGATAAACACGGTCTTATTGCAGTAACACAAGTAGTGTGGTGAATACAGAACAACTGCACAGTGTTCACAATGATGTCAATCTAAAATTGTCATAATTATTACAAAAGAAGGCCTGTGCTATAGGAAGTTCTCAGCGGTGTAGAGTATGTCCTTGACGTACATGGAAACAAGCTATTTCCTAGGAGCCACGAATCAATAGCTCTTCGACAGATCAGTAGGTGCACTCTGTAAGTAGAAGCCTATTCTCAAAAGAGTCTCCTCAGACTGACTGAGTTGTGTCTCTGAACCTAGCTCTTTCCTGCCCGGTGAAGAGGAGGAAGGATAGTTGTAAAAGGCTAACTTTGTCTTATTGTATAATAAAATCACCTGAGATTCTGGGTGTTTCCCTCATCTTTTGCATATTTAATTTGCTTTATTTCCGCTTCATCCTTTCTCTATTTAATTATTTCTCTTTTCCCATCTATGCCATTTGGCATCGCAAATGCCCTCTTGATGCCTTCTGGTACGTAAAGGCCTGAACCTTACTTTATTTCACCTTGACATATCCTTAGTAAAGACAAGCAGAAGGGAGAAGAGTGGCAGTTGGCTAGAAAAGCTTTGTCTTCTAAAGTAGCAGAATCGTGAATGCCATCTGTTATAGTTATCCATAATATTATCTGAATCAGAACCAAAGCAGTTGAAATGCCTTCACGCACACATATCTCACAGAGTTGCTAGGACATGATTAAGTGTGGGGATGAAATACTTACATTTCCAGAAGTCAGATGACAATATTTCTAAATAATGCATCGAAGGTTTTCCTAGAAGTCCCACTCTTTGCAACCTCAGAAGTTCCAGATTCACAGTACCTTTAGTTAGTTGAACCTTTCCTGTGGCTTGACTAATCTAAATTTTTTTATACCATAGTCCGTGTCACCAAAACCTCCCTTGGCATGACAAATTAAAAAATAAACTAATTAGTGTGAGCATTTTGATGTCTCCTCCCTCTTCCATGCACAGTGATTTCCGCCAAAGTAGAAGATAGATCAGACTCTGAAAATGTCTATTTTTCTGGCTACTTCCACAGTCAAGTGCAAACTAAAACTGAGAAGAGCCCTAGCTCTGTGCACACAGGTGAGTCAGTCCTCCAGATCCCTACCTACACCGCACTCGCTGCGGTCTGTCATTGCAAGGTCATTGGTTTAGTGATTTAGATCCAATGTCCGCCTCTTGTAAATGTGTGCAGTCCCTGCCCTCCTTTCATTTTGTATTCAGCCTTGTCACAGTCAGTGAAACTACAGGACAGCGGTAACGTTGGGCTTGTCCCCTTGCCTTTTTGTCAACAAGACTTTGTAGCATCATGTGAAGACTGAGTCGTGGGTTTGGTGTGTTTGCAAGGTTTGCGAGGTGTTCTAAACTGTGCCTCCTAAAAATTTTCTTTTGACGGTCTAGAATTACCCGGTGAATGTGAAGCTGCCCAGTAGTGGTCTGCTGTTCTGCCTTAGGATGTGCATCTCTCTTGGAGGACGTTTGTGGGATTTCCAGATTCAACAAATCACAGGCTGAAAACTGCTGTGTTAAAATATGTGATGGAATAAGGAACAATTCTGTTCCTTAGAGGGGCAAACCCGAGCCCATACGTGCAGATGCTCCAGTGGAATTAACTGGTTGGGAGTCTGACGTGTGGGGGGAGCACTTCAGTACGATTTACATGGGATTCTGAATCTGTGGCGGTGTGTGTGTTCCTGAGGAAACGCAGTGGGGTAATACAGATGAATATTTGTCAAAAGAGCAAGTGTGAAAATATAATGTAGTCACTTAATGACATCTCCATTTGGCCACAGTGATATCAGATAATATTTAATAGACCATAGAGTCACTGGATCTGTTTCCTCTGGCTGCTGTCCTTGGAAGGTGGGATCAACTTTATAACGGTGCTGTAAGAAGTTAATGTCCTGCTGATAGAGTAAATTTCTGTGTGTTTTCTTATGGCTCAAGGTCCTTGTCTTTTGCCCACTGACCTAAAACTGTCCTGAGGAGTGTGTAGGGTTAATGCCGAGTTTAATAAAAAAGCGTATTTTTTTTTTGCAGCAAAAGGGAATTAGAAACCTGTTCAGCCAACATGAATACATTTCACTTTAAAAAAGTATGCTGAAAGTGGCATTGTATGCCATAAAAGTGTATATCATGTGCCAAGACAAGCAATTGATGCTCTCCTCTAAAATACAGTAAACACCTCCTCCCTGGCCTTCCTTTGGCTGTCAATCAGATTTCAGAATCATGAAATTTTACAGTATTACTGGTTAGAAGGGCTCCCCACTGGGAGCAGATGCCATCTCTGTCTTCATAGACTCAGAAAAAGTCCTGACATGTTTCAATGGCGTTCATACGTGGAAGTCTGTGAAATGGAAAGGAAAACAGCTTTTTCTGTCAACCTGTCACTGATATAAGCTCTTACATTTCATCAGAATGACTAAACTTTAAAGCTGTTTCTTCAGTGCTGAGTATATTTGAGAACTCCCAAGTGTTATCAGATTTATAGAGTCCCAGCATATGATAGAAGACCAAAGCATTTTGTGGCATGATATTAAAAATTCATTCAGATACTCGATAAAGCGTGGATGACAAAAGTCTGAAATGGAATAAGGTAGAGTGAATTTCTCCATGGTTTATTGACCTTGATTCCTCTACACAAAATAAATAGACAGAATGGACTAAAATCTCTTCTTTATGAAGGCGAAATCCTGGCAGTCAAAGACCGGCTCATAAAAATGCTCTCTATGGCACATACCTTGGCAGCGTTAGAAGTTGGAGGCGATGGAAATTTATTGCTGGTGCCGCAATGTATGTGTCTGTATTTCAGAGGAGGAGAAAGCAGGGGCAGCTTTTATGAGGTTACTGATGTGATTCGGTGGAGAACAGAGAAAGAAAACACACTTACTTTCGTCATTTTGTGTTCTTTCCCTGAAGGTATAATAAGATAAAACACTTCCCTTTGCATACCCATCTTTTATTTGTTTGAAAAGGAAAGAGCAAAAGCAAGTGGTTGAGAATGAGGGGGTCTGACATCTTTCCCCGCTGAAAGGGGCTGGGGCTGTGCAAGGTTTTCCTGCCCGGCTGCAGCCGAGGAGCAGGATGCCTCATTGGTTTCAGATATTAAACTTTTGTGCCGAAAGCCCAGTTGGAGCTGGTGTGACAAATGGATTTTACCTGCTGCCGAAAAACACAGCCCCCCCTCCCTCTCCTTGCCCCCCCCCAGTCTGCCCAGCCCGGCCCCCAGGAGCACTGGAACAGAAACCTGCCCTCGGGCACCATCTGCTTCTGCAGCTCCCACTCCGGGCCCTGCCTTTACATCTGTTAAGCAGAGGCAGCTTTACTTGATGAGTTGTTGTGAAGAAATATCTGCTCTCCCCACCACGTTCATTAACTATTGCAGATCTGTTGGAGAGGGGCTCTGTGATGCAATTTAGCTGTAGTTAACTAAATTCATTGAAGTCACAGTCATAGATTATTTTTGCATCCCGCAGGGACACAGAGCGACGCTGGTTTCTCTTCCCTTTGAAAATAAAATTCTTTTCTGTTTGCCTTGTGAAACACCATTTAAAGCAGTGATGAAATCTAGAGGGAATTTAAAGTGACTAGTCGGCGACTGATTATTTGTTACTCCTCCTTGTAAAACACAACCAAGCTGCATGCGTAGCACATGCTAAATACAAATATATTAATCGTGAACCCCTCCCAGTAAAGAAAAGCAGCTCTTTTATTCCTAGCACCTCCTTAAGTACCCCAAAGCTGCTGATTTGTTAAGCTGGCACGCTTCCCGCGGACAAACCCAGCTTTCTGGAGCCACTGGAATTTTTTTCATGGCCAGTGATCAAGAACTAAAAGAAACAAAACAAAAATCCACTTAAAATACTTCAGAAAAATGGATTCAGTATGTTTGTGTTTGGATTTGTTCGAATTAGAAAACAGAGCTTAATGGACATTGAGAGGAAAGCAGGCGTCACACAGTTTATGCAGAAGATGGTTTAACACAAATAGAAAGCCAAAGTTGAGGGGAGGGGGAACAGATTTTCACGGATGAAGGAGAGGGAGGGAAGGGCTTTTTACACAAAGTTGCTAAAGACAAACGTGTGGCAGCCAGGAATTAAACCATGGTTTTAATAATCTTATGGCCTCAAGCCATAAGCGTGGGCCCATCGTTCCTGTGCTGGTTGGACAGACAGTTCACTGAGTTCTCCACGTGTATGGAGTCACTTCAGAAGCAAAATCAGGTCATAATACAAATGGAATTTTCTTTTACTGTATATGTTATTTTTATCTAAAATAATGCCCT
Source organism: Nycticryphes semicollaris (assembly GCA_013400055.1). Lineage (NCBI taxonomy): Eukaryota > Metazoa > Chordata > Aves > Charadriiformes > Rostratulidae > Nycticryphes > Nycticryphes semicollaris. The sequence continues at coordinate 271,307 of VXBJ01000660.1, forward strand.
GAAGCTATAATTATGCATTATAATACACCTTATACAGAGATGTCCCTGGCGGTTTTAAGGATGAGGATAATTTATATATTAGTTAAAAACTGGCACCTCAGAATCTGAGTCATATGTTGTAAAATAACTATGAGTAGTTCCGTGAGCAAAGAAACTTATCAAAGCCTGGTTTTCCAGCGAGAATGAATTGAAACCTCCAACTGATGCTTTTTCCTTGGCGTTCTTACACCGTTTCTCATCCGTGTGCGTTTTGTGGTATGGAGCGAGGAGTGATCACACGCTGCAGCCTTTCTTCCAGGCTCATCGGGTCTATGTACCAACCGGCTGCCTTTTTCAGAAAACCCACAGGAGCTTAATTATATTTGAAATCTCTTGTCAAACGTGGGTGAAATTGGCCAATGAGTTGAAAAACATTGAGAAGGATGAGCAGAGAGGGGAAACTTCCCGGGCTGGTCACACAAGCTTTGTTTATCACACTGCAAGGAAGCCTTTGTGAGGGTTTTTGTGTAAAGCATAATAATGGCAACAGACAGAGATTAGATATCGGGAAACTCGACTTGATGTGTTGACTCAAAAGATGACACTTACACTGTTTATTCAAATTGTCTAACCAGAGTAAATAAAACTCTTGATTCTGCTTCCTTTGCTCACACAAGTTGGTATAATTGGGGATCTGCTCTTCATCGTTTGACTCCCCTCTCGTGCAGGTGAGCAAAGGTAACAAGCAGTGTCTGAGTTACAATGATGTCTAATATATATAGTGAGATATATAAAAGGACACTGTCCCACACTGCTGTGACTTTCTAAGCGTAGAGCTCTGGTGACATCAGGAATATTCTGCAATTTCCTTGTCTAAACATGCCACTTGGAAAACACACGACGTGCATAAGAATTAGCAATTCGCACAATCCAAAGAGAATTATCTGTTTGTCTCTAGGCGATTCACAAAAATATGCCCATAGCAATTTGAGGCATTATAAATCCATCCAGGTTGGTTCTGACCATGTTGCAGAAGTAATTTCGACTGGCACATCAGATGAAAGAACAGATTTGAAAACAGTAGCGTGCATGGCCCTGAAGGTTTTATCTTGGCTAATATTCCAAGCACCTTATGGCACTACTTTGGGTTTCTGTGAAGACTCCAAATAAAGTGTCTGTAGCCTGATGAAAGATTTAACACATTTTTTTTCTTGAACAAGCTTTGTAAATGTTACGCTAAAGATAAAGAATGTACTTGCTGATGGGAAGCAGCTTATTTTTTGGTGTACTCTTCACTAAAAGCACCCTTCACACGTGGGGCTTCTGTGTTTCCAATGTGTGGTTCCTGTGGCAGTGGAGGTTCTGTAATGATGACAGTGTAGGGGGCAAATTTGGGATTTCATGTCCACTTTCCAATAATGCCTGTGGAAATTCCTTAATTTACCTTCAGCAAGATATCTTGTGGCTCCAGATAGCAACAGCCAGAACAAATATGTCCAGCGAAAGGACTGCATGAAGGGTCAGTAATAAAAATAAGTAGATTATATTTACCAACACAATTTTTGTGTGACCTCAAAGATGAGATAGAGAGCAAAGGCTGTCACAAGCGTTAGCTTTAGGTGGCCTCACAGCAAGGAGGGTTTGCTCTTTGTGTAAAGAATAAGATGCTTTCTCAGTGTTTTCTCCGATTTCTCTATGTGTATTTTGTCTTATTTTCCATTTGCTTCTACCAACTACCAATGAAGGATTTAGGCACCTAGTTTGGGTGTTTCAAGAGGTGTAGTCAAGACTACCTTTCATCTGCAGAGAGCAGACTCCTTCAGCTCTCTCTAGATGAGGGACAGAGATCATCTCGTCTCACCTCTGAAACAAGATGCTGTGTGCCTGAGCTTTGATGGTGACTCCCTTCTTAGTCTCCAAATATTTCAGGAACACTCCTTCCAAGTCAACACTTGGGCAGGAGGAGGTAGGGAGGTACCTGGGGGCAAAGATGAGCTCTCGTCCACTTCCACTGTGGAGCTGGTAAATGTTTCCTTTATTATCTCCTCCTGGTCCGTGCACTTGGCTGACCTTTTTTTCTAAACCAATCCCCCAGCCTCTGTGGCCTTTCAGGGCTCATGTGCCTCGGGAGGCTGCCTAATTTTCCAGCTGAACAGGGGCCTAAACGCTATAGGGAACTCACAGGCGTTTCTTCACGATCTATTTCTGTGGGTTAGAAATCATAATGAAGGGCCACGTGTGTTCTGCCTGAGTAGGCACTGAAAAAATACAGAGCAAGGGGTTTCAGGGTGAGGCTGGACCGTTTTCCTGGGAGTTCTGCTTTAGCTGGAATATTGCAGTCCTTATCAAGGATTAAAAGTATTGTTTTTTTAGTTAGGTATTTCCAATGGAGAGAGCTTACAAAAGGAACATAGATATTTTTACTTAGCAAATGGAAAAATAAAGCTTGACAAGGTTCTGGTGTATCTGATCCCGAAAAAAACCCTAGTCTTGTACACCATGGCCCATCCCTATTTTTCCCCCAGAATGTCATAGCGCAGTGGCCACTCAGAGTCACCGTTGTTCTCCTTGGGGAACACCAAATGCTCAGCAATGAAAAGGGGTTTGGTTTTTTTCCCAAATGGAGACAGAATGGATAGCTTTGAGGGACAAAAGGGAGTATGTATTGCATTCTTTCAGATCTTAAATATAATCAAAATATGTCTTAAATTTTGTGACTGTAACCTGAAGTACAACTGTTTCTTATTCTGGTGATTTTAATCAGATGTTCTGTCATTGCCCAAATTACAGGGGTTTTCTGCCAATCTTCATACAGGAAATACTGAAGACCAGCACCACTATTAGAGAGAGGCCTAACCCGCATTTGAAAGACCTTAAAGACCTGTCAGTGAAAGCCAGGATTGACCTATGGCTTCTTCTGTGTTTTCAGAGCAAATGGCTGGAATTTTTTTTCCTATTGCTCTGCCTGGTGTTGCAGGAAGGGTGAAGCTGGAGGTGTTGGTGCTGTTGCCCTTGGTGTAGGTGGTTGTGCAGCGCAGGCATTTAATGTACCAGAAGGGAGAAGGGGCATCGTTCCGTGCACACGCGTACTTTGGCTGATAAAGGCTCTCCTGTGTTGTCCAGGCATGTTGGGACAATCTGGTTTATTTCTCAGCTCCCTATCAGCATGATTCCCCTGATGTTTCGCTGTGACCCACTGGCATCAAATACCATCTTTTTGTTGATGGTTTTTGGAGGGAAAGTTTGGTTTTACGAATAAAATAGACACTAGTAATTCTGAGTTGCGTGTGTAACAAACAGCACAAAATAGTGTATCAGTGATACTAATTAACCCTGAATGTACACAAAACCTTAGTGACAGCACCTGAAATCACAGCCCACGAGCGTGGTCCTGGTGGGCACACAAATGTCACTGCTTGGTGCTGCTTGGAGAAAGAACTTACTTTAAAAGTGCTGTTATTGGTGGCTGGAACCACTGGAGCTGTCACGTAAATTGATTCTATGACTGTGGGGAGAACTTTGAGGAGTGGGGATGATGGTTGGACTCGGTGATCCCAAGGTCTTTTCCAACCTGAACGATTCTATGATTCTAAATACAAATATACTTATCCCTTATTTAAAAGGCAAAAATAAAATTAAATGTGCTGAATGAAAACTATGTCTCATTTATGTACAATAATCATATTTTATATAATGTTCATATTAAACATGCCAGAAAGGATTAGATCATTTAAATTTAAACCTCTCAAGTTAAACAAGAACAAAACTGTTCTAGTAAGCCTATTTAATTAAACTAATTGACCCTGTTTGTCTTAATGCATATCAGCCAGATTTTAATTTCTTTTTTTTTTCTTCCAGCCTCATAGCTTGGATATTGCATTTTATCCTAGAACTTTGCTTTTTTGTTTCAGATTCAATCTGTGCAATACAGCTGTGTGACAGGGCACTGTAGCCACTCTCTATGGTGTTTGCAAACCCTTATCATTATTGCTAGTGCTATAAAATGATCAGTTTTAAGTTCCATTATACGATAGTCATGAAAACATTACATTCAATGGCAACGTAATTGTATGAGAAAGAAAGAAACCACCAAAGTCTGCCTCCTCTCAGGGGCTGTAAAAATAGCTTTCATTCTGAACAAATGCATTGGGTACTCAAGCCTTTATAACTTTATCACGCCTTTGTATGGCCGTGTGCGAGGTGTAATAAATGAACAACTGAAAATCCACTTGCACATACTAATAAGGGGAGTATTGCAGGGATTTCAGGAGGGGTGGGAAGCCAATGCGTGGATTACGTGTGCTTGATTCTCCATGCCCATCTCTGCTGCCACATATGTGGGAATGGAGCAAGACCACCCAGAGACCTTGGTGGCCATGTTTCACCCTTACCAGCACCAGCAAGGGAAGAGCAAGGGTGAAGCTGAGAGCTTTAGGACTTACCTCCCCTTTATCTCATCAGACTTTTCAGACTGCCAAAAGTGACATATTTTGTCTTGTCTTGTGAGATATTTTGGAACTTTTAACTCACGGGCAACAATAGGCATTGCTGATGCTGAGCGCTTTGAGAATCATCGAATGGTTTGGGTTGGAAGGGTCTTAAAGATCATCCAGTTCCACCCCCTGCCCTGGGCAGGGACACCTCCCACTAGACCAGTGGAACCTGCCGTACTGGGAACCAAGCTGTGGAGAAATGGGGCTTCACCAAGTGATGGGGCCTTGTGGATCTGGCTCTGCCACTCTGGAAAATCCAACTCAAGAGTCCAGTTCTACCTGGAAAGCAATGGGAATAGTCTTATGTACCGTCCAGATGCAGCTTAGGGGCAGTACTTACATGCTATAAAAGACAGATTTGAGGGAGAATTTTTCAGATTTCTGATTATCCGTCATGTTGGGTTTGTTTGTTTCTTTTGGGAGGGGGTTTGCAGGGGGTAGATGCTGCTGGTCTTGTTTAGCCTGCATTTGAAGGATTCTGGCTCTTTTTGCCTTTGTTTCAAGTTGGTTGCTCTGGAAGCGTTCCTGTATTGATTTGAAAAAAACAAAAAAAAAGAATGTGGCTGGGGAAAGAGCTTGAAATTTCATCCTTTTGACACTCGTCCAATGTGCTGATTTGTAGGATCTGCATGTGAGTCAGAGGAGCAAAGGGGACCCTGAGGGCTCTCTGTTCCTCTCCGAGCAGGATGTTCAACCTTGGCTGGACCTAGAGCAGCCAATGACTCGCTGTCCTTCGACCTGCTAAAGGAGAAACAAGAAGGGACTTCTTCACCTCCCCTCGCTCTGACCAAACCAGGCCTTATACCCAACCTTCCCGTGATCAAGTGGGGGCTGTGAAGCCCCAGTTATTTTGGGATGCCATTCAG
>VXBJ01000660.1:279144-336804 GCA_013400055.1 Nycticryphes semicollaris
ATGATCTGCGCTAATTAATTGTACTGCCTTGAGAACAAGAACTCTGGCAGAACAAGGGCACAGAATTTGGGCTAGGTTTCAATTTTTCATTTACATTTTTTCAGTTATGGAAAATCTGCCCAGTTTTTAAGTGACTAATAAAAAAGTTATTTTAAAATATGCCCCAGTCTAAATTTGTCTGTCTTTTAGCCATCACATTTTGTTATTCACTTGCTTTTTAGATTGAAGATAAAGCCCACAGAGGTTTTTGTGAAGAGTGCATGTTTGAAATCTCAGTACCTTCCTATTACTAAATTTTCATAAAAGATGAGAATCAAACTTCCAGTCATTTGGTGCCTACAGTCTATTAAATAGAGGGAGCCTCGACCTCTCTAAAAAGTCCCTTGTGAAATTCCAGGGCTCTGTGTTCATAGACATCTCCAGAGAAAGGAATGAATTTCCATATTCCACCTAATGTGTCACAACAGTGTATATCATGGGCCCAACAGTTTAAAATCCCTGTATGTACGTTGCACAAGTGCAGGTGGTTTCTCTGGGATCATGTGGACAGAAACCCGGTGTGGATTTTTTGCCTGTGGGATGGCAGTGACCACAGAGATGAGAGACGTGAAGCTTCTGCTCCTTCTAGTCCTCCCATGGCTGCCCTTATTCCCAGAGAGAACTGGTTTGCAAGTTGCACCCCCTTCTATTTTGGTATCTCCCTTCTATCTTGACAAAAGATTTAACAGGAAGTCCTGTGTTTTACACTCAGGATGTCTCCTGGCCCTTCCATGGAGTTCCTCTTTGGAGGAGATAATTTCTACCAGTGGGAAGTCTGCAGTGTCACTGCAGCTGAAAAAGGAATGAGCAGACAGTTCTAGTGACACTCAGTGCTGCCTTAGCTACAGCCCTGCTTAAACACAGTTGTTGCTGCTGAAACTCTTGCATTTCCTGAGACACGCCTGGATAAGGATAATTTTTCTAAACGCTGTGCTAAAAGCCAGCTATTCCCAGCAATACCTTACCTTGGCTGCGCCAGGTAATTTGCCACTGCTGATAACAGTCATGGAGTCTGTGAGATCACTTATGATACGGGAGTTTTTATCACCTCTCTGGTGGTAGGTTAATGTAGCAGTGAAAAAACCAAACAAACCATCTTCCTTATACCCCTGTTAGAAGTGGCAGTAAACTGAGGGGCTACCTTTCCCTTGAAAATGGCTCCTAAACCAGAGGTGTGGGTCTTAGCTGAAATTTCTGCCCTAGGAATAGCTATATAGTCGGGTGCTATGAGTCCCAGGTGTGAATCCCAGGTTTTTTCCTGTGGGTTGTTTTGTTTTTATTCTCTTTTTACAGCGCTGCAGAAAGCAATGTCAGAGTAACAGCTTTTTCTCAAAACAGAGGATGCCCAGGGCTGTAGGGCTGGATACAAGAGGTCTCAGGGAGAGCAGGCTGGAGGAGCCCAAAGTCAATGAGAAGTAGCCCATACCCATGTGGGCCATTCAGACACACCACTTCTGTTAGAACATCCCCAGTGGTGGATGATCTATTGGATGGTGTCCCCCCGGACTATGAATATTCCCACTTTTTTCTCAGCCACTCCGTGAACAACAAACAGTCGAGTCCAGCTGATAAATCAGGGATGTACAATTATGCTTACCTCTAAATGGAGAAATGCAACTACTGTTTTAAATTCAATTATTATAATTGCAGCATTCTGAAAAAAACTCTTAATACATTCATTTCCTAATAAGAGATTATAGATTCCAAATTACAGCGTTTAGTATGTCAAAACAGGAAATGTGAGGCAGGCAGGCCAAAGTGTGCCATTGTCTTCACAATTTATATTTACTTGCTGTAGATTTAGAATAATCCTTCTCTTCCCTCAGGTCTAGCGCAGACAATTTATAAATTGTACAAAAATGATAAAGGCAGCAATAAATAATAATAATAATCATCATCATAATGTATAACAACTGTGCAAGTGATGGATTATAAAACGGAGAGCAGAGAAGGGAATGAGCCCACAGCGTAGAAGCGGGTTTGCAGGGCTGAGCACGGGCTGAGTTATTTTTCTGGCATTATGACAATGAGGAACATTTATGGGAGTTCGCAAACAGCTCACAACACAAATCATTTTGTTTCAGGTTATATTTATAGGGCTTAGTTAAGAGTTTTTTAGTATCCATTAAAATCCAATGTTCAGAGGTTTATGGCTCAGCTGTTAAGGTCTTATCCCTCAGGATCAATTGTTTTGGGTTGTTTGGGGAATTATTATTATTTATACAATTCAGTTTAAATTGCTGAGCCCAATGTAAAGATACAGAGCTCAAAAGCTAAAGACTTCTTTTTGTTTGGGCAAGAAGAGAAGACATAGCTTTTTATTCTTTATTTTTTGTTTCAGATATTATTTCTGCAACTATTTTATCTTACAAATCATCTGAATCTCTCTTCATGTGTGTTTCAGTAGCCATTTTGTGCTCAGAGTCGCTGCAGCCTGTAGCAGAGAACAACCCAATGCAATGTTGTCGATATTGCATCTCTGTTTCTTTGTGTGCATTTCTCTCATTTAAAATAAAAATAATTTTCAGTTGAAATGATGTAATTTGCTGTAGGTCATGCTGTTTAGTGGGTGGAAGATGAGATCTATATTGAAAATAGGCATGATGTGTCTAGGGCCTGATCCAGGCCTTAATGCTTTCTTCTTCTTCTTCTTCTTCTTTATTTGTTCTGTTTCCTGAGACTACAATTCTCTAAGAAAAATACCCTCTTACCCTGCACACTTTACAAACACACATAGTGAAAAGTAACCAAATCCAAAGGAGCATTCCAATTAATAGCCCAAGCAGATGAAAAGTAGAGGGTTGACAGAAGAAGAGACTAAGTGTCTTGCCTGAGGTGCCACTGATAGCCAGCGACAGAGCTGGATCTTCTGAGTCCTAGCCCAAAGCCATCTTTCCCCCATCATGCTGCTTTTCAACCCACGAAGAAGTATTTTTGCTGAGAGGCGAGTCAGATCCAAAGAATATTACTGGGTCACTACCAGTTAGTAGCTCTGGAGGGTTCAGAACCTGACACATCGGGAAAAGGTTAAATAAGAGATCTCATAGCTGTATTTCGTAAACAACCACAGGAGGATTTCAGACAAATGAACTGTGTATTTTGAGAAAGGTACATTTTAAGAATTTAAAATATTCTATCTGTGGAATGAGCTCAGTGGCTGTTCCTGTTTAAATCCTTTTCCATTGTATCAAGCTTCCTTTGTGGCAGTATTTCCTAACTGTTTCTTGTTTAATTCTAAATGTTCATGATATTAATTCAAGTCCTATGCTGTTATCTGAGAAAAAATGTCAACATTTTTATGACAAACTACTGCATCCCTTGCATACGGTGGAGTCCCCAAGGAGCCTCTTTGCTGTGGCTGACTATCAGTCTCTGATTGAAAACCTGATTGACACCAACAAAAGCTTTGTAGTTCTCATTTCCCCATTTGAAATGATCCAAACAGCTCAGTAGCCCTCCAAGATCTATAGAGTGGTTTTAGCCTGTACATAATTCATCATCTCAGTTATTGTGCTTTTTTTAACTTCTAATTTTGGGATATCAGCACTTTTCTATCAAGTCCATAGAACATTCAGTTACTCTCTTTTTGCCCTTTCCTTTCCTTGCTTTTGGGCCCCGGAGAAGCATCTTTTCGTCCCCTTTTGCTTCCTGCCACAACCCTTTTTGTAGGAGGTTCTTTTTGCTTTTCACTTGGCTGTATGAACCGGAAACTCTAGACCTTCTAAGATCTGTAAAACTCAGTTACATGCAGGAGAAAACAAGTTGTTGCCTCCAACCTATTGATTGTATTTTCAAAGTTAACTCAACCCTCACTTAGATTTTTGGTCTTGTAATTTCTATTTCTGGCAGTGATGAAGCAAAGAAGAAACTCTCAGACCTCAGACTGTGAATGTAAAGCTGACAGTAAAAAAAAAAACCCGCAACAACCATTTAAGAGGAGTTCTCTGTGAGATACTGAGGTCAAAATTTGGCCATCTGGCAGTTGGGAACAGACATGTGTGAAGGCAACGCCAGGCACCTGCTGACGGCAGATCTGCAATAGCAAAAGCCTTCAAAGGTTTGCTTGCTGCTTCGCAGCCATCGCCTGGTTTTCATTTGTAGCTTCTCTTATCGAGCACAATTTCTAAATGAGGATGGTTGCTTCACTTTAAGGACGTACAAATGACTTGCCCTCACCTGTCAAGCATGATCCTTGTATTTTACCAGGCCCATTATGAACGCAATCTTTCTGTCGAAAATTTGCATACCTCCTTTCTTGAAAAGTAATGACAGCAATTTCTTTCCCTCCGCTCACTTTCTGAGTGTCTCATTTAACAGCACCTGTGAAACCGACAGGCGCAGAGATGAGAAGTGAAAGAGAGCAGTTGATTAAATCATCATCAAGTCGGGCCTCAGAAAGTCAATTCTGCTTCCCGTCTGCAATGATATCCTTTTATCTTAAAGTAATGAGCTATGGCACTTTTGCATCGGGTAATGCGATAAGTTCTATTAGCATGTTCCATTTGCTTCACAAGCAAGGGCAAGTCATTTCAGCAAGCTCATATCACTGCAATCAAAGCAATTGGCTTCACAGGCAGAGAAGAAAGAGGAAAGGCTCAGGGTGATTTTTATGGATCACAACACAGTGGAAAAAATAGATTCTTGTATTATTTTAACCCGTAACATGCTTTGCTTCTTGTCCGTCAGGATATTTTGATTTCATTAGCCCGTAAGTATCTGGAAGACTCAAATTCCAAAGTGAACTCTTGAGCTAAGAGCAGGACTTATGAAAAATAGCAATCTTCTTATACAGATGCGCTGGCTAATGCACTATTAGGCACTGACTTCATTAAACACTGATTAGTTTAAGTCTGTGCTATTGACTTAGTTCTCCACTATAAATGCACATTTCTATTATTATTTACTATTATTTATTTTTTGAACCCTGACAAAGTACTCATCAGTTGAGAGGATGCTAAAAATAACATTCCATACTGCGAAGTGTCTGCAGCCAGAAAGGCAGGTAACAGGAGGCAGCAAATGTGCATCCAGAGTCCCAGAGGGAACGGCGTGTAGTCATTTTTTCATATCGAGTGTTGAGGGACTGAGGCAGGGACTTCATCCTTCTATTGCAAAAGGCAATGACTTCCTAAAATGAAGGTTGGGTTGTGTTATGTGGCCAAGAGTCACTTCATGCCCAGCTGGTTTGGTGACATTTGGATGCCTGACTTGCAGCAGGCACTTTGTAAAGGTGCTGAGCTGAGTAACTCGTGGCATTGTTTGCTTTCTTAATGGTACATCTGGAAAACCCATTTAATCTTCCGTTGATGTTGTTGGGAGCATCATCCCATTCTTTGGGGATGGCTGGATTGGGCTTAGGCACTTGTGGGATCACTGAGCAATGGCACCGTAAGGAAGCCATCGGGAGTGATGACTGGGGAAAAGAAGTTGCACTTTTCCAGGAGCTGCAATAACTTTCAGTCTCAGCTCAGGTTCCAGTGAGCAAAGGAAAACGTGTTTCTGACAGGGCTGGTTTCCCTTCATCCTTCTCCGGGGCTGTGCCTGGAGGTGCCTGAGGATGTCGGTGGTGTGTTTCCCGTGGGTGACACCGAGCCCCAGGCAGACGGCCAGGACAGAGAGCTGCAGCTCTGTCCCCGACAGCCCTGGGGCAGGCTCTGAGACCTGTGGGTCTCGCTGCTTCCCCAGCCGGGCACAGGAGACCTCCTAGTCCCTCCTGTTTGCACACAGCTATGGGCCTTTCCTTCAAGTGCTGTCTCTGGGAATACAGGGATTGACACAACAGAACCAAGCCTCAAAATAGGACTGATTCTTAGCTGTCTTTGTGGAGTGAAATCCCCCTTGGCTTTACAGATAAGCTCCCTGTGGTCTACCAGGAGTATGTAAACCACCCACCACTTGCCAAGGTTATACACATCGCCTGTATAAATATAAGGTGAATCATCTTTATCATGGATACTAATGTAATCTGCTGGTTTCATTTAATACATAAAATACGATTCTTTCTTATCAAACCATTGTTTGGTTGTTGGTAAGAGCTAGAAGGAGCCACTTACTGTGTCATTTCACTGTATAAAACAATCATAAAAGTCCTGTGTGTGAGGAATTAAAAAGAGTTATAGCTGGAAGTGGTTCGAAGTTTTGAATATTTTTCCTGTAAGGGACCAAGATAACTTTAAATATCTAAGACTGATACATTTCATCTGAAGTGAAGTAGTTTGGGTAAAATGGAATTCAGATTAGAGGTCAACATTGCAATCTTTTGTCCAGACTAAGGTAATTTGTGTAAAATGGGACTTTTCTGTGAATAATCCTTAATTTTAGCTTTTGAGAAAGCAGACCTTAAACTTTTCAGACCATCTCTGTTTCAGAGTCATTCCTTACGGTGAATCACTGTGGATAATGGTGAAGAATTGCTGAGCAGACTGTGATGTTAACCAATTTGTGAGATGCTATATATAAGATTCCTTGGCAAGAAGCTCCATGCTCAATGCTACTTGCAAGCAAAGTCGGAGATAGGAAAGAAAAAAGTCAAAATCTTGCTCTTAGTTTCTTTTTGACTCTGCCTGTCTCCATTTCATCAATTAGAAAATTGCCCATTTATTCCCTGTCTGTGTCTCCTTTCATCTAGGAGATGTTTTTTTCTCCTTTTTTTCTTGGAAGCAAAGGTCTAATTGTGCAGCTAGAATATCATCTCTGCCCTTTCCAGGGCTCTCGGTTTGTCATTGGTGGATAGACGGACAAGAATATTGTAAATGTCAGTGTGAACATGGCTGAGGTCTGGGTTTTCCCTCATTTTCTTCCGATTTCTTTTCAGCAGACAGATGAGCAGAATCACTTTGTTCAGCGCTGGCGTTTCAGCAGCACTGACTCCTTTGGTGGCAATGATAAATGGATCCAAGATATGAAATAGCTGTTCCAGCAAAGTCCATTGAGCAGAATAGAGAACAATGCCCTCCTCAATGTCATTGTACATGATATATTCAATGATTGCCACTTTTTGCACAAGAATGTGTTCAATCAGCAAGGTACATAGAAATCCGTGGTGTTGCTTCAGCCTGAATGAGCTGGTGAGGTGGCACAGACCTTTACTCAGCTTGATTTGGACCAGACTCTCTCAAGCTATCAAAATGGGCTCAAATTATAGCTGTAACCTCAGAGGGTGTCTGATTTTTGAAATGTGGTGCTGGGATCAGGCTCACACTGCGGGTGCTGCGGGAGACGTGCTGTGCATTTTAACTGGTGCTCCCTCCAGCTGGGGCAGGGGATTTGGGAGGGGACGACTAATCTTTAGCCCGATTCCATTTCTTGTACAAAACACAGCAGCAATTAAGCTGCAAATAGGAATTGGAAAGTTCTTTTTCCACTTCCCACTGCAGTTCCGTGTGAGCATACTCCATATCACAGGGAATGCATCTCGTGCTTTCGCAGCCCGGACTGATGGCAGTTATTTAGAAGGTTTAAGCTGGGGCAGAAAGAAGAGCTTTCTTTGTAGTTGGTACGAAGACCTTACGCATTTGTACGTGCTCTCCTCACTTTGGGGTGATTTCAGGAACAGCTCTTTGAATTCTCATGGCAGCGCAGGTATGAAAATGCAAGAGTGTGGGTTTGTGGATTCTGATTAGCTCTTCTTGTCCATGAATTTGCAGAAATACTGCAAAGGGAAGCTCCAGCACTTGGCACCCTGTGTGTCAAGTGACATGGTGGCCAGTAGCCCACACACTTGAGTAATTCAAGGTGTTTGAGCAGTTTAAGTGATAACTGTGGCCATTTTGAGCAAGTCATTGTCAGTCTGGTCTTGCTATTGCCCCTAATTGCATAGAAATTGGAAGCAACCTTAATGTTTCCATATGTCCTCTAAGACACGTGGAGCTTTATTGTGGACATTGTCTGTGGAGCTGGTTTTGAGCGAGCTTTCTCTGTCCCGTGCTTTGGATTTGCTTTGCAGTGCTATAGGTCCTTTGGGAAATCTGTTGAGGGTCTCTTCTGCCTGGCCCAAGACTTCCCAAAGCATAAAACAGACATTGCAAAGAATCCTTTCTCTGAGGAGCCCATCAAGATGTGCTTCGCAAGATCTCACAGCATTTTGTGCTGTGCTCCTTTGGAAGTTTGGCTGATGGTAGGAGCCGTAGGTGCTCAGCAGTTTTGCTAATCTGCCCTTGGTTTCTGGGCTGAAATGGGAGCTGAGGGCCTGATGGTTGGGTGGGTTTTCCATAAAATAGGCCAACTTTTGGAAGTTTGGCTCCGGGCTCTTCTCAGGGCTGGCCCCCAGTGACTGTAATCAGTCGTGACTTGTGTTCAGCGTGGAGATGGTAAATGCCTTGAGCCTGAGAATCAGGGGAAGAAGCCTCTGTTTGTTCAGGTGTAAAATGTGTCTGCAGCCTCCTTGTCCTGATTTGTCACGTTAACACTTGCAGCTTCCAGTGAAGCTAGTGGCAGTTATCCAAAAATCAGGTCATGCTATCTCTGAATGGTATTTTGGATTCCTAGTTATTTACAGAATATTCTGATGCAGCATGTGCACAGAGCCATGGGTTCCTGAAATAAGACATGGGAGAACATTGGCAAATTATCTTTTTGTAACAGGCACAAACTACTGAAACTCGAACCCAAAGCAGAAGGCCCATACAAAGCATTTGCATCGCTTCCGTTCCAAAACAGCCTGGTGCTCTGAGAACCACAAAGCACTTAAATCACGTTACTTTTTTTCCTATGTCCCTGGGAGGCAGAGAAATGCTAGCAGAATTGAGGAACTGAGCAAGCAGAGCAGACCCAAGTCTTCAAATCGACCAGTGATTCTGAATAATCTACTTCACGGTTGTCAGCCTGGGTTTCCAAAACCTGTTCTCCGGAAGCGGTTAGCGGTAAGCCTGCAGAAGATGGAAACACCTTGTGCTTTAGCACCTCTGGGAAGAAAATGCATCCAAAAATGTAAATCAGAGCAAGGGCCAGTGGGGTCTGTGTGTGCAGGAGCAGTGCCCGTGGTGCCTGTACAGCAAAGGGGGCTCAGGCATGGGGAGAACACACAGTTGCTCCAATTCAGTCTCCAGCCCAAGTAAGTCTTTGTGGAGTTACCCCTGCACATAAATTGTCTGATTCTTTCCGTGAACCAAAGGAAATCCGCATATTTAATCCTCAGGGAGAATTCAGCTTAGCATGGATGTGCGTAACATCCGTGTATATCCCCTCATACAAACACACACACGTGTACGTACTGCATGCTAATATAACCCCGGTGCAGTGCATAAAGCCCTTTCCTCCCATCCCTCCTTTTTCCTTCCCTACAGCTTGTCCATAAAATTCCACTGTTGGAAGAGGACAGCACTGCTGGACGCGGGTCTCCTTCCCTCGCGCCCCACCAACAAAACCTCTTTATGAGTGAAATAGATGCCTTGTGTGTGCGGCCTCCTGGCATTTTCGGCAGCGTAGCTGGAGCCAGGCAAGGCAAACGTTAGGAGCTGTTTGCTGAGTGCATTTATTGCCTTTGCATAATTTATGAGCTGGAGGGGTTTGACCATCATTCGTCTCTGCCAGAGGCTGGCACTGAGGGCTCTGGAGGATGGAGCTGTAAATTGGATGGCGCGCTCCTGCTGAGCTCCCAGCAAAGTCCCCAGGTCAGTATGGGAATTTA
Source organism: Nycticryphes semicollaris (assembly GCA_013400055.1). Classification (NCBI taxonomy): domain Eukaryota; kingdom Metazoa; phylum Chordata; class Aves; order Charadriiformes; family Rostratulidae; genus Nycticryphes; species Nycticryphes semicollaris. The sequence continues at coordinate 288,812 of VXBJ01000660.1, forward strand.
ATACCAGGAACGGAACTGTTTTCTCAGAGTGCCATGTGGGCCTCCATGCAGCAGAGGCTTTTTTGGCAGCCACAGCGACTGGCCAAATCACGAAGCTGTCAGTCACTGGGCATGTTGCAAAGGGAGCCTGAGCATTTTTAATCGGCTTGGCATCCGTGCTGCTTCCATAATGGACACCAGTAGGTCTCAGTCCTTCGCCATATGCTTAACTCTGGAGACAAGGTGCTTCTGGGTATAGCAGTAATTATTTGATGCGGAATTAAGCAGACCTTGAAATTAGAACTGGACTGTTGGAAAGCAGGAGGCTTAACACTTTGATGGAAATAACTTCCCACCAACATCGCTCCATGCACTTTCTCTGCAGATCCGCTCAGATGCGGGTAACTGTTTTGCTGGCAAATTCAGATGTCACTGCTGGCAAGTGCTCTTCTCCCCAAGCACCTCCACACTGCAGAAAACACAAAACCCTGAGCTCTTTCCAAGCTTATGAGTCGGGAAAAGCTTAATCCACAGCAGAGGAGGGATTCCTTAAAGCAGGCAAAAAGTGGTGGGGAAGGAGAGGCAGCAAAGCTGGGTGACCACGGTGGGGTCACTGGACACGTGCCCGTGTGCCCCAGCCATGACAAATCCTTCTGAACCCTGCTGCAAAAAGGGAATCATTCTTGTCTGCATCTCTATCCACTTTTTACCCCCTTTCTTTCTCTTTGGGATTCAAACATTGCAACTGGGACTTGTGTTGGTGTTTGTCTGGGGGGCGGGCAGGGGACACAAACAAATGGAGCAGTTGGTTCTGGGCTCCCTGTTTTGAAACACAGAAGATGTGTCATACATTCAAATGCATCCAAACGCATCAATTAATGCAGGAACTGCTGTGACCAAGTGGTAGAAGAAGGTGCTGTAGCCCAAAAGCTGAGTTTTTCCAACTGTATAATAGAGATAGCAAATGGGAATTCTTTGTGACATGCTGTGATTTTCATGGATGAGAAGCCACATGCGTGTTTGCTCTGTTATAGATGTAGGGCTTTGCTTTGCAAACATTTTCACTTCCTACCAAAATCTCATACATGTGGTCATGTTGAAGTAAAAATGCATAATATTTACAGGGTAAGCGTTTAAGTACTTTATATAAATACCATCCTGTTCTAGAAATGTGCAGTTTTCCTTTTATCAGTTACCTACACTCTCTTCATTAATGTGATCATTGTATGAGGCTTTCGGATTTCAAGCTGTAATGGTCTCGTATCTTCATGTTCCATCTCATTTGTTTGTTACCAGAGTATTTAGGTACAACTAGTGCTATATAAATCATTGCCGTTATTTAATAAATTTCACTTTCATTTCTGTTTGGAATTATCTGAAACAGATTGTAGCTTTATCTTAATTTTTGCTTCAGTTTCAATTGTTTGGAAGATACCTTGAAATAGTTTGTAGCTTTAATTGGTGAGGGGAGGGTGCCTTTTCACCCCCAGTACTGATGAAGACGAGGAAAAAGCCATTAAAACAGAAAAGTTAAAATTAAAGAACCGACAGGAGATGATTTGTGCAAATCAAATACACGCATTTGTGGGTGTCTGGCTATGTCTATTTACATTCCACCTTATAGTTAACCTTTAGGATTCACAAGGTATAACTGTTGGTTGTCTTATGAAAATACTCAAAGACACATTAAACACAAATACGTCAAGGGCTGAAGGGGCCGCTGCAGTCGGTGACGTGACACGAGCGGCCAGTCCCTGGCAGTGTGGGGATCTTATTCTTTACTTCAAAACATCTGCCTTTGGACCTGCAGGGTGTGAGTTCATCCCCGAGTGATGGAGACAGTTCAGGCCTCTAGAATATAAAACTGGAGTTAAAAAAACTCGCAACACAACCCAGAAAGAGGTGTTTGCCTCACTCTTCTGTGGAGGAAGCCAAGTGGGACCACTCCATCATTTCCCTGAATTAGCTGGGATGAAGCAAACCTGGGTCTAAGGCAGAAGCAGCCGGGTGCGAGTCAGTCCTATTTCCCTTGCAGTCCTATCTCCCACACAGTTTAGCACTTCTTATGGGTTTCTGATGCTTATCTGTGCTGAAGCTTGATTCATTGAGTCCTGCTGTATTGCAGCAATAGTAAAAGTTATTAAAAAATTAAGCAGTGGCACTTGATAAATAGGAAGACCCACTATCCTTACTGTTCAGCTTTTTGTAGTAGAGTGTGTGCTGTGATACCTGGGCTACCCTTGAATTATAGAGAACCTCAATGAGTCAATTAATTTGGGACGCTCTCAGTTCCGCTGTGAGCTCCGAATTCTTCAGTTCAGCACCTGTAATCAAAGCCACAGAGTGACCCCAAGTAGTCCTGGAATAAAACGATCACCTCGCAGATGCTTCTCTTTTGGGGCAAGTGAACCGAAGTCATTTCATACCCTGCTGTCCCAGAAGCCTGGGAAGCCATGTGTTGGCAGGCAGCATGAGAAATACTGTCCCTCAAAAGAAAGCAAAACAGCCCTCTAATATTGGTTTTCTTCTCCCCTGATCCAGTTTGGGACCCTAACTGTGCTCATGCACCGTCAGCTGCTGTCCATGTGAATCCAGTAACAGAGGGCATCGCAAATGGCTTTTGTTCTTTTCAGTGCAATTTTTTCCATAAGCCCAACATACAAATGCATTGTCCTCAACAGCAGCGTGGGGGGAAGTCCCCTTCCCTCACAGTAACTGAGCTTTTTCCTAACGCTACCAGATTTGATGCCACAGGGTGTACGAGTGTTTCAACCATCCTCTTCAGAGAAATCTTTCATTTTTTTGCTGTAGCAAGTTTGTCTTACCGGTTCTTTTTTCCTTTTTGTGTTTCAGTGTGACAGCGACAGTGATCAGGAAGAAAAGGTAAGAAAAGGAATCGGTATGGGAGCAAAAATAATTTGTTGGATTCACTTATTCCTATTATTCTGTTATTTATTCAAAGTTTCTTTTTGGACTGACGTAAAGCATCACTGTACAAAGAAAAGACTTTGTTTCCTGTAATTTAATTTTGGACTAGACCTCCAAGGATAGAGAATTCTAGTGAATATTTTGGAGGCTACAAAATTAATCTTCAAGCACATTGATCTGGGTTGTTGAAGAACACCAGTCTCAGCGCCCGCCCGTTCTGTGGCTACATTTTATCCTGGGAAGTTCTAACAGGAACCAAATCCATTTGTAAACCCCGCGTTTGTGCTGTTTAACAGTTTTCTAACCACTGTTACCACCTGTTGTCCTCCTCCTTGTGCAAGCAAGGGTCTTTAAAGTCGTATTGAAATGTTATGCTTGAGAGATAGATAGATAGATAGATAGATGGATTGATTGATTGATTGATTTAGAAGCAAGATTTGGAAACTGTACATGAAGTTAAGTGACAAAACTTCCTGATAATTATCTCAGAAACTGTAGGTTTCTGATTGGAAAAGGGAAGAATGTCATGCTGAAGCAGCGGCACTGATCTCTAATTCTTTTTATTATTTAGAAGGCTAATAGTAATGCAGAACTGATCCACGTTTTTACGTCCTATTTTATGTTGCGAACAGACAATCTACCTTTCTTCTTTGGCAAAAATGAATTAATAATTGCACAAAAACTGGTCTAATTTCTTTCTTTCCAGGTTGGATTTTTGTGTTTCAATTGTAGGTTGAGCCTTAAGGGATGTTTTGATAATGCAATCACTTTTGCCTCCTCTTTCACTGGTTAAATTGAGTGGCGGGAGTTGGGGGATGGTAAAATAACGTCGGAAAACATCATTTGGGTGATAACATTGAATTCTGTAGAGTTTCACGAGTGGTTCTGTTGACTAGCTCCAAATCAAGCCAAGAAGAGGAGAGATGACCATGCTGGTGTGCAGGTTACACAACAGTAAAGAACAAATACGCTGGTAAATCCACAAGGAAACAATGAATATTGAAATAGCGTTTCGTTAATTTAATCAGTTTTCAACAGGATTTTGTAGCAGGAAACAGAGGAAATTTTCAAACTGCCAAAGCTTTGCCCTTCAGCTTTTTCAGTAATTGTACCCGTAGAGATTTTTTTCCCCCTCATGTTTCTTAATAATTTGCTAACTGTCTTAAAGAACCACTGTTTACTTTGCACTGCAGTGATTTCCCTTTCATAAGGGAACTAATCACTGGAGTTAATCAGTGTGACAACAGAAAGGGGAGGTTTTGTTGGGTTTTTGCACAGAATATTAACCTGCACTTTTAGATATGAATTTTTAATGCATTACCATTACATTCCATCCTTGTGAAGTGATTATTCATTTTCAGGATGTTCCTTATGCAGTGGAAGATGATAAACTGAATTTCAGCTCCTATGTTTATGGCACCCAGAACTAGAAGTGTAATTTCCTGCCACTGCTGCATTTATGGAGCTAAACCTCCGTCAGTTTTACGGTATTTTTCCCTGTATATACAGCGTGCCTGGATAAAAAGGCCAAGAGGCAGCTTTTTGGGGTGGGGGTGCTGTGCTGCTTCAGGGTAGTTTCTGCCACACAATAGATGAGAGACTCCAGTTTGTGCCTTGCACAGAATATCCCAGTGCTTGTGTGGGAAGGATTTAAAATCCAGATGTGTGTTTCATCTCTGTGATCTATATTTTGCCTTCCCTCTAATGAAATGAGATTAAGTGCAGATCCAAGTATCCCTAATAATTTAGTGCTTTTCCAATCCCAGAACCAGACCCAGCTTTGAGTTTTATCGCTCAGGCCCAATTCTGAAAGCTGACAGCTAACCCTGGTGTATTTATTCAGCCCGCACTGGCTGCTTAGGCAAAGATCTAAAGGCCTTGTTCTGCTGTTAATTTGAATTCAGCATATGTAGCCTGTTATAAAATGCGAGACATCATCATTTGAGCAGGTCAAGCATATTCAGATGAAGACAAATGGTGCTTATTTGATTTTCTTAAAATCAGGAAATGAAAAAAGTGCTCTCTGGAGAAATCATGTTCTGCCTGACTTAGATGATAGACCAAGGCATGTACCCCAGATAAGAACAGGCGCTCGTCTTGCGGTTTTTATCTCTGAAGGACGGTCGGGACTGTCAGCTCGCTGACATGTGCATTATCCATGTCATTTTAAACAAAGTGACCTGTAGAAAAGTGCACTCTGCCGTGACATGATAATGGGCTGTTGGATGACAGGTAAAGTACACACTATAAAGGAGGCTGTGCGTTATTCCTTTGTTTAACTGACAAGTAGAAACTTCTTTTCTTCAGACAGGCAGAGGATCTTTTAGATCTCTTTCAATTGGACCCAGAAGATTTTGAATTCCTACTTTAAGTAAAATAACACTTTTAGGGCCAGAAATTCCTGTGAGCAGAAGGCTCTGGGAGAAGTGAGGGTGCCAAACCTCTTGTGTGAGAGGTTGATCATTTCCTAACCAGCACTCAGCATCCTTGGTTTTCATTAATAACCATCAGAGCTGAGGCTACTCAGTAGGATTAGAAGTTTCTAAGATGCTTGACCCAAATGTCTTATCTCATGATGAAGATATTTGCCTCCGAGCTGTTCTAGGAGCAAATTGTGGATTGCTCTTGGTCAGGCCTAGGTCAATGGATTCTGAGGACTGTGAAGCTGTTCTCCGCCCACCAGGAGCATCTTTCCCTGAGGTGTTTCTGGGAAGAGGAGATCTACTTTATTTTAGAACCATCTCTGGCAGATTTCGATATCCTAAAGCATACAGAATATATGGTGTGTTGCTGCAGATGAATTCTGTACTTGCTGTTTAGAAAATGGAAACAATTTTTCTTCATTTAGGATCTCTGAGGGCAAACCCACACTAATCCTTCAGTGTGCCTGAGAAATAAGAGATCCACAAGAGGTAGAAATAATGCAAGACAGGTACGTATTTCTACTAGAATAAATAAGACCTGGAAAGCAGAAAGATAGAGCAGTGCCTTTCAATAAAAAATGGCAGATCAGTGTGAAGAAAGGTGTGCGACAGATGGAGGTGGCTGAAAGATAAGTGGGTTCAAGCATGACTAGATGGACCATGGTAAAGTAGGAGAAGGCAGGAAGGAGCAGGACCTGGGAAGCTGAGGAGCAGATGACTGGTGGGTGGTGACAGAACAGGAAAAGTAATGTCTCCTGGGCTGTTAGTATTATTTTTCCCCCACTTGGATATGTATCTATCTGGCTGCGTAAATCACTGTTGATATCTGATCTCTGTTAGGTGATGGCTGTGCCTCCAATCTGTCTTCCCAAGCCTTTAATTGGGAGCCGACAGACAGAGTCACTTTCTGTCTATGTCTGCCCTCAAATGAGACATTTCTCCAGAGGTTTCTCTGGAAGAAGAAACAAGAATATTTAATTGAAAAAATGATGCAGCCCCTGCTTAGCGGTGCTGTAGCTAAGGCTGTGTCAGCATCTCAGTTTTAAATGACATGTTTTGGGTGGGTAATTTATCTATTTATATAGATCCATGCTCCTTCATTCTAATTTGACACACAGGCTTGGACCGGAGCATTCAAAGTGGGCATTTTGCTCTCCTGTTGCTGAAAAACCTGAAGAGATAGCAAGTGTGTCTGTGGAGGGAGAGTGTATTTGGAGGACTTGCATCAGAATGTGAAGCACTAATTCATAGAGAGATGTCATTTTCCATCCTGGGATCCTTTCAGCAAATGCCACTGGGATTTCTCACCGAGTCTGAAAAAAGTATGGATCCCAGGGGAACTCAGATTTTCTCCATTAAAAAGTCTGTCAGTCTTACTCTTTGAGCAGGTCTCCAGAGCTGATAATCTAAAATTAGGGCAAGCTATTGCGCGGCTGACAAATTTAAGTGCAACTGTATTATCCACTGGTAGCTAGATACAATCTTGAAAATTTTACCCGTGGTAATTAATACAATATTAAAAACGTTAAATGCAAACACATAGTTTGTCTTCTAGAAGTAAAGGGGAGTCCTGTTTTGAAATGATGTATAAGCAGCTTTGGTAAGGAAGTCAGATGCTAAAGATGAGCTGAGGAGTAAGGTCCTTTTTTATTTGCCATCTCTAGAATTTCCTCTTACCACTCATTTTAATTACTCTGATTTTAAAATTAAGTCTCAATCTGAGGCGTTTTTGTGATTTTTTCACTTCTTAAGAAAACATTTCATTGATTGAGGGGGACTGCTTTGCAACATACAGAGACTTAACGTATGCTTGGTACAGGACGAGAAGAGCCTGCGTCTTGCTTGAATTTTATCCAACTTTGATAGGATATACAACTTAAATTCCTGCAATTTGTGACTTAATTCTGTGTATATCTTAGTTGTACCCCATCACTTCTCTCTTAATAAGGCTCTTGGATCCTGTTAAAATGTGTTCTTCCAGGGCCCAGCAGCAGCTGGTTATTGTTCCAGCTCAAACACTGCCCAGTCTTCCTGCTGAGATAGGCTGAGATTTCTTGCATCAGAATATTTTTAATGGTAAAGCTAATACCTTTGTTTGCATATAAACCAGCCACAAATTAGAGATTATGACATGGAAAAAATATCATCAATCACTCTGGTGTGCTCAGATAAAAGGAATGGTTATTGGTGTGTGTCTGTACAGACACAACAGCATTCACATATGCATCTGGGTGTGTTTCTGAAGTGCTTTTGAACAACTATTTTGTGTATGGCCTTTGGAGAGAGATTTTGGAGTAGTATTTTGGCAAATGTGTGTCTCCCAGTTCAGTATGTAGACCTTGTTTCAGTGTTTGGTAGTTAAATATCCACACATACAAGTGTCTATATATAGTTGTGTGCGTTTGCCTGTAGTTTGCTTTCCGATGTGTTTCTGGCTAAGTTAAAAAAAAAAACCCACAACTTTTATCCCAGATTCACAAACTAAACTGATTTAGATAATTACAAATACTCTGATGTATTTATTATAAAAGGAATTTGAGATGGGCCTACTTAAAACCTTGCCTTTTACTACCACTGAAGAAACGTGAAGTTCATTGGTTATGAACTACGAAAGCTGTTTGCTCCCTGCCTTCCAGATGTGAAGTGTCCCGCTGTAGTTGTGTCTCTGCCAAACAAACAGAGCATCGTTTTCTGCTGTGCCAGCCCCCATCCCAGTGCTGCTCAGTTGTTCTCTTTCCTCCCAAACGCGTGCAGGGCAGAGCAAGTTGTCCAAAGCAGCCCCACCATAGTCTGTGCTTTAAAACACAAGAGCCAGGTAAATAGCTGCTTTGCACAGGGTTGTGCCCTGTATGTTCTGTTGCTGGAAGTAAAAGCTTAAATGGTGATGAAATTGCTTTATGCCATCTTATATATTACAGAGGCTGCCTTTCTAGACAGGTGCAATTCACTCCCGCATGGGGAGTTGCATCAGTTTGTGGTTTTTTAGTAGGATGCTTGGAAACAAAACTGTATAGAGGCTATTTTTTCCTCCCTCCTGGGAGGCATGAGGGAAGGAAGAGTTTGAAAACTTGAAAGAAAAATGTCCACCTGGATGATGCCAGGGCTGTAGCAGATACGTAGCTGGGAGCCAGCTAAATTTTTATATAGCCACCATCATTGCCATACAGTAATACAGTAATATCCGTACTCTTCTTACTATCTGAAAACTTAACTAGAGTTTCACTTTGGTGTTTATGCACTGCTAGAGTAAAAATAATCAATTATAATTTTACTGCTCTGAAAAATGTTGGTCATAGAGGGAACTCTCAGCATTTGTTGAGCTATTGGAAGAGGGGTGAATCATCAGAGTTGATTTTCTCATCCTTTCTCTACACTCTTCAATTCTAGGTGCAGATATATAAGGATTGGGGTGATTCCTAGGGGAAAACTTGTCGTGTGTGTCATCTCCATTCTAGTACGAGACCTGTCAAAACCTGTAGCCTCAGGTTGTGCAAGACATCCTCTGGTGTTCCCAGCCAGGGAGGGACGGGGAACCCACTGGAAAGGGAGCTCTAGTTGGGTCAGGAGGTCCTGAGGTTCAGGAAGAGGATTGACTCCAGTATGGGGATGGACTTTTGCATGGGAGCTCCAGGAGAGGTTCGTGGTGATGCCTTTGCTCCCCAGATTGGACATGGCTGAGGACTATGTGGCTGGTAGAAGGAAGCCAAGTTCAACCCTTGCCCTGAGCAGGGGCCCATTGCTCTCCCACAAGAGTGAGGGGATTATTTATGAGAAGAAAGGAGTTGAATTTTTGAAAAAACTCCTTGGGTGGTGGGTACCAATGTGTTTAGCAAACAAGGGGAAACAGTGGCTCAGAACCCAATTTTAAGCAATTACTTCAGGCCATGGGATACTGATACTTTACTGTTTGGTACATACTTATTTTGGCTAAGGATAGGATTAGAGAAATAGTTTCTCAAAATTATTCCTAAACCTGTTTCTGCAAAGCCAGGATGTTTCCCATTGGTGCGATTTGTACTGCATATTTGTACAGGTGTTGTCTTTTTAACTCTGGAAAATGCAACACCTTAAACTTGCCCCGAGGGTGAAAGATCACCCAGACTTTATACGCCAGCAATGCTCAGGCAATCATGAAGTATTTCTTACTGTTTAAGGCCCATTAGGAGGAAAGATAAGGATCCTTTTTATTCATTTGATGTGCCACATAGAGGGTCCCTACAGCTAGAGTGGTAATAAAATCAGAGCCAAGCATGTTCGCTGTAAAAGATGATGCTCTCGCCACTAAGAGGAGCGAACATGTTGTTTACAGGCGTGGGTACGTGCTCTCCGGGCTGGCTGTGCCACCGCGCTTTCAGGCCCTGATTTGTCCTGTCCTTTATCATCTTTGTCACTCGGCAGCATGTTGTCAGAGGTAACGTATCACTCCTCGCTCCCCCTTCCTCCGCCCGGCTCCCCTTTCCTTTTTTTTTTTTTGTACCCATTTTGTGTAGAAAATTTGTATTTACTTTGGGAGTGTAATTTGTTCCTCATGGATAATGTGACCCTTAGCGGAGCTGGATCATGGGTTAGTTGAAGTGATATTTTCCGCTAATGGTAGTCGTACATCATTGCTGTCAGCTCGGGTTAGGAGGCAAGCACATTACAGCTCCATTTTACCTCTGCAGGCATCTGGGATTATTTGCCATAACTGAGTATGACATGACCGCACTACAGAGTGCATTAAAATTTTACTAGCTTCTCGGGCGAGTTCCTTGGCTCCAGCCTGCCTTCAGGCAGCCGTGATGATGGATACCTCCAAGGTCCTGACTTCCTGCACCAAGGATTCTCAATGTCAATGGCCCAAACAGGTTTTGCTCTCCCCAGGGCTTTAGGGCATCTTCTGGCAGTTGAGTAAACAATGGAGAACAGGGGGAGCCTGGTGCAGATGCCCCCGATGCTGCTCCTGGGGGTGCAGGGCTCCCAGCGCTTGGACACTCTCGTGTCAGTACCTTAAAGTACTGCTCAACCAGCAGGGTTTAAAAAGTAGCATTTGCAAGCTGTCTTAGGTGGATAAAAATAAAATCATTGTATGAAAATTAAGATTCATAGCAAAAATCTCCAGGGTCGTGGAGTGATACGTGAGTATTGAATGTGTGTGTGTGTGTGTGTAACAGGCGTGTCCCATGATGCGTAACCAACATGTAACATGCACATACACCAACCACTGATGTTATATTTGTATGTTTGTGTTGCTTTATGCATATATGTAGTATGCAGATTTATATATCCAACTGTAGCCATACATACATGCATTCAGTATTTTAAATACTTATTATTTTTCCATAATAATTGCTGTTGTTGTATAGGAGCCTAGAATATCAGCTATGGCATATCTACATGTGTATTATTTTGCAGCATGTGTTTTTATGTATACACATACATACTCTGAAAATAATATACATTGTTTTCATTGAACATATCTGTTTATATAGACACATTATTTGCAACATGTCTGTTTATATCTATTGACATTCAAAATTAGAGGTATAGCTATACAGAGAAAGGTAGGTAAAGGAAACTTAGGGGAGAGATGAAATAAACTATAGTAGTGGTTTTAAATGCTTCTTGAAAAAACATAATATATACCCCAAGATAATTTCCTTGCAGCCTCCTCGTGGTTTTATAAATATCTACAATACACCTTTGTGCTGCCGACAAGCTCTCCTCCCCCCAGCAGCACTAATATCTGTAATACTTTCAGGCAAAAGGTACATAATTTTGTAGAGTATTTTGGTAAGGTACGTAGGTGGTGTATGTGATTGAAATCCTAGAAGTTGTTCTTTTCTGCCCTCCTCCTTATTCCGTGTGAATTAGCAGATGGCGGTAGAATGGTTTGGTTTGTTTACCTTTTCCGGTTTGTCTTTCGAAGTGTTTAATTGGGGTGAGACAGAGTGGTTGGGCTCATCAGCTCCTGTGTCCTGTGCTCCTCCTGTGCTGGCGAGGTTCGAAGTGTCTCCCTGTGCTAAGCCACACCACCGAGGTACGCTCTGCTGTTGCTGTTCTTTCATCTGGGACAGAAGTTTTGGGATGCTGTACTGATTTAGACAACTTTTTCTTTTGCGGGGGGTGGCACAGGTATAACACATTTCTGGCAATAAATCTTCCCATCTTTATTGCAAAACTTTGAGCCAAACTTTACTGGGCCCAAGAGTTTTATCTGCGTATAGATCGTAGGATTTGAATCTCTGTAGGGGAGGAGAGAGGAAGAAGAGATTAAAGACTGAAGCTGATGAAGTGCTCAGTGCTGTATGAGAAACAGAAGAGAGAGTTGCAGACATCTCTAAGGATAACATGCAAATTCCAAAAGCCTTCCCAGCAGCTTAGATCACAATAAGGCAGACGTTCCACAGGACAGATAGTTTTGCTTGTTCCCACTTTAATGTTACGTTTTGGTTTTATAGGGAGCAAAACTTTTATCAAAGTAGTTCTGTGGAATTTGTTAGAGTACGTGGGAACAACAGGCAGCATCTCATTTTCAGGGTGTCACCGATGCACAAGTAAAATCACAGTGTGGTTTTCTGGTCCCGCATGTAACTAGAGCTGTAATTTCATCTCAGTGAGGAAATAGGGGTGTGTGAGTGTGCACAAATCCTACATCTCTGAAATCCAGCCTTTGGAAAAAAGTTACCCTGGGTGATACGGTCTTTAAATTTAATTTAGAGTGTTTCAACTGAGATGCTTTCTTACAGAAATCTGTCCGGTGAGTCTTCTTGTGCACAAGTGTCTGTAAACCTTTCACATGAAAATAAGATTAGATACCCTGAAAGGAAATCTATGCACTAAAACGTGCTGGCACGTTTCTCGGGATCATTATGCCTATATAGAGCTATTTGTTGATTAGATATATGCTTTCTGTGTGTGATTAGGGAGTAGGTATTAATGAGCACGCACGTATGATACATGTGTATGGAGACAGACGGAAATTCAATCTGTGGATCTTGGGGTTTGGCCGTGTCCCAACCTAGCTAGAGTAGAAAAAGTGTTTCTTTAAGGACTATATGTTACTATATGTTATTCAAGTATAATATTCATATACATTTTATGCTATTGAATAACATCTGTTTTTCATAACAAATCAGATTTTATAATCGGGTATGAGGCATGCTCCCCATTCCTGAGTGTCTGTGCTCACATTTCCTTGAAAAGGAAAGAAGTCTTAGGCTTGAGAACTGAGAAGGTGAGACATTTCTTTGGAGGTTTCTCTAGTAAGAGAGAAAGGAAGAAAAAATAGATCTTGAAGTTACGGTAATTATTTCATGTTTTTAAGAGTCTTGGAGGCCACAACACATGTAACCATCTCAGGTTTCTCACAAACACATCCAAGGACAGGCTGAAAACAAGGAGACAGGAAATTAAATGCATGCACCAATGAATGGAGCAGGATTCCAGGAAGGACCGTTTGGTTTTCTGCATATTTCTCTCCATCTGGCTCAGCACTAACACGGGTATTGTGGACTTGGCAGTGGTAAAATACAGCTACTGTGTATCCTGGATTCCAGAAATTCCCCAAGCAGGGTAGAAGGAAGGGAATGGAGGGTGGTTTGAATTAGGGTTGGGCCCGCAGGTACCAGCAGAGTAAGGATCTGTCTGGACTTTCACCTCGTGCAGGTTTCCCCTCACCTCTTGCTCCCCCGGGTCCCGCTCCGTGCCTGCAGACGAGGTAGCGGTTCCTGGGAAGTCTCTGCCTGCACCTTGCTGTCTCACCCATGGCTTACCTGCAGAAGGACAAGCCACCAGGCTGTAGTGCCAGACCTCAGGTTGTCTGCTTCACATAGGGATGTTTGGAGAGCTGAGAAATGTGGAAGAAAAGCTTCAGGTGAACCTGCTGTGCTTTGCTTTGAAAATGAGACTCACATTGTGTACATTGACTCTGTAAAGCCTTTCTCTGAACTCTGTCAAAAATCAGAATTCACATCCAGGCATTACAAAAATGCCTGCTTTGGAATTTTTGGCTGGTAGGAAGCACTAGAACGACCTTTGTGTCTTTAAAAATTGCCTGAGCTTTCTGATTCATGATGGTATCTCCTCTTAAAATGCAGCACTGAATTTCTGGGCTTCACAGGCCATTTCAACATCACTTTTAAGCCAACTCTGGACAGTCAGACAATATTATACAAGGTTGTTCATTCATAACAAAAGCATCCTAATTGAGTTACATTATTACATTAACTGTAGCAATCAGATTGAACCAAATCACTGAGCGATAATGTCGTTTTCCAGGGTATCATTTGTAGAAACCAGTTGTGCTGTAAGATGAAATAACTTACTTAATCCTGTAGAGTTTATGGTGACTTATGTGTCATATCAAATTCCTTACTTTCAGAGAAAACTGAGCAGTTAATGCATAGCTGTGAATGGGCACTGAGTGATGAATTTATAGAGAAACACTGAGCAGATCCTAGACAAACTGAGCGGTGAGTGATGGTCTCCAATAATCCCAGTTAAAGGGGCTGCTCTAGGAACGGGTAAGACACACAAGGTTTTCAAACTGCCAACTTCTGGCAACACAGTGGTGGTACTATTGGTTTAGGGGGTTGGTAGGTGGCTGCTTTTTTGGCTCCAAGTTTCCCATTGCATACAAATTCTCAGCCAGAGACTGGAGAGGATAGAGAAGTTAATTTTTTGGCTGTATGTGCCAAATCCTTAGAAATAACCCCATTTGGAAAACTTCGCTTCTGTCAGCATTTTTATGTGTCAATGGGACTTTGGGGCGGGGTGTGCGTGTGTGATTCCTGTTGTTGATGCATTTAGTGTTTTGCCTTGCCTTGTTGTGTTTTGCCAGATCTCGAGGACTGTAGGGAAGTACAGTGCCTGCTAGTTTAGAGCAGGGGAATAAATAACATTTGGGACACGACATGCTGACCCCAGTTGGCTATGGCTGGGGAAGAAAGTACTGAAAACCAGTCCCCCCCTTAATCCAGTTCTGTCTTCTGTCCCATGCCCTCCTTTCTTGCTGGCATGCACAAGTCATTTAAACTCTCAATAGCTCGGTTTCTCGCGGATGTTTCTGTGACCTCAGTACAGCAGCCTGTGGCCCTCCTTACCGTCCTAACGATGCAGCAAGGATGCCCATCACGGAGCAGGGGATGTTATGGCAGCTCAGACTCATGCCCCGGCGAGGCCATCCTACTTTTGAGTTTACCTATTCACTGGAACTAAAAGGCTTGGCTAATTTTCTGTAAAACACTTACAGTTCCTCCACTTGACGGAGCTGAAGAGGTAGGAAGTGTTACTGGCACACCCTGAATGGAGCCACTTCTCTCTGTGATGTTCCAGGGGCACTGTGATTGATGGTGTCAGAGCACCAGGATAAAGCAGATGGGCTGCCGGCTGAATAAGACCAGTCTCAGAGAGTAAAGCAAGGATGTTAAGTCAAGGCTGTTGTTTTCAATATGGTAGAAATCCATAGTATCTTGAACTCCCAGGGAAGTACAAATACGCTGGAAGATCGATGTTTGGGCTTGTCATATGTCATCAAAAATGCGATGAAAGAGCAGCCCCGTCACCACTTCTCTACGATCGCTCCAGAGCTTTTGTTTCTCTTTCCTGGTCCAAGGATAACAGTAGCTCTGAACTCACTCCTCACACGGTCTTTCTTTGGGGCTCCACTTCAGTATAAACAAAGGTTCAAGAGGGAAGACTTTCTGCAACCCAAGCCAGGAATCCAAAAGATGTTTTATTATTTTTGTACTGTTGTTTCTGTACAGCAGCCCTCAGAAACCCCTTCACAGCAGATTCTTATTGACCTATGCACAGTAGAGTTTGAGACAAACTGTCCTTTTCTCCCAAATCTTTTGATATAATAATGAGATTGTGTGAATTGGAGGGGAAATTAAGTACAAACAAGTGAAATACATCAGTCATTTCAGTAGCAGGTCAAGGAAACACATCTCCCAGGTGCCAGGCCTCCCAGTCACATTTTTGTTTCATTTTGGTTTTCTGAGTTTAGTGGCTCCTGATGATGGTGTGTGCATTGCTTATGGACCAGGGGAGCTCGGAGCAGCCTGCAGAGGGTTTGTGGAGCATCACTGCCCCTAATGGGACAGGTTGTGTAGGGGGCACAGTGTTCCCCAGGATATTTTGAAGACCAGTAGTGGCCCACTGTCCCAGAGGCTTTTAGGATCCTGCGATGCACTGTGGGAACTGTCGGGTTTGATGTGGAGAGCATCTCTCAGGAGTGCTGGGATGGGAGTGTAGCGTCCCTGGTCCAGCACAAGTCTCAGTAAGGTTAGTGCCACTTACCATTTACTCTTAAAATCTGTGGAGTTGTTTCACATTTATGCCTGAGTCTGCCATTCTCGGTCACATCCTTGCCCCACTACGTGATTTCTGGGGCCTTGAGGCCTGACCACTTTCACACTGTGCATCTCTGAGTTTCAAAGCGGTGTGACAACTGTGATGCTTGTGAAATTTCTTTCCTGTGCGTGATTTATATGTACGGTAACAAAATACTTACTTAAATTAATGGTTGTCTTTAAGTAATTTAATGCTTGTTTTTGTTAATGGAAAACCTGACTAAAGAGCTTTCAGATGGCTACTTTAGCAAATCATTACAAAATCCCTGCCACTTCCTGGGGTAACGTTCATCAGAATGAACTCATTGGCTACTAATGCAGATGCCATGTGTAATTCAGTATAAATTTTATTGTAATTTACCATTAATTAATATCCACTTAAAGTGCTAAATGACACCAAGCACCCTGATTTCAAAAATTAATTGGAAATAGGAGTGACTCCGCTTACAGATGCTAAGAAAAATGTTTAGAGCTGGGAAAAAAGCATTAATATTTCTCAGAGGTGGCAACAAGAGCTTGGGAAAGGAGTTGGACGAGAAGGACCTCTCAGCTGGTTCAAGGTCTGGGAGCTCTATTCCTTTCAAGAGGGACTTGTACTTCACAGTAGCTCAGACTGGACTGTGCTGGGACAATTTACAGCAGCATTTCTTTACGTGTGTCGTTACACATAGACGTTACACGTGCTCTTTTCCTCCCCAGGTTTAGGGTTGGTGACTGTGCGTCGTTCGGGCTGTGCTGTGGGGTGGATTGCACCGTTCCAGAAAAGCAGAAAAGCTGATGCTTTGAGCTTCCAGGACAGGTAGAAAGGGCAGAGTGTGTTCCTTGACTCCATGAAAAGCAGGCCAAGGAGGCTTAACTGAGCAGTTTTTATCTTTTATTCTCATAAAGAAAGAATGTCTGAAGGAGAAAATGCTTTTTTCCTGCACTTTTTCCCATGGAAATGGCATGTTTTTCTTGACGTTCATTCTCACTTATATTTTCTGTATGTACATTCACTAAGGCTCAGTTAAAACTTCCCATAACCATAATCTGTTTACCACAGTATTTGCCATACCAGGTAAATACATTAAAGAATAATACACAGAACATGTATAAAAGTACATAGAAAATACGTACAAAATTCAACAGATGAGCAAGAACCAATTCACACTTTAGTAGTGTATTAACAGTGTTTTTTGAGTAAGCACCACATCCTAGAACCAAAGCACCCCCTCTGCAATATCAGTGCTAAACTGAAGCTTTTCTGTTAAAAACACAAAGATCTGGGAAGCAGGGAGAATAACAAGCTGGAGCTGGAAGTGGACAAGAGTAAACGCTTCAATTCACATTGAAATGATTTCTCCTGCCTAGTATAATTTAACCTGCCCACACTGCTAAACTTCTATATTACACATTTCTGTCAGGATGTCAGGAGAAATGATAAGCCTTCTCGAAGCTGCAACCTCTATTACATCCAGGGAGCATTCCAGCCAGGGTTTTCTTGTACATTTTTAAGACTTTTAGCTTGGTCTCTCAAGTATAAAGAATACCCTACTTCATGACCCCAGCCTCTTGTTAGTTGATAGATGAAATCTTTTCTTAAGCTGAGTCCCTTGTCTATTATGTTTTCAGAATTCAAGGTTTCTCTTTAAGCTTCCTGGCTCACCGCCAAGAGTACACGGCTTTGTTACCCGAAGCAATTGCCTTTTTATTAACAGGAAGTGGATCTCTGAAATGGCATACGTGCTGATCCGCTTCCAGGTGAGGAGGAGCAGTTTTATAGGTGTGATCTCATTCTTTTGTCATCGCCGATAACTTCAAAAAGAGCAGCAAAACCTGTTGTGGGTTGTTGGGGCTTTTTGTTTATGTTTTTGGGTTTTTCAGTTTGGAAAGCTGGAATGTAGCGTAAAAGCAGAATACAAGCTGCAGTCGTTCCTGTGTTTTAAACATCCTTTTAATCTCAAATGTCTATTATTACCTACAAACTGCAGTCTACATGCCCAGGAAAAATGCACATCCAAGAAAGAGGGGGTTTTGCTTCAATGTCGTCTGAAGAATTTGAGTGTAATGAAAAACAGAGAAAGAAGACTCAGTTCACCAGTAAATCTCTGTTAGATTGTGTTCTGGAGTATGTAAGCAGAGGTTGTTGTATCATAGAATTATAGAATGGTTTGGGTTAGAAGGGGACCTTGAAGATCACCAGGTTCCAACCCCATTAACCACATGAATGCCATAGAAAGAATATTGTCTGTACCATCTGGGTTGGAATCTGGCCATTGCAATAGCTTAACTGGTCAGGTAAGCTGTGGATCATCCCTAATTTCTCCGTGTCACACCAGATAGTTTCACCTCAGCCATCTAAGTGAAGTAAATCAATGAAATGAGGCTTCCTAGAGATTCTCATTTAAGAACATCAGTGCTTTTTCGTGCGGCTGCTTACTCAGGACTTACCAGCAGAAAAAGATTCCAGGCCACAGCTAATCAGACAAGTGGAAATGGAAATACCAGGAACTTGTTAGAAATAGATTCTTTTAGTAGGAGGCATCCATGCTTATCTGTAGATACTGTTAATGCCATTTTTCTCTTTTAGATAATGACCAACTGCTGCAGTTTTCTAGATTTCAGTAAATGTGGTGAATAAATGGGATGGAGAGGGGAATAATTAAATTCAGTACCAACTGAGAACCAGTTGTAGTGACAGATACTTTATTTCACCTTCATGCAGAACTATCTGTGCAGTAAAACTACTAAGCACATTTTCACAAATACAGAAGTCCCAGTTCACGTTTGTAAGAGGAAAAAAGGAAAGGAAAAAAGGCCCTACTTGTATGCTAAGCAATAAGCCATCATAAGTGTCTTTAACTGATTGCTGCCTACAGGACTTGGGTGAATTACTAAGGACATGAAGAACAATGAAAGAGTGACGCAGGAAAAAGAGAATTCCAGAGAAAGGACATTTTGAAGAGCTCTTTTACTAGTTACCAAGACTGATATTCTAGTGTGTGTGATTCCCCCCACCCCTGCCCTTAACGACAGAATATTCACAAAAGCCTAATGCAAGATTCCCATGTAAGATGCTCTGGAGTACCTTTACTTATAAAATCCACAGTAAATACCATCGCATTCCCTCCTTTCTTTTGCTAATATTGACCTTGGTAAGGGGCTAGATTTCCAGTTGTTATAAATCAGTCTAACACTGATTACTGCTGAGATTTCTTGATTTGCATCAGCAAAGGCTCTAGCCTGAGTGCTATCCTCTGAGCATGAAACCAAGACAGAAGTTAGTGCTAAATGAAGCTGACCGTTTCCTTTAATTTACAGTCAGTGGAGGAGCTCCTGCAACATGAATTGCCAGGGCTGTATCGTTTGTGTCCCTCAGACAACCATAGCTCAGGTCATACTGCCAGACTCCATGGTTAAAACCCAATTGAAAACCTAGGCATGTTTGTTCTCGCCCTATTTTTATATCTGGGATAAAAAATTATCTCAGTGCCCTTGCTCAGGTGTCAGGGGAGTTAACGGGGAAGAGGCTGCGATGGGCAGGAGGAGCACAAACCCCGCAATCCATCTCCTGAATTGCTCTTCTCCCTGGCAGTCAGAATCTCTCCTGATCGTGTTCCCAACAAATCCAGTATCTTACCTCCTCTTGCAAATTTTAATGTGTATTCCTTGTAGTCTAAAAGTTAATGGGAAGAAAGTGATTGGAGTGTAACCACAGTGGGCTGTCACAAGAAGGATTATGCTATGGAGAAATCACGTGCAGTTGTTTTTGTGTGTATTCTTGAATATTCAGTAACTAACCAAATCTTGGCCGATGTGCTCTAAGAAACATGGGAAGCTTTTGTTGGTTTGTTACTGTAGGTTAAGCATTTCTTGGGAGTGCTGAAATGCTTAATGCTGAGGTATCTTTGTGGCTTTTCAGATCAGCGCTCGGATTGGGAAGACGTGAAGGGAAAAAATGATCGGGAGGATTTGTCACCTGGTTTCATTTGAACAATTGCTTTTCCCCCTTGGTCAGATATGGGACATAACAGGAATCACCTCAATACAGACAGATTGCAGGAATGCACATGACAGTTCTCTATGGGTTTCCATTACATATGCTGCTCATTTCCCAAGAGGAAAGCGCAGCTAATACTGTATATTTTTTAACATAAACCAAAAGGAAGGATAAGCCAGTGCATATGAAACGGTGGCTCTTTATTCTCCATATGCACTGAATTGAATTGCAATTTCCTCCTTTCATTTTCTCTCCGTTCTGTGGAAGTCAGAGGCAGGCAGGACAGCGTTTGTAGTCCTTCACCAGCATATGATCACTGGAAGCCCACAGGTAACAAGTGGACACACATCGTGAGGTGACAGGGCTTTCAGGCACAGCTCTGCTTATGAATTGATGCTGCCACATGAAGGCTGGGAACCTGTGCATACTCCCATTGGAGCTTATCCCAAACCCTTTCTG
The DNA here is from genome assembly GCA_013400055.1 of Nycticryphes semicollaris. Classification (NCBI taxonomy): domain Eukaryota; kingdom Metazoa; phylum Chordata; class Aves; order Charadriiformes; family Rostratulidae; genus Nycticryphes; species Nycticryphes semicollaris. The sequence continues at coordinate 308,914 of VXBJ01000660.1, forward strand.
ATTCTGTTTTAAGTATTTCCCACCTTTACATGTTTTGGATATTACTATATATATTCTTCATCTGCATATCTGAGCAGCTCAGAGCCTGTACTGGGGTGTTCCCTGCAACGGATGGTATTGTTCTTTCCCTGTGCAGAAACTGAGGGTGATCTTCTCCCTTCTACAGCAGTACACATCATTATCTGGGGCAGGAAACAGAGCTTTTGGGAAAGGTCTTCAGATGTGCAAGGAAGTAGACAAGGTCCCAGTGAAGAAGGAGGCCAGCTGTCTTCTGTTTTCTGGGAAAGATCTTTCTCCTTCCCCTTTCCTCCTTTTCTCTCGCCCCTTTTCTCCTTTTATCCTTTTCTCCTTCACTCCCTCCCCCTCCCCTCTGGTCCCCCCTTAATGGATTTTCTAGATGTTTCTTTGAATAAAAAATTAATACTGGGAAAAGCTCGTAGCTGGTCCCTGGGGTAGAATAGTGGCTAAGGATGTAAAAGAATGGTTTGAACAAACAGTCTCAAGAGGATAAATGAAGTGCTATAAGTATGAGTTCTGTAAATAAAGGAAAAAAATATATAACTGAAAATATTTGCCTAGTTAAGCAACTTCTATAATAAAACTTAAGCCACAGTGTTAGCAGCTTGGAATAGATTTTCAAACCCAGCCAGACAATCTAGGAGACAATATTTAATTTTCTAAATAGGCATAGGATGTGTAGATGTCCAAATCACATAAAGAACAAGATCTGCAGATGGCATTTGGATGCCTGGAGATGTAAATAGGCTTATGGGATTTTCACAAGGACACAAGCAAATCAGGCAGCCAATTTGTTTTCACTTTACCAGTGTAGCACACCTAACTGGCTTTTTACACCTCCTCCTTTCTGGTGGGGATTCACCTTCTCTGGCACAAGACAGTTTGAAAACGACACTCGTAAACACAAGTCACTTTGTGAATGATGTACTTTAAGAAGGTAGAAAATGTGCCCCTGAGTTCCTGATAGCCATGCTGACAACACGTAAACTGGAAAGCAGTCTTCCATTTCTCTGACAGGGGCCATGTGTAGCTGCTTGAAATACTGGCCAAGCCCTTGCCCCTTGTGCCAGCCCTCCCTGCCAGCCCCTCGCCGTTCCAGGCGCTGAACAGCGATCCATAAAGCTCAGCCGGGGAAGGCTGGACTGGCTTATGTTTAACAAGCATTAAATAAGGAACTACTTTGTTTTTCCTAGGCTAACACATGCTCCTATTCATAAGGCATCTTCTGATTTAAATATAACAAACGAAAGGGATGTTTTTCTGGCTCTCGCTGCTGTATTGTGCTCTGGGCTGGTTTGCGCTCGGGATGGACTCTGCCTGCTCTTTATTCGAATGACCTTGCTGTCATGTTCTGGGGACCTTATCAAAGACCTTTGCCAAACTGCAATAAACCACAACCAGGCTCCAAACCCTGCTGACTGATAATCTTGGAAGTGGCAGCTAATTGGTGAGAACAACCCTCGCCAGCCCAGAGGCAGGAGTAGGGCTCCTTCCTGAGCCCTCCTCTGCAGCACCTTGCCAGCAAACCCTCTCTCCTCCTCTTCACTGCCTCCACCCTCTGCTTCCTTTTGTTCCTCTGTTTGTTAAGTAATTAATCTCATTCTGCTGAAATGAAATTTTTCTATTAAAAGGAAAAAAAAACCCAACTTCAGTCAAAACAACATTTGGGGGAGAGGAGGAGGGAGGGGGAGAGGAGCCCTCCTCACAGTTTGTTAATTGGTTCTTTCACCTGACAGTAGTTTGTGTCAATTAACTTGATACTCGGTGAAAGTGAAATTAATCCACCTGGGTCAAAAGCAGCTATTAATTTTTAATCAAAACAAAATGCTCACTCGACAGATTTGTAGCTCCACTTAGAATAAACAAGATACGCATGAGGTGGAATGTGCCACCAGGTTCTGCTCCACGGAGATGCTCTTGGGGATAATTTCTTTCTCTCCCACAAAGGGCAGAGGTGAGGCAAGGCAGCTGCTAATAACATTCTTCTTCCAAAGAGGCTCTTTCCCTGGTGTATGTGTACCCTCGTCCCCAGGTATGTCACCCCTGGAAATCAAAACCTTTCCTCTAGTTGATTTGGGTGCCCTCGGTGCAGCAGGGCTGTCCCAGCAGCACCTTGGCAGGTACTTGGATAAAGCCATTGCCCTATGCCTGTGCCCTGCAGTACACCCAGACACAGTCCTGTCCCTCCCTTTGTCCCCAGGACACAGTAGTACACCTGGGCAGAGCCACACTAAACCTTTGGTGCATCCCCAGAGAGCTTCTGCTCGGTGGCCTTTGGCAAGAAGGAGACTCTTCCATTAGTAGATGAAGAGCCCTCTTTTTGCATCTCTCGTGCAAGGGAGCAGAAGAGCTGTCCCAGGATTTCTTTTGTCCTGTGCACTAATCTCATAGAAATTCTTGGTTTTTCAAAAACAATAATGTCGTGTGCCAGGTGGCTGGTTTGCCATCATATTCAGTTAGATTAATCTAAAAAGTAGTCAGAAGCAAAAAAAAAAAAATGGATTTAAGCTTGCTTTTGTGTATGAGATGCATTGGGATTAGGTACTATTATCAATGAACCATGTCAGACCTAGCACTTTTATGGGGGTGATCTGAAGGAAGTCCAGGTGAAATAAGACATGAGGTATGTACAGAAAAGCCTACTCCAGAATTAGTGAAGGGGGTTTAAAATTCCTTTTTACTTTCCTCCTTCTGTCTTTCAGTTTCTCCTTCCTGAAAGAGTCTTTCTTTATTAGACTTTAAGGGAATAAAGTAGGAAAACCCCCACTTTGCTCTGTACTGAGCATGTAACTGTGGCCTCGGGAGCTCTCATAGTGCTCTGAAGAACCGTTATTTGAGCTGGGGCAGAAGGCAATGGAGTAAACCCAACCTGGGGGCCAGAGGTTCAAGGAGGGCTGTGGAGGGAAACAGCTGGAGTCCTCTTGACACCCCTACGTTGTGTGTGTCACAGGTGCCAGTTTTATACAGGAGGTGCTGAGGTACAAGGGCTAAGGCCAAATGTGGGGGTTTTTTTGAAAAACAACTGTTGGTGGCATGTGATTTTGTAGAAGGAATACTCTGTGATGAGCCACATTTGGCCTAACTCTCACCAGTGCTGGAGATGTCCACGTCCACCAAATTGTCCCACAGGTGTGAGGTGCCCAGTGAATTAAAAAGGGACATAGTGAGACAGGTAAATCACCAGCCAGTTGCATTTGGAGAAGCTGATTAGCATTCTCTAGCCAGCACAGTGTACTCCATCTCTTCTGGAGACAACGGGTGGAAAGTTAATAAAAAACTGGGAATAAACCATTCCTCAGAAGGTCTGGGAGGAAATTCCTGTTAGAACTCTGCAGCTGGTCCACCATGGTAGGAGCTCTGCGTGTGATTTTTCTCTCTGAAGCAGTGGATTTCACCACCATGGTGCCCGGTGGAACCAGCTCACTGTGAGGCCAGGAACTGCAATTAGATCTTAAACCAGGAGGTCTAAGTTACGCAATGTCTTACTCCCATGGCAAGGTGTCTCACTGAGACACCCACTCTCACAGCTCTTCTCTCTTTCTCATTACTTTGTAGACAATAAAAGCAAAATATAACCTGTTAGTTGTCAAGGTATCAAGCCTTAGAGGGGATTTTTTTCCCCTCTCTTTTTTTTTACCCAAGTAATATCATGTCTTGGGATTTTTAGACACTAATTGGATTTTTTATTTTTTTTTTTTTTTACTATCATGAATATTATTTTATGAGGTGCCTCCGTCTGCATACCTGAGTGCTGTGGGCAATTTCTACCTGAGCAACTTATTACCTGCTCTTGCTGTGAGTTGGCCAAATGGATCAGAACAGTGCCTCTCTCTGAAGCAGTGTATTAATCAATAGTATATAGCACTCCTTGGTGCAGTGGTAGCATGATCTAATACATGACACTGCTCTTTCAGGTGTTTTTCTCTTTCCAATTTTGTAATTAAAGTAAATCACAACCTATGTGCTGGAGTTAATAGATATTTTTACTACACATGCTCAAAGACATAAAATTGTTGCTGGTGCTTCCTTCTCCTCCAGCTATGTCTGGTCCACTTAGCTGCCAGGATCGCTAGAGAATGAATAACCTGGATTATTGTTAGGATTTTAACAGGAAAGAATATACTCTTCAGCGACAGTGAGTAAAAAAGGAGTGACAGGCTCCTCCAAGAGGCAGTGTCTCGTATGCAGAGGATATTAATAGGCAACAGCAAGCCAAGGCTATAGTTCAGGGCATGGAGGGGCTGTGTCTGTTATACATTAGAAGTAATAATAGTAGAACTACTACTAATAACGACTTTATACAGGCAGACCAATTAGCTGGAACTTTCCACAGCCCTTGATGTTCTCGTGGAGGGTGCCACAATACCTGTAGTAAGCACAAACCACCTGGCCCTAATTAACTTCTAAGTCAATAGAGGATATTTTCAGCAGCACAGGAACCGTAAGGCTCAAGCTGGGATATCCTGTGTGTGCTTTATCCAAAGGGGAACTGCCAAGTGCTGGGTTATGGGCACTGCTTCCTGGAGCATCCCTGGATCCACTGCCCTTTCATATGCTTTCCAGGCACAGTATTGTGAGAGAATGGTCCCAGCTGGTGTGTTTGTGTGGCATGAAAGGTAGGAAACCTCAGAGGGTGCCATGCAACTTTCTCTGTGTTACTGGACTGCAGCCATTCCTTGTTCTTACCTTTTTTGCTTTGATGATTATTTTTTTTTTCCATTTTTAATAATTTCTGGAGCAAAGTGTGAGGTTGGCGAACAGTGTGATGCTCTGACAGGTGGAAGCTTGTATTGCTGATGATTTATCTGCATATCTTGTAAACAGGTAATCTTTCTTCCCCTTTCAAGGTGATGTGATTTAGTTACAGAGAGATTACAGAGCTTATCTGAACTCAGAGAGGAAGTTTGGTGTTCTGAGGCTTAAACCTTCATAATCAGAGACGTTACTTCCCTCTGTCTCTCCCTCAGCTTATAAGCAATAGCAAAGCTGTGCAACAGCAAGCACTGAAACCAATAATAACTATCCACACAAGAAGTCTGTACCCCAATCTAGTGATATCTGTAATGACTTTGATGCAGGGTATAGCTGGGGATTAATGACTAACTGGCATTAATGGTCCTCAGATCATCAGCCTCTTCTCTGTTGGTCATTAATCCCCAGGAAATAGTCTCTGATGAAACTATTCTTGCTTAATTAGAACACGGTTGGCCAGTTGCAGCACAGCACAGCACTGTCTGTGGCTTTTGGGGGAATAAAGGGAATGAAATGCCCTTATGAACCTGTTAAGCCTGAGATGGGTCTTCTCCCATGCACAGGACGGTCTGGAGACCGGCAGTGTCCTCAGAGCAAGGTGTGACAGTGGGTTAGTGGGACTCTGGCTCTTTATCCTACGTCTTGGGCTCTTCTTTTGTGGCTCAGGACAAATTTTATTTTATTTGAAGTCTGATAATTACACATTACCCAAAAGCTGCTGGTAAGGTCTAAATGACAGTGAACTGTATTTTGTCAGAAATGGTAGAAGTGCATTTTTTAATGGAAAATACCAGTTTCAAGTCTATCTTCACCACCTTATTTGCCATGGTGCAGTAGCATGGACACTCCCCTTTTTCCACATCTCATGTTTATTCATTCATTTTTCTTGCTAGTCTAATGCCATAAAGGAAATACATTTCACCTGTAGTTTTCTGAAAAGAATAAAGGGGATTCTGTCCATTTCTATCTTGGATAAGGAGTGCGTCCATTGATCCTCCCTTACTCTTAAGAAATGGAAAAGAGAACTCCACCTTTACGTGTCAGAAGTCTTTAATCACTGCTCAAGCTGCAGTTTCAAGAAGATACTGGGTCATTCCACCTCCACCAGGTCAGTAGCACTATTAATCATTCATCATGTCCCCAGACAGCACAAGCCCAGTTGTGCATGTTAGAAATCTGACTCAAAGCCCAGGGACATCTTTCTGAGGTTTGCCCTGGGTTTGGATCAGGACTTAAGAGCACCTGGATACTGTGAATAAAGCTCCATAGTTTCTACCACTCTGCTGGGTATGGGATTTGTGCTGTCCATGGGATCTGTTGTAATTAAGATCACTCTTCCCAACCTTAGGCTGATCGTTTGGTTTAATGTAGTTTGACGGCCTAGGTATGTACCTCTCTGCTTTTCATTAGCCATGAATAGCCTTTAATGCCAAAACAGAGAGGGGAAGACAAGCTTTTTCCACAGCCTTATGTGAAATACTTAACATTTAGACGTCTTTAGAATATACTACACACACATTCCACTTTTATAAGACCAATATAACACTTTCAAAAGTTTTATGAAATCCAGGATGTAACCAGAGTACTTGTTAGCCTGTTTTGAATAAGCCGTAACGGCCTGGCCCCAAAGCTGCATAGTTAGCAAATCCCTGCTCTGGTTTTGAGCAGTAGCTTTGACCAGGTCACTGCAGATGGGGTGTGATCAGTCTCCACACAGTCTCTGCACCGGTACGTCTGCCCAGTTCAACCTAGTTAAAATTTTAGGAGCAGTAAATGGGGAGATCATGAGTGTGAGGAGATATTTTAATCTATATTTCCAGGCTCCTTGAATCCTGCATCACCGGTTGTTCTGTAAATGCTTTCCATAAGAGTACAGCCACACCACTGCCAGGACAGCAAGAAGTTGGACCCTGCATCGCGTATCTATGGCAGGAGGTTATGGAAAGGGATCACAGGACAGGCTAACACTGCCTTCCACGCTGGCATCTGCAAATACTGTGACACTGCTAGAAATTATAATGCCATTTTTAGAGCCGCACATTTGATGGTGGTAACCTCTCTTGCAAGGCACACAAATATTCTGTAGTTTTATTTAAAGCATCAAGAAAAAAGAAATGTGTAGAGGTTGAGTGAAAGGTTGACCCTTTACTGTGTAAAACACGAGTCAGGACAAGGTAACCACGCAACATTTGTAAGCTTGATTGGGGTGGTGGAGGTATGCAACACCCTGTCGCAGTAGAAGGAGGAGGTGTGTTTATAAATCCTAGTTACTTTTCAGGAAATACTTAGCATTTTATCAAAATCCTTAAAACTAAACTTCTACTGTTGAAAACTGCCTCATGCTGTAACTTTTTAACTGCGAACTTGAGTCCATTGTCAAATCAGAATATGAAGCAGTTAGTAGATAGGAATTTAATGACTGCAATATTACTTTCAATTTTTTAATTAAAAGGACCAGTAGCAGATGCTGCAGTACAGGATTTCACAAGATGTTCACTACTGTTGTGTAGCTTCCAAGTTCTAGTCTTTAACCCAAAGTACAGTGCTTTTGTCTTGTAAGGGCAGGTGTGTAGTGTGAGTGAAGCTCTTTCAGTGCAGGGGCCAGCAAAGAATCTAAGCAGCACTTAACAGTTCTTTACACCGAAGTTCAGAGGTTGAATCTGTATTTAAATAATGCACAGGCTGTAGCTGCTGCTGTGGTATTGAGGGGAAATCCATCCAAATAGAAATAGTCCCTAAAGGGCTTGTTGACAACTTGATTCCGTTCTGCCTCTTGGCTGTGGAACAGTCTTTATTTCAGTCGGCTTCTTTCTTTCATGTCTCATCACCCGTGTCTTCATTAGACTTAGGAGGAAGAAATTCAGTGATATTTTGCTTTGAGATAATCAAGTCTTTGGACATTTTTGTCTTCTCACTTGTGAAGTGTGGCACTAAGGATGTTAGATGGGAATCTCAGTACTCTTCTTCCAGACACTTTGTTAATACTAATATTGCTGGAGAACTCTGTTAGGCCCTGCTTCCCTCCAGCTGAGAGAGATACATCCTGCAGCAATTTGATCATTTCTGCAGAGCAGCTTGAGACTCACAGTCTGAGGCTTTAATTCCTGGTATTTAAGGTGGGCTGCAGTTATGAGAAAAGACCCAACCTGAGAAATGGTCGATCTGGGTATGGATACGTTGGCCGCTCCCTGTAGCTCATGTTTAGGAGCAGTGAACTGTAATAATGTCGCCTGCAGATCACAAGGCCCCCAGATCGTTACAGTCAGATCTATATTTGACCAGCTAGAGCACCGTGTCCCAGCTAGCAATAGAAAGCATTTTGTTTAATCCATTTATATTGATGTAGACAGAAGAATAAAGCATCTACAAGTATCCTGAGATTATTTGATATTTTAGGAGCAGTCTCTTCCCCAAAGTTATTTGTGTTTCAGTCACACAGAAGTGGATCCTAGCTGGGAGACAGAATTCTGTTACTCAGAATATCTAAATTCCTAGTGAAGGAGATTCTGGTTTTTGCAAGCTCTTTGGGATGAGCTCTGTAATAACTTTAGATTGGCTATAGCAGAGTAGGACTAGAGACTCAAACACTGCCAATACTAATCAATGTAAAAGTGGTGTTTTCTTTTTTCTTTTCTCTGTAATCATCAGCCCTTTGCATTAAACTCAGCTTTTTGTTTGGTTTGTGAAGGAGCCAATGTCATAAGAGTCCTTATCCATAGAGAGGTTCACGGGTCCAATCACAGCATAAAGAATAAATAATAGAAGTAATATGGAATTTAGGATCTAAGTAGCTGTTGTGTGTGCCCTGACAGATCTCTCAACCTTCACAGAGTGCCATTTGGGTTAGTTTAGCATAAACACAGACATGTACACGTGACATTTCTTATCATATTCAAGAGTCATCTGCTTCTGTTGTTACCCTTAAAAACAAATAGATAATCAAATCTAAGTGGGAAAACAGTAATTTGTATTTGATTGGGAGTTTCCTTTTAAATAACTGCATTTCATTCCTAGACATACCTTTGGCATAGTTTGGTAAAGGTAAGGAATTTACATCAAGGTTCCTAATCTGCATTCCCTCACCTTTCCTCCCTGAGGAAACCTCCGAACAAACACAGAATCGAAACCCCCAGACCCTTTACTCTGTAGCTCCCAGTGTCTGAAAAGAAACAATTATGTCTTAAGGAATGAGATCCTAAAAGAAAACAGTGCAGTAACTCTTCCCTAACTCAGTTCACTTCTTCAGCCACTGTCAATAACTCATATAAAAATCAATTTTAAGTGTATTCTTCAAGGTTAAATTCCCCCGAAGCCTGTGGACTGCTGCCAGGGGCTGTGAACCCTTCATGCAGGTCACCCGGTATCTGAATCTTCTGTTGCAAATCACTGCTCTCCACATTACTCCTTTGGCATGTACCTGATTTGGTTGACATTTCCATAATTAATTTATAACAGCAATAACCCTGAGATAAGCCTATTTATAGATTTGTGCAAGCTGTATAAGACTATAGATAAAATCTTGGTTCATTAACATATTTAAAGTACTTGGGAGACTTTTGCCTGATAGTGTACTTGGTGTGATTATCAAATTATACGACGAAAAGCTCAAGTGTTTAATGTGCATTCAGTGCCTGTAAGACGGTTTCCACTTGAGATCACAAGGGTAATTCAGGGTACAGGAACGCCGTCCTGTCTGTTGACCCAGGCAGCTCTGTGTACTGCGTGTGTCCGTGCAGCTTGGGAAGGCACTTTCTCCTTTTGAGGTATTCCCTTTCAGGGAATTTAGGAATTTTTGCATCCCATTCTCTGCACTTTTCTCCTTCTGTCATTGACGTCGGTGCAAAGTCAAGGGGAAAATAGTGCCCAGTCAGAAATATACTCATTCAGCTCTCCCAAGTGTAAAAGTTATTTTATGGTGTGCATGCAAGAAAGAATTTGATTGTATGCATTTTATCTCTAAATCATCTACGATATCTAATGGTTTCTTGTAGCACAGAATGGGATTGTCTTTCCAAAAGTCACAGACAATCTGCATATGAAAGAGGGGCTTATCTCTGTCTGCCCTGTGCCTGTAGGAACTTCCCAGAGTACACAAGGAGCCCGAATGAGACAGGACGGGAATTATGGGCAGTGAAAAGGCACTGAGTTTGTGAGTTCAGATAAAGAACAGAGAGGGCAAAATAAATGAAATGAGTGTTGTCTTTTTTAAAATACGACACAATTTCTGTCACGGCTCAATATTGAAGTACACCCTGATGAGTTCCTCCTGACAAAGACATTCCTAAGGTACTTTATCTCAAACAAAAGTCTTGCAAGAAGACTTTGGTGTCCCAAGAGGCTGTACTGAAATGGAGATAAGAGCCCGTTGTGTCTTCCTGGGTGAGGAACAGGCTGATGCCTCCTGGCGCTCGATGCTGCTGATGCTGTAAGATGCGCTCTGGGTGATTGATGGAGAGTCATCTTTTGTCCATCTGCACAGGTAATTGCAAATCTGCAGTTAGCTGTGCGGCAGAGTTGTGCTTGTTACAGACCTTAAGATATTTAATTTGTAAACACTTAATAAAGCATAGCCTACAGTAGCTTGGCTAGTCTTATCTGTCAACCAAATCAAAATCAATATGTCCCCAGGGTGTAAGCTATGATTGTCTGGGCTGCGGAGTCTAATAGGATTAAGTGTTTGGGACCCTATCTAACATTACAGTCCACAGTCCTAGTTAGAGAAAGTTAAAGACCAGCTTGCCACTGTAGCAGGCATGATTGCTTAGGGGTCTGAAAAATCATTAAAGCTTGTCCTCTTAAACGTTGATTGTTCCCCAGTGATTTATTGACAAAACACAAAAAGTGCTCTATACTGCACTCTAATTATATGTATGAGGCTAGGAAATCTCATGGGAAATTAAATAAAATTTACAGCTTGATGGTTTTATGCTCTTGGGAGACATACCTTCTTAATAAGATCTTATAGCTGGGAATATTTATGAGGTTAAAATCTGTGGGCTTGAGCAAAGACCTAACCTTCTCAAACGGAGGGGCCTTTTGTTTTTTTTTCTTCCAGTGCATAATTTTGATGAAAAGCAAGGTATGCAAAAATTATAATAAGGGAGTCTAGTGTGAATTACCAAGTCATTAAGTTCAATACCTGTCAATAGGTGGTATTTCCGAGGCAGAGGATGAAATGCTCTTCTTGATGTGATGAAATTGGTGCATGTCCCTTTGCAGTCAGGTGTCCATGGCCACGTGAGCCCACTCAGAAGCCCTGAAGCCAATTAACTGTGGGCAGGCCAAGGCTTTATACCTGGGACAGTTGTGGCCCTGATGTATAGATGGTTACATATGCACTGTATGTATGCTGTACATATGCTATGTATAATTTTCTCCTGGGATTAAAATAATTCCACATACAGAGAGACTCCAGACTCGTTACACCCAAACCTGCAGATCTGCATTCTGCACCCTTCTTAATGAACCTTGGGAGCACAAAGCCCTTAGGCATGTGTAAAATATCATCTGGATATTTGGAAATGGTCAGGTATTTCTTGTGATCACTTATGTTATTGGACATTTTTATATTAATTTGTAACTTTGAATCCCCAGTGGGGCTGAGTGAGAGGAGGACATCAGTGTGGTAATAATAGCATCCACAAATTCCCTCATGCGTGGATACTAAATTTGTACAATTTTAGCTATGTAAATAAAAGAAATGTGTCCTTTTCTCACGTGCTAGAGCAATTATGGGATAACACAATTAGAATCAAATGTGGTAACAAAATTGGTCAAAAATCCCTTGTGAAATTTTGAGTCTTTTATTAAGTGGGACCCTTTGGAAGTTGGCCTAGTAGTAAAAACAAGAACACTTTCCTGGTGACTCTTCAATGTAAGGGATAATTAATGTAAAGGACAATTCTCTCTAGGCCCTGAAGCAGTTTTTGATTAAGGCACTTAACTGGAGAATTAGGTGTAGCACTTGATTTTGATGTAGAGCAGCTTTGTGATGTTGGGCAAAGAACTGCCTCTCTCCATGCCTCAGTTTCCATTTATAGATAGGATTGTGATACTTTATCTCTCTCTGCTGTTCCTACTCCATTCTGTTTGAGGCAAGGACAATCTGCCAGGCTCCAGCACGCTGGGGCTCAGCAGGGGACTCTGTCTGGTATTGTTGCCACAGCCACAACATGGGGGTTATCCTTTATCTCTGTAACTTCAGGACGTGTACAGTGATAACTCTCACCAACTTCTCCCTGTCGTCATCCTCCTCTTGTTCCACAATGAAAACAGGAACGGCTTAATTAGAAGACGTTTGACAGGGATCTGTGAAGACGAGATGCACACTCTCCCGGTTGCACAAGTTGATTGTGAATCTGCTGCTAAATGAAAAAAAAAAAAGAGAATTAAAAGAATCTTTTAGTGCCTTATGTTTAAAAGGCAAGGAGAGGACAGAGGGAGGAGAGGAAGCGTGTCCCCTCCCCTCCTGTCGGAGAGATGGTGCCTGGGAATCCATGTTCTGGCCTCTGCTTTCTCATCTCGCTTCGCTGGTGCAAATCAAAGGTAGTGCCATTAAAATGGATGAAAATAACTTTGATGCAAAATACCTTGACATTAAATGTAAGGAGAATAAGCCTCTGTATATTAGCTACTCCTTCCCCCAAGCCTTTCTAAATTCAGCAGGGCATGTGAATCAGATTTGTGTTCCCATAAGGCTGCCTTTTCACGTAATATTTCCAATCATTTATCTAGCAGACTTGCCTAATTTTTTATCCCCCCACCCCACACTCCTCCTCTACGCATCTACACACCTTATTTTTGCCCTTCTGCACACAATGAAAGGTCTGATCAGTTCAGAGAGAGCTCAGAAAGCCTGTGCCTGGGATGAAGGAGAAATTTATTAGTGAAAGACAAGACTCCCTGATAATCAGGGAGTATTGAAATCCCTGATTTAATTTGAATATGGTACGGAGCATGTCTCTTCCTGCCTTCATTACTGGAAAGTCTGTGCCTGATAATATATCTTTTTACTTAAGGATATTATGCTGGGGAAAAAATGCTTGATGGGCCACTCTAGCAGAGGTGAAAAGGTTTTGGTATGTTTTAATAAAGATGGATATCACTAAGAATGTTTGAAATATGTGGAAGTAAGATTTGTTACAAGTTACAAATCAAAGCCTAAAAATGTCACTTACCTCCTAATGATACTTCTACACAGATTATTAATTTCATTTTAGGAGACCAATGAATGTTACATTTTTATGACATTGATTAAATGTCTCACTGCCATCCCCCCATCCATCCTTTTCATTTTCAAAAATCCATATCCGACTTTAACAAAACCCAGCTCATAAATTTGTGTTTTACTGCTCACCAAAGCAGAGTGGGATAGCAATCCGCCTGCTAACTTTGTATTTGCACTCCTCTTATCTTACAGAATCACTGGCCTGGCTTTCTCTCTCTCTTTTTTTTTCTTTTTTTTTTTTTTTCTCCTGTACAAACAGTATTTCAGATGTGAAACATGTTTTTCAATATTTGCTCGCTATCTAACATCTAGAAATGTGTTTCGGTGCAGACAGCGCGGCCAGCTCCACCGGAACGTTCAGAAGGGGGCAGGGGAGGTGCTGCTCAGTGGCTCGAGGAAAAGCTCTTGCCGAGAAAGGTTGAGGATGCTCCTGCGTGTCCCTGTGGGAGCTTCAGCTCCAGCCCCAGGGGTGCAGGCGGGATGCCCCCTGCAAGAGAAGCCAGTGTGGAAAAATTCCTCCCTTCTCTGATTGATGTCCCTCTTTTCTCTCTGTGTGTTGGCTGACATTTAGGCAAATTCCATAAGGTGCCAGACTTATAAGGACATTTATTACATTTTTGTTCTCTACCGACTTACTCTTGTAATAGTGTTTGGAGTTGGGTGAGGGAGAAGGACAGATACGTCCTGTGCCCTTTCCCAGCTGTGTGACAGCTCCACCACTGGCCTCGCCACCGCCCCGTTTATAATCTTGTGATCTCAGATGGGTAAGAAAAATGGCAAACAAATTAAGCTCAGCTCCAGTGAGAAGGGAGAGCCTTCGTCTTAACTGTCCCTAACTTCCAGTGTGCTGTAGGATTTGTTATCTCTAACGCTATTGTGCCACTGGGAACAGTCAAATTAGCAACAGTTCCCATCCAATACACAAAATCTAGAGAGCAGCAACGTTCACAGAGTGTCTAATTGATATTGATTTTAACCTGCTTATCTTAAATGTTGCTTCTCTCTCTGAAATCAGTAACTGGACGGCCACGCTCGGTATCCCTTGGTGCTGGGCTGCCGGTCTGTGCAGGGGTCTGGGGCAGCCGCAGCTGGGGGTGGAGAGGGACAGAGGGTTGTCTCATGAGGTTTCACTTTCTGGTTTTCTTAGGGTGCCATCTTCATTAGGGATGATCACAGCTTTGGGCATGTTAGATACTGTCCAGCCTTGGTGGCTGCTGTGAAAGGACTAGCCGCAGCGCCAGGTCCCAGAACTGGAACTGGACCCAGACAAGTCCAACCAGTTTACCTCCCCAGTAGTTACCACCCTTTGAGATGTTGCCTCTAGAGACAGCTCAAATAATCTGAAGTGGTCGGTGCGAAGCCTTGTGATCCCACAGACCTGATGGTAGGAAAGGGCTAAGGGTGTTGAGCCCTTGGTGAGCCCTGGGGCCAGCAAGGTCCTCGGGGCTGTCTTTATGTTCCCAGCTTGGTCCCGGCAGTGCCACCGGGGAGAGGCTCTGCCCACCGGGAGAATGGGCAGCACACGCCGTCTCCGTGGTCCCTCTTCCCCTCCTCCCTCTTCCCTCACGTCACACGCTCAGACACATGGGATGTTTCATAAAGAAAAAATATGGCATGTTTACAGAGAGAAATTTCAAGAAGTGTTAATTTAATATGCTAAAGTGTTCCCTTCAGCATTTTACCTTTGTTGTTGTTTTCACAAAACAGCCAAGACTAAATAATGAGCCCAGAGCTGTGCCCTTTGGTAGTGTGATACCTCATTACCCACGAGCGGCCTCCATCTGCCCTCATGGCTGCACAGGGAGCCATTACGATTATGATGGAAATCTCAGAAGCCATTACCAAGATGCAACAGAGGGCCTACTGCAGACAGCCTAATGGACTAATTTGTAATTGGGAGAGGGAAATGACTTAGCGAGCTCAGGCTTGGGTTTGATGAGTGTGGAAGTGCGCATGCTAAATGTGATAAATGAACAGGAATGCTTGTTTGCGCAGTGGGTTTTACAAGGCCCTCAATCTCTCCTGGGGATTGGAGGCGTGCTGACAAGTCTTGAGAAGCAAGGAGGAAAGGGCTCAGGGGAGGCGAGGAAGATGCAAAGAGAGTAGCTAAGGATAAATCGGTGAGGAAAACTAATGGCAATAAAAACCCAAGGAAATGGCTGTCTCTGCCAGGAACGCAGTAATTAGGATGCTTTTTGCATGCATATCTTTAGCCATTAAAATCGAAAATGAGAGTGCGCCGTGGCATTTGCTAAGTTAAAAAAAGAAGAAAAGAAAATCCCACATAGAATAAAAGGCAAGCAGTGTTTTAAAACTGCAACTTCTATCAAAAAGTGCAGCCGGGCTGGTGATCAAGCCCGTTTGTTCGGTGCAGAGCAGTGAGATACCAGGGGTGTGAGAGATGACAGGATTCCTCCACTGAGGATCGTTCCCAAAGCTGAGAAAGACATAAGAGGGAGATCTGGCTGCTGCTGCCCCCCTGGTGAAACATGCTGAGGTGCCTCTGTGCCAGCAGCCTTGCCCTTGGAACATACAGAGTTAGCGAGAGATTCAAGTGTTGCTGTTCCTGAGGAGGTGATGGAATCCATCCCTATCCTGGCTGTGGGTTGTGCCTGAGCTCTGTGGAGACTAAGATTGTGTTGGTTTCAGGTTTGGAATTCGTGGAAGACATCATGGAAATACCCCTCCTTGGGTCTCCCCTCAAAAATGGGTTTTGTCTGGAAGAACCTTTGGGGTTTCTGTGCTCAGTCTGTTACAGTCCTGCCACGCAATGGCACGTGTGTTGCCTTGAGTTTCCTGTAGGATCTCTAAAAAAACCCTAACCATTGCCTTGAATATCATGTGTACATGGACTCTGACTGCATCTGGCCCAGGCGTTTGGTTTCCCGCGGTGGCTTCAGTTTGCACCCAGCCAGCATTCACACCGGTCACTCTTAAGTTTGTTCTCAGGTGAATTTTGTAAGGCTTTTCAGCATCTTTTGCCATGATTAGAGTTCATTTCTCTCTCTTTTAACATCCTTTACCTATATGAGGCATATAATAGGGATAAAGTGGGGTGAGCACCTGTGCTTGGCAGTGCTTTGAGAGCCTGGCACTCCTTTTCTTCCCAGGGGAAGGCTATTTAAATCCTTACAAATCATCACCACCGTTTGAAAATACATAATGTGCATAGGTAACCAAAGAAAATGCAAAGTAAAAGTCGATAGATAAGAAATATCCAATAAAGAAACATGACCATGGTGGAAATACCCTACATCAAGTCTAAGGATATGATTTTATTTCTTGTGATTCAGCTGCTGAGAGAAGTCCCAGAATCCCTCTGGCTGGACATTGCAGAGCATCTACTGAATACATTACAAGAACCTCTGCATTTTTAGTCAAATGGCTTGAGATTTTTTTTTTTCTTCCTCTTCTCTTCTGTTTTCTCCCAGAGAACGTGTAATGTAATGTTATTGCTAGACAAGGAATCATTTATGACATAAAGTTGCTTTGCTTTAAGACACTAAAGGTACAAACTGTTATCTGTTATGAGCTATAGGCTTTTTCAGTTTACATACATTTATCATATTGAAGGGCAGATAATAGGCTGCCATTGTTTCTGGCACAGAGAATATAAATAAAGCAAACTGCCATTCAGCGGGCCAAATTTATGTATTTGTTTGTTTATTTTGCATCCTTGTTTGCAGACTAAAGAGAGGATGTAATGAGGGAAAACAAGAGCAGAACTTTTGTTCTAGCCTGTAAATACCGGGGTTATCTCACAGAGTAAAGTGGGGGTTTCTGAATGTTGGCGCTTGGGGCCGGTCACTCCTGATGTGTGTTTTGAGGAGGGTGGCAGCCTGGCACTCCAGAGTGCTGGTCCTGACTTTGTGACCCTAAGCAAATCGTTTGATCTCTGAATGTCTCTTGACAGAGTTTACAGTTCCATCTGTAAATAGGGCATATTAACATTGTCCTGCTTGGAAGTCTGTCATGAGGCTTTAATTCACCAATATTTGTGAAACGCTTTGAGCCGCCATATAAATATGAGTCATTAATATACCTTATCTAAAAATCTGTTTAGGTTCAATCTTAATACAGATGTGTTCTAGATAACTCTGCTCTGTTGCTAACCATCTTAAAAAAATAATTCCAAAAAGAGTTTATGTAAAGGTCTGCTAACATTGAGTGCATCTTAAAAAGGAAATTTAAATCTCCTTAATGTTTTGGCTGTGCTCATAAATGAGGAATGTTCTTCTGCAATAATTCATACCAGATCTGTGGATACACAATCCCATGCTTTCGTATTAACCAGAGTGCACAATGGGGAATGTACACCAGCTTGATGAGCTTTTTGCTGGCCTCATGCAAGCTGCAAGAGGACAAATGATGTAATTTGATTTTGAAGACCAAAGAAAAAGAAATTTCTTTCTTCGCGACTGCACTCTGCTTTAAACAGTGGGATGTTGTACTTGAATAACACCACAGAGATGGAGCCTTTGGGTTACAATAATGGAAGCTTGCTCCCTCTGTGTGCTTTACCTGTAACTATTGGCACTTCTTCCTTGTTCCTACCTCACCCCTGGGGTGACCTTCTTCTCATCAATCAGCCCAGAGTCTGCAAGTGTGTGCTTGGGTAAGGGGCATAGGGTTCATAAAAGCCATATATTATCGGGGCCCTTATCTATAACGTCGTCAGTGCCTAGAGCTGCCTTTTTAATGCTCTGGCTTCACTGTGCCTAATACAACAAACCTCTGATGAATAGGAAAAAATAAGGTTAAAAATAGAAATGGAAGGTAGTTGATTGATCGAAATAGGTACATAGAACCTGAAAGTCAGAGGTAGCCAACAGTATTCGACCTCGTAATTTCATTACTTGTAAATACGTATTAATGTGTTTACTATCTGTAAAAATTCAGTGTGTTCAAGAAAATAACATTCATGTGAGTTAACTTTCAGCCATTGGGTGGATACATGCAACTGGAACTTCCAGACACAAGGGCTGTCTTTCGAGAGCTCTGAGGAGATCGTGCGTATGGGGAAGGCCCTTGGGCCCTGCGTGTCATTCCCTCACTCACCATTCCCCTGCTCCACCACCTCATCTTTCCAGTTTTTCTGCTTGCCTTCTTCCCCATCCTCTAGAACAGGCTTCCAGCCACCAGTGAGCTAGAACTGCTCTGCTGCTGATGCATGACCAACTGTTTCCATCTCTCTCCCAACAAGGGGAAATGGGGAACAATCCCACGTGGTTCTTTATTCAGTGCAAATCTACAAAATCCTAATGAGTTTAATGATACTGTATTGATTTATACCAAAGAAGAAATTAGTCTCTCATTGTTGGAGACTACACAAAAGCATGAAAACATCCTTTTTACTAGTGACTTGTTGGCATGTGTGTTGTTAGCATTTTCCCCTTTCCCTTGAGTTCTGCATTTTAGTACGAGGGTCACTCCAAGCCCCTTGTTTGTTCACGATGGGGAGATTTACCTTGGCCTGTTTCCACGGTGACACCTAAGAAACAGTCATTTCAAGGTGCTGGCCTGTCCTGTGTTATTTCATACATGGGAAACATCGACATTTTTACTCCTTTGGTGTTTCTTCCGAACACGGAGCTACATAAATGGTTGGAGTCTTTAATAAATAGACATGTGTGGGTGCTGGTTTTGTTGGTGAGACGCCGGTGCAGAAACGAAAGCATCACAGTTGTACAGGGCGCCTGGGAGCGAGTACGGGAGAAGGAAGAGAACTGTGCAGCATAAAGCAGGTTTTTTTCTCTCATAAATAGCTGGCTGAAAAATAACTCGGTGAAATATAAAAGTATGACAGTGCAAGTGTGTATGTGCGTGAAGAGGTGGGTGTCAGTGACGGTAGGGCCAGCAGAAAACTGGTTCTGAGACCTAATTGCTAAAATAACTGGAGTAGAGAGGAGGTGGTTTATAGACAGTTCTGCTTACTGGGCCCCGGAGAGTGACTGAAGCAGCAAACTGTGCTGGTGGAGCGAGGGGCTGCGAGGCTGAGGCCGGTGGCTGGGGAGGAAGAGCTGCTGGGTGACCTGGAGATGATGGGGCTCTCCTGGTGGGGAGCCTGACCAGAGGAAAGGACTTGTGGCAGCATCAAAGTGACTTTTGGAGAGAGATCTGGCAAAACAGCTGCATATTCTCAGTAAGGGTAATGCAGAGAGGAAGCCTCTCCTGCAGATGGCTTGGAAGCAGAGGGGGAATGCACTCAGGGACATCATTTTTAATGACGGCAAATGGGATAGATCTCAATGTTATGTTTCTTTTGTGAGCGAGCAGCTCAGTCCCCAGTGCTGGGGCATTTCTTTCACACAGAAGTAACGACAGAAAAACTTGGGCTGTTACCACGCTTTTCTGAGTTAGCATGTTCTGGAGTTGTTTTCCACGTTGTGATCTCTTCGCGTTGCAGTTAATAGACTCAAATATGAATTGCAAACCCCAAAGTTTTGCGGTATATACTGAATCTAGGTGACATGCATATATTTTCCTTTTTTACTCCCTGAGACATTTTGGTACCTCCAGGAATTGGAATAGCAGACAGTTCCTTTAAAGGAGAAGGGGAAACGTGAGGTGTGTAGGAGAGGGAGGGACTGATTTTAAGTGCTAGTCAACTGCAACCACTGATAATCTGGAGCCTGTTCAAACCCATTTAGAGAACCGTTGAATTTTTAAGTGCCTTTTGATTCTCTCTTTCATTTATTTTAACTGATCTGCAGGGATTAGGAGCTTGGTAGGGGAACACCATAATGCTTGCCAAAATGTGTGAATAATTAGAACGCCAACGATGTGTGCCAGATAGGAGGGGAGTATTCACACTTCTGATTAGATTCACTGAAATACTGTTGTAAATCATGGCTGCCAAGGTAACTTAGAGCTGTGTGAAGTTTCTGCTGCCACAGGAGCCAGCTGTGGTGCGGCAGAGAGCCTGTCTGCCTCCAGCTGTAGGTGGGGACGTTTTGAGTGGATGATTTATTTTGCTGTGAAGGAGGAAGGGCAGTGATGGGGAAGTGTGGTGGCACACGGGTTGTGTAAACAAACTTTGGAGGCTACCACCTATACACTTACTGCTGGAAGTCAGGCGAGTAGAGGGCATGTTGCGGTTCATAATCTCTAGATTCACCATGTTATGGCAATCTTTGCATTTCTCAGACCAGACTTTTGACAAAAAAAAAAGGTGATGCAGGGTTTATCTGGTATCCCTTTTCCTATTCCGTAACCCTCAGGAGGCTGCAAGGAAGAAGAACCCCTCCCTGATGCTCTGCAGCGCTCCTGCAGTGCTTCTCCACACTCTTGCCATCCTGGTCCTGCCTCTGCACTCCCTCTGCTCACCCAAGGGCTACCTGGAGTGGGTGGTAGCACCAGATTGCAATGCTCAGCAGATATTTTACAGGCAAATTATATTATTTATGCAGAAAGCTGATAAAACTCCCAGATATCATCTTTTAAGAAAAAGTATACATAACTTGTTAGTAATTGTGCCTTTCCTTTCACGTGATCCCATTTGCACACATTTGGTCCCAAAGGCAACATGCATCAGTGTCAAAAGGAGAAAATGGGAGTCTCTGTTCTCAAATGAGGGGCTGAGTGAGTGCTAGAGCTCACTGGAGCGTTAAATCACACCCAAACACACTTCAGCTTGCCCCTGTGATCTTAACAAGTGCTGCGTTTGCCAAGGAGGGGAAGCACACCTCAGAGTTAACAGGTAGAAATTCCATGGGAAGGCAGCAAGCCCAAGAGAGTGGCTCATACAGTCCTGAGGAGCTCCAGCTGCCATGTTACCTTTGGATGTTGTGGTTTGGGGGAGGTTGCAGGGCATGTCTCTGCTGGGAGGGTGATACCTGCTGGATCTTCCGTAGCCTCCAGTAGCGCTGTGTCCTGAGCACCCTGCTCCAGGCCAAAATAGCCCTCTCTGCATATATATAGAATAGTTTCATAGGATGGCAGGGACCATGAATCTCATCTCATTCCACTCCCCTGCCCTGGGCAGGGACACTTCCCACCAGACCAGGCTGCTCCAAGCTCCGTCCAGCCTGGCCTTGAACCTCTCCAGGGATGGGGCAGCCACAGCTTCTCTGGGCAACCTGGGCCAGGGTCTCACCACCCTCACACCAAAGAATTTCTTCCTGAGGTCTCATCTCAATCTCCCCTCTTTCGTGTTAAAACCCTTCCCTCTCATCCTATGGCTCCCATCCCTGATCAAGAGTCCCTCCCCAGCTTTCCTGGAGCCCCTTGAGGGACTGGAAGGGGCTCTAAGGTCTCCCTGGAGCCTTCTCTTGCCCAAGCCGAACCACCCCAACTCTTTCAGCCTGGCCTCACAGCAGAGGGGCTCCAGCAGACACATCCCAGATCTTGCTTCTTGCTCTTCCTTTGGACTGTTACCTGCAGAAGGATATGTAAAGCTCAAGAGCAGCAGAAGCAAGTCACATTTCCCAGTTCCTTGATGTCTCCAACATCTTTCTTCATCAGGTCTGTAAATAAAGGGAAGCCCAGAGGCAGACACAGTGAGTCCTCAGGGTTTTTCTAAAACTGCAGAGTCCAGTATGGAGGCATTGGGTGTAGGCTGCAGGGGTGGAATAGGTGTTTTATGGACAATCTTAGCATGGATTCACATGGAATTTACTTCTTTTCCTTAAAACACTCTAAAACTCTTCATACAGCTGGCATAGCTCTATTCAGAAGTGTAATTGTGGAAGGTACTGTAGAGTCAGGGCATTGTTCACAGTGAAGGAAAGTGCAAAAATCTGATGACTGCATCATGAGTTAGTGACTTAACAGGAAAGTGTTTGCAAGATTTGACTGAAAGGAGAGGAACTTTGTGTTGCTGTTTCAATGATTTGGAATTTTGCCTCCCTTTACTATGAAGCTTTTGTTTCTTTTGCTTTTAAATTATCACTCTTTAACCACAGTCATTTTTACTCATGGCATTTTCCTATTTTAGTATGCCATTTTCCTATTTTTCCACTTATTTTTCCCTTTTTATAAATGGATTGCCTCAAAACCAAGAGTTTTAAGCAAATAACATTAATTCAAATCTGTATGCATCTTTGAAAAAGATAGCAAGGAAAAAATACTTCACTAAATAAGAAAAGTTTGATGTAATGCACATGAATAGGGCATTGTTTCTTCTTCTGCAGTAACAGCTTTGCAGATCAGTGCAGTGTTGTCTGGAGATGCCCTTGTTTCTCTCCTCTGTGAGGTGGAACCCCCCTTTGAAGTGAAACAGCGATTCGGAGTACAAGGGTAAAGGATCATGAAACAGGACATGACAGAGGATGGCTTGTAACCCATGTAACCGTGGAGAAAATGAGCAACTCATGAGGGATGTAAAGAGAGGGGAGAGACACATCAAAATCACCTAACCATCTCTGATGTCTTTAGAAATGGAGAGAGACAGAAGAAATAATACATATGACTCCCTTTAAATCATAAAAAATGTTTTTCACAATTCAGTAGAGGAATGAGGGAGATTTCTGTGGAAGGCTGTGATCCTTGGAAAGTCCCCATGAATCGCTCAGTGCAAATTAACATTTGACAAGGGGGAGGAAAAACACCTTCAGCGTTGCTTGGCCTTTTAACTACACAGACAACTTACTCGTGCAACAAAAGTGTTCCTCTGTAAAAGGTCACAATCAATAGTTGGCATCTTTGGTGCCATGTCCTCTCTCCTTTGTGTCTTATGTTCCCAGTTTTACCTGTCAAAACCAGTTTAACGGATTGTGGTTTGTCTTGCTGTTGGAAGTCAAGAGTCTTTGCTGTCCTTTGCCGTTCCTGCCCTTCCACCATGGCTGCACGTGCTCCCAGTGGCTGGTGGGTGTTTGTGACAGCTCACAAATAGCTGGAACTGGCACACGGAAGTATTTGGATCAGTTCAAATTTTGTATCCAGCCATCTGGCTTGATGGCAAGAAATTGGTGAGAGGTTTTCCTGCTTGACATCCCACCTTGATGTTGTCCCTCAAAAGAAACTCTTCTTGGTAGACGTCTGTGTCAGGACGTTCTTTTTCCTTTGGGGGTCTAACAGCCTGAGTGTTATCAGAGTAGTGGGGACGGGAGAAAACTCACCTGATCAACAGGTTAGTGGTAGGTGTCTTTGGATTGTGCCTTCTTCCAGTAGTCCTTGAGAAGATACTGGGCTAGATGGGACCCTTGGTCCCACCTCCAGCAGCTCCTGTGATGCATCTTCCTCATTTTCCACATAGAACCACGTGAAAGGGCAGCTGGGAATTCTGAGGTACTGCTACTTCTAGGAAAAGAACTGGAAAATGGTGCTCAAACCCATTTTTTAAAATTGAATAAATGTATACATTGCAAGGCTGTGGCTTATGTATTCCAAGAGATTGATGGGTATGAGGCTTTTCTGCCAGCAGCCGAAATTAGGAGTGATGTCACAGCAGTTGTGCTGCTGTGAGTGAGACTCTGTCCCCTAGGTGTGTAGCTTTTTAAAGAGAGGCATGAGGGTGGCGGTTCTAACAAAATCACTTTGAACAACTGGATTTTGCCATTGCCACAATTTAAAACCCCAGTGCAGCCTCTGAGATGCTCTTTTGAGCAGAGAAAGGTTCTGCTGGCCCGTCCAGCTGAGGACACTCACCAGAGCCTGGGGCTCTGCTGGTAGGGAATATTTTCCACATCCCATCTGCATCCCTGTAGAACTTGACCATTAGTCAGGCTACTTCTAAATGATGCATCTCTTTTAGAGATTTCTACTGATAACAAATGAAAAAGGGTTTTTTTTCACTCCTTACCTCATTATGCAGGCAGCTGTGTGACAGTGTTCTGACAAACTGTGTTATCTCAGGCTTCCAGCTGCAAGCTGTTCTCATCAATACTGCTGCGAACTGTTTCCTACTAACCCTTTTGCCTTTATGCCCATTTTTATCAGAATTTAATTTTAATGTGAGGACAGTCGAATATAATGCCAGATGTGGGGAGCAGATAGTTCCCTTTGTATAAGAACATAGCAGGGGAGGTCTTCTAAAGGACCAGCCACACGGAGCGCAGAGGGGCTGTGGTGCAATCATTATGTTTGATTCCTGTGGATTAATGTCTTTTTTTCTTAATATTATTATTCTAAAGTTGCCATTTCAGCTTTTCCTCACATTTACCTTGGCGCTGAACTGGTGTCATGGTTTCAGCCAAATTTACCAAAAACAGACTGACAGATGGCCCTTCCTTCCCAAAGAAAAAGAGGGGAGAGGAAGAGATAAGGAGATTTACAATTTTAGAATGAACTCAACTACTTTAATGAAGTATTAATACTAAAATTTAAAAAAAAAAAAAAAGAAGAAGAAAAGAATGAAATAGACACCATATATACAAAACCATATGAAGCTCCCAGGATGACAATCACATCACCATCAGGCATCAGGAAAAGTCCCAGACTGGACTCGGTGACCGACAGGAGCTGGATTCCAGCTCTGGAGTCAGGAATGCTGGGATCGGGATCAAAGGCAGATGAACAGACAAGGTCCTCCTCAGACATCGGCCATTGAAAGAACAAAGCTGACCCTTTGATCCCTCAACTTTTACACTGGGCATGATGTGGATGGGATGGAATATCCCAGGTGGTCAGTTTGGGGTCCCCTGTCCTGTCCCCTCCTCCCCACAGGGGTGACCCCTCGACGCTTTACCACTTCCCACCCTCCAACGGGGCAAATAATGCCATTCCCTGCCCTTGCTTGTTCCAGCAATAAGGATAAGCCAGGGCCTCTCTGCACCATCCCTGGGTGTGATCAGCTCTGATCCCCCTGAGAGGGAGCAGTTTCTGACCAATCTGCTGTTCATTCCAGAGTTTAATGAGTTAGAAGAGGCCCAGCTAAAAAAGTAAACTTGTAAAACAGAAAATTGGTTTGTTTTACCTCAAACCAGGACAACTTAGGAAGAGAAATTAACCAACTACAAAAGAGGTATAATGTCAAAGAAAATTTAAAAAGGAGAAACATGCGTCCCTTGGCCCAGGTTCACTGTGTGCTGGGAAGTGCTTGGGCTGCTTTTCTGGTGACTTCTTTCAGCCATTCTCATGTAGCAATGAGAACTGCAAAACAGCTGTGAGAAAATCTCATTTGGCATCTCCTGGAATTACTGTTTCTGAAAAAGTGACCTCGTTCCCTCAGGTAGAGCAGCCCAACCTCAGCTGGGGAAGGTACGAGCACTCCTGTGTGCGCTCAGGATGCAGAAGGATCGAATACGTTTCCCAGTAGCACTGGGTTGGTTTTGCTCAGTTTACAGCACAAACAGCTGTATTTTGACACATAGGCTGAATATTGTTGAAAAATCAGTTCCAGTTTTGCTCAATTGCAAGTGAAAAGAACCAAGCCAAAACCAAGCTACTCTCAGCAATTTTAATTGTAATAAGCAATGAAAAAAACCCAGTTTGAGGGAGGAATGCCCCTTCATCCTCATATTTTACTCATCAGTGTCATCGTCATAAATAATAGTTTCATACTGAGGCCTCCAAACTGGTTTTGTATTTACTGTTACCTGCAGGAATTTCTCCAGAGAGGCTGGTTGAGCCGCATGAGCCTCCCCAACTCCCCCGAGCCCCCAGACCATCGCACCCACCAGCCTAGGGCAGCTTGTGTACACGTTCTCTTTCGGGTCGTTACCTCCCAGCGGGATGTTTTACAGTTAGCACTAACCCCGCTAAACGCAGGGTGTGTCGGATCAGGTTTGACTGCTGGTGACCCTGGAGCTTTTAGAATGATTTTAACTCATTTATGACATTGAGCAACTATTCGTTGCACTTTAACAAATGAAGTTACTGTCCCAAAAGAATTAGTTGGATGCTCTTGAGTGGTACATTAATTTATTAGTCCAACAATTTGAGTAATTTAGCACTCTATTTTAAGTAGTTCAATCCTAATTAATAGGATAGTTTTCTTGTAGGAGTAATGTCATCTGTACCTATATGTAGAAAAGCTATCCTTTTAATTAGGTTTATATTATTTTAAAATAGACACGTAGATATGCACCCATTTTTGTTGATTTGGGCACTTAATGCAGGCCCCATTGGCCCAAATTACTGCTTTGCTCGGGCTGGTTTACCCTCTCGCAGACGCGTGCACACACGCTTTTAAGCAAGACAAAGAAAACCCAGTTGTGTCTAACAAGGAGAGTGGAATAAGATGTAAGTTTATTGAATAAGGTGTGTGGGGGGGAGAAATCACATTAACCCCATAAAATACGCAAGGTACACACTTGGAAGACCTTCTTTAAAGCTATTGTGGGAAAATATCTGTTCTTGTCAAAAGCTGTCCTGCATTGCTAGTGAAAAGGTATTAGGTGCAGGTGTCAAACATGCCTAATGAGGCATGAGGAGTCGACAGCAAAATAGCAGAGATTATAGGTACAGAGGATTGTGAATGAAGTGTGAATAGCAGCCTGGCTGTATGACTGACACAGAAAAGAGGAGAAGACAGGCAAGAAGAAAGAAGATCCATCACTCACTTAAGGACAATGGACATTTTGAATCACTTGATTGATATCTTCCCATCCAGTAATCCTACAACTTTTAAGATCTACGTTTAAAAATAACCTAAATTGTTCCTCCAAGAAATCATGAGTTTATTATAGGTCTTCAGGGTATTTTGCCTAACTCTGAGAGCAGAGGAGAAACATAATAAACGAGTCTCTGTGTGTATTAGCACACAGAAAGTTCGGTCACACGATCTGCTTTGTCAAATTAACAGCCTGCTCATGGAAGTTAAAAAAGATTCAAGTAGCAATATTTAAACCGCAAACTCTTACTCATTCCATTCATCATCTAGAAGTAATTTATAGTTAAATTGTATGCAACGGCATCTCCATTTCGTCTGGAGGCAAATACGAAGGCCAATTTTTAAGGAATTGTTTCGGGGAAAGTTGATGTTCCTGGTGGTTTTTATTGCCCAGCCCTCCTCTCCATCTGTTGCTTTCTTCTGTCGGATGGAGTCAAAAAGTCTCTTTATGTCTAAACCATAAATCTAAAATGCTTAAGATATGAGTAATTTCATAGATGAAATTCCAAATGTTATTGGTGTTAGGAAAATGTCTGGACAGCTAATGTCAGAGTTAAAGCCTTATCCTTGATATATTTCCATCTGAACATAAAACTCCGTGATAATAAGCTGTTGTGCCTTTCTTTGGTCTCCATCTAAATGAAACGGCAGGGTGATATTTCAAGTTTGTATCAGGGAGACAGAATACCTTGCCTTTTGGCTAAGAAAAATAATTATCCTGCTCAGATAATTCATGCTATTGGCACATTCAGAAACAGCCTGGGGGCTCAGTCCTGCTGCCTTTGAACTTGGTGGGAGTTTGGNAAGCCACACAAAAGTGTTGCTGTGACTGCTGCTAAGGGTAGGTGGGTTCTGGCTCCCTTTGCCAGGCTGCTGGGAGGGGGACACAGCCCTTTATTTTGGCAGTTCTGGTGCCAGCCTTGCCTGGTCCCAGCGTGATGCTGGGTGACTCTGGGGCTGGGGGTATTAGTACCTGTCTTGCACCAGTAATTGCCTGATAGAACCCTGCAGCAGATGGCTTTTTTTCCTCTCCCTCTTCCCNAAATGAAACGGCAGGGTGATATTTCAAGTTTGTATCAGGGAGACAGAATACCTTGCCTTTTGGCTAAGAAAAATAATTATCCTGCTCAGATAATTCATGCTATTGGCACATTCAGAAACAGCCTGGGGGCTCAGTCCTGCTGCCTTTGAACTTGGTGGGAGTTTGGGGATTGGCTTAGGTGGGAGGAGGTCCTCAGTCTCTGGGTGTATATTGTGCCATCCAGGCCTTTCTGGGGCTGGTTATGAGCGCTTGGAGTACCTGTGCTCGAATGTAGAGCCTTGGTTACAAGACCCCCTTGCTGGGTAAAATGGGCAGAATCTAAACCTGAATGGATTGACATGGGGTGAGAATAGAGGGGGG